>CM023538.1:26613283-27107127 GCA_013350335.1 Chimonanthus salicifolius | reverse complement strand
GACTGACAACAGTGGCATAGACTGAGACTTATATGGACGAATCAAAAACGAGTTTCTGGAGTTTCAGCCGACTGAATAAGGGTTTCAGGCGACTGAACTAAGGGGGTGGCTGAAAACAGAGGAAGTTTCTGGGAGTTTCAGCCGACTGAATCTGATGATTCAGTCGACTGAACATAAACGTCTCGGATAAGAAAGGGTTCTGGAAGTTTCAGCCGACTGAATATATGATCATCGACTGAAGGAATACTTATTAAACACGTAACGGATGGTTGATAGTTCAGCCGACTGAATCTATGATTCAGTCGATTGAAAATAACTGGAAGAACAATCAGATAACCTGATACAAAGTCAGCCGACTGAATCTGTGATTCAGTCGACTGAAAGGGTACGAACCATATTTCAGCCGACTGAATGTGTATTTCAGTAGACTGAAACTGAACTGGCAAGACAAACAGGCAATCTGATTCAAAATTAGCCGACTGAATCTGTGATTCAGTCTACTGAACTCCTGATTCAGTCGATGAATTGAAAGGTACAGTTTGGAGTATTTTCAGAGGTCACTGTGAATCCGGTAGGATAAATGGGGGTTATGTTTAAATTAAAGGGACTGATTTTAATGATCCTACGACATGATTGGTAAGTCATAAATGGACCTAAGTGTATGGATCAGTTATGGATTGAAATATGTATGTGTTTTAATCAATGGAAAAAGAGGCTAAGATAAGGGCTGATTATGGTATCTTGTAACATGATTAAAGAAGATTAATGAACCTAGGGTTATGAGTTAGAGACTTAATCATGGATAAGATATAGACTAATTTGGAAAATGTATAATAAGGTATCGAGACATCGCAAAAGGCACGCGATCGGCGACCGGAATTATCGGACGAAAACGGAAAAGGACGATATCGGTAGCAGTAGGATTCCTACCTTTTTGTAAGCCGTGGATTATGTGTATGTGATGGTTTCCGTATTTTATTTTGGGAATTATATGATTTATTATTACATGGATTTTAAATGCTCTGGAGTATATTTTAATGCTATGAATGGTATTTTGTATGCTATGGATTATATTCCTATCCTATGAATTTTATATTATGGATATGAATTATATATATATATTACATAGCATAATGCACTTACATCTCATGCATGGTGGGCGGGAAAATAAAGGAACCGGAGTCCATGCTCCGTCGGGGCGACCGAGAACAGACATGGGGATAGTCTGATGGGCTATAACCGGAGTCCATGCTGCGTCGGGGCGACCGAGAACAGACATGGGGATAGTCTGATAGGCTATAACGGAGTCCATGCTCCGTCGGGGCGACTGAGAAGTAAACATGGGGACACCTTGACGAGGAACTGCCGTCAAGGGGGATATGATATTTATGATGATGTGTATGATGGGTGGGACACATGACATAGGCACCCATGGCATGGCATTCATCATATGGTTTTATTATATTGTTATCATTATACTTGTTATCACTAATCCTGTGTTAGCCCTACTCGGAGTCCTACTGGGCGCGTTGACTAATGCCCTACTTCCACCCTAGCTGGTGACACAGGAGACGGAGGCAACAGTGGACGAGACGGGAGTCAAGCTTAGGAGCTTGGGATAGCGGCTACTTGTTTATCAAAGTTTTATTTTGGGAAAAGTTGTAATTTAAGTAGCTTAGCTGGCTTACATGTAATATTTTCGATTTCTTGCTATGGTCTGGATTATATTCTGTACGATATCATTTTGAGACATAATTATGAACATTTGGGGTATTTTAGTAGTTCAATGATGTATCTTCCCTTCTATCTAAAATCGGTAGGATAGTATCTATTATAATGTTCCGCATATGGTTACATTCCGCAAGCTTACTTCCTACGCGTGAACCATAATCGTGGACTTCGTTCCTCGCACGCGTGGGGTTGGCCAGTTAAGGGCCGGGCTCAAGAGCTCGGACTTAACTCTCGTCGTGACGTCCGCGCCCTCTCTCACACTCCATGCCAAAAAAAAAAAATAGACTCTGATTTTCGAAAAGCGAGTGAAAAAGGGCCGGGCGTTACAACATCAGCCATTTAATTTAACCTAAAGTCCATTCATTTAAGCATATACCTACACATTAGTCTTAGGCCAAAATGATCTACCATTGGGTTCATTAAAAATTAACCCCTTCTTAACCAAATCCCCATTTTCCTTGGTCTTTGGTTACATATTAGATTCATCATAAGTCCCTCTATTGAGAGAACCTAAACCATACATTTGATTCATCATTCCTTAATCACATTTAAGTCCATTTAACTTAACCACATTCCCATTCCAACTATCAACATTAGGTTCACATTGGTCCATCAACACCACCATTCCCCATTTATTTCTCCATAATTCATAGGCCATGTAAATCCACCATGATCCCATAGGGTTGGCCATACACCATGGCCGAACCCATGGTTCATGATCCATCATTTTCTATGCATCTTGAGGCCACAAAATCATTCCCACACTCCATGATTTTTCCACATTTAAACCCCTTTAATTTTCCAACATTTAATCATTTACAACCCTAAAAATCATAATCACTCTCCATGGCTTTAAACTTAAACCCTAATTAATTTCATCAACCATTTACCATGGGTTCGGCCATACTACATGGCCGAACCTATGGTCCCATCAATCATTCAAAATCAACAGATTTCCATGCTTAATTAACTTAATTACACAATGTCCTTAGTCCATTTATTTTTCTTAACCCTAATTTTCCATTAGGGTTTTGTCCACTTTCCATCCTTCCATTTGATGGATTTAAAATCCAAGGCCTATGATCATTTGGCCACCATCAAATTTAACAAGAATGGATCCCAAATTTTAAACCCTAAAAATCCAAATCTCTTGTTTAGAAATACTCACAATCCGACGGCTCCTCCGATTTTTCCTCCTCCTCTTTTTTCCTTAGCCTCCTTTCTCCTTCCTCTTGATCTTTGGTCGTTCAAAATGCTTGATCAGTGGTGAAAACCTCCAAGCTTGGGGTCGGCTAAGGTAGGGTTTGCTTGAGAGTGAGAGGGGAAGAATGGAGATGAGAAGGTGTCTCAAGGTTTTAACCTTGAGGTGGTGGCCAACTCTTGTGTTTTTCTTCCTCTCCCTAAGCTCTTCTTCTTCTTCTCCCTTCCTAGTGTGGGACGGCCATGAGAGAGTGAAAGAGATGGAGAGAATGAGATGAGGGTGAAATGAAGAAATAAGATACAAACTTATCTTATCTCTTTGGTTACTTAAACTACACAACATTAACTCTCCCAACTACCCATAAGATATTTTATATGCTTTATGGTGGTGGTTGGGACAAACCACCACCATGCCCAGCGTTTTTTTATGCCTTAAAATGAGGTGATTTGGCTTTTTCCAATTTTGACCCCTTTGACCACCCTTTTGGATAATTTAAACATTTAATTTATGAAATAATTACCTTAGGTTAAATAAATTCCCACTTAAACTTAATTCCATTGGCTTAAATTGCCTTCATACATACACCCATGGTTGACCAATTCAACCATGGTGGCCGGCCCCACCAATCCTGGGTCCACACGCCACCTCACTTGGTGAGGTGGAGGTGGGTCCCATTGGACCATGTCACGTTGGTCAACTTCAAATTAACTTAGGTGATTTAAACCCATTCCATACACTCCCACTTATTGGATCACCATTGGGCCCATGGCCCAATTACATTTACCTCTTACCCATTTACCTTAGGGTTTAACTATCTTGACCCATTGGGTCCCAAATGGGTATTGGGCCCAATTTTACCATCCTTGGCCCAATTTGACCATCATTGACCATTAAGATAAATTAAATCCAATCCATGGTCCATTGGGCCATACTTGGGCCTTTGTCCAAACTTTGATCCATTTACCATCTATTCCATCAATTTTCCCAATTTCCATCATTAAAATAAATAATATCCACATTTATATTGATTTAAAAATTTCGGCTATTACAGTGCCAGAAACTTAATTCTGTCTTGTTTAGTCCAATGATGAGGTATTTGACTAGTTACAAAATAGTTGACGATATCCGCAAACCATGGTACTTGGGAAAGGGACATGAGTTGCTCATTAGAGAAGGACTCGGTATAGGACGATTGTCTTCACTAAGCTCAGTTACCAATCTAGACAAATGGTTTGCTACCACATTTTCGAAACCTTTCTTGTCCTGGATTTCAATGTCAAATTATTGTAGCAACATTATCCATCGGATCAGGCGGGACCTAGCTAACAACTCTTTTTCCTTGGTGGAATAATGAAGCTGAGCATCATTCAACGTTTTGCTAATATAATAGATAACATGAGGTAATTTTTCCATTCTTTGTCCTAACACGACTCCTACTACATAGTTAGAGACATCGCACATGATTTCAAAGGGTATAGACCAGTCAGGTGGCTGTATGATTGGAGAAGAAGTCAAAGTAGTTTTCAATTCTTCGAATGCTATGACACATTTTTCATTAAAATTGAAAACGACATCCTTGGTCAGGAGTCTACAGAGAGGTCGCGATATGTCACTAAATCCTTTGAGAAACCTTTTGTAAAATCCAGCATGACCTAAGAATGACCTAATGTCTTTAACAGTTTGTGGTCTTGGCAAACTAGAGATTAGGTTAACTTTGGCTTTATCCACTTCAATTCATTTTTCTGAGATGATGTGCCCTAGTACTATGCCTGATTTCACCATAAAGTGGCATTTTTCCCAATTGAGTACTAAATTTTTTTCTTTGCACCTGACTAACACAAGGGTCAGATGTTGTAGGCACTGGTCAAAAGTTGATCCAAAGACTGAAAAATCGTCCATGAAAACTTCCAGGAAACATTCTACCATAACGGAGAAAATACTGATCATGCACCTCTGAAAGGTGGCAAGTGTAATACCCTGACCCGTATTAGGCTTAACATGATTTAACCTGTTGATCGCATAGATTACAGTGAGGGATTTAGTGAAAAATTCAGTTTTGGCCCAATCAGAGCTCGATAGCTCATTGATCCAACTCATCTAAATTAGAAGGGCAAAATGGTAATTTACCATTAACAGTATATTTATTGTTTGAATAATTGTTTGTTTATTATTGTTTGAGTGTTATTTATATTTCTATTAAGGATTTAACTTCTGAAACTTTTAAGTATCTTTATTTTATTATTTCAGAAAATTATTATTAAAATTATCCCGAAAACCAAGAAATGCTTATTTTAATGATTTTAGAAGTTTGAAAATTTAGAGAAAAATATGTATAGTTAGATTGTATTTTAATAAATTGTTTTATTTTTCCAGATGTTGAAAATAGTGACTTTAAACTCTTAAAATAAATACAAATTAAGTTAAGTGAATAGTATCAAAAAATGAATTTTCGCTAAATCAAGTAATTATGAGGAAATGCAAATCTCCAAATTTTTATAGTAACTTTAGATTTTAAAACCCAACATTTTGGGTGTGATGGATTAAATTTAATAAATAATTTAATAGTTAAAAATTAAAATAAAAGAAACTGGATTAATATGTAAATAACTTTTGGAGGGCTAAAATGCAAATACCCAAACTTCTGCAAACACCTGCGTAGCAGGTGATGCGATGAAGCAGCTGCATGACGTCGACTCATGCAAGCTATGATCGTAGGTTACAGAGATGATGTGTTCATCTCCTAGCCTTGCATGGTACCTACCACCCTATACCTTCCATTGCTTATAAATTCAGGCCATTTCCCAGATGATTTCCCACTGAATTCTTACTTGAAAACCAGTGTTCTTCTCTGTCAGTTTTTATCGTTAGCTTAAGTGGAAGATTTTTCCAGTTGGTAATTTTCAACCCAGGAACAAATGCGAAGGTAACCACTGTCTTTGTTTTAAAATTCTAGTCAATTTAAAATCAAATAGAAGTCATTTTGGTTAAGTTTTGAATCCGAAAATCAGTTTTGAAGTTTAGTGAAAACTTAGATTTTCTTGTGTCTTTACTGGTTTTTCGTTTTAATCTGATGTTTTAATCACTTTAAGGAGTCAATTGATTTCTAAAGTAAAGAGGATTCACTGTAGAGTCCAATCCGACTCAGAGGATGTGAAAAACGTATCCAGGTAACCCACTGTTTTCTTGGATTCAGATTCATCATAATGTCCCGCCCGTTATGCTCTGTTGCTTGTGACTGATGTAAAGACAACTCTCGAAGATCTAGAATCGGTCCTTCGGAATTTCCGAAGGTAGTACTTCGGAAGTTCCGAACCCTAGTTCCGAATGAACAGAGAGTAACCATGTGAGCTCTCTGTTTCTGCTTTGACGTTCTGAGACCCCCCTCGGATGATCCAAACTGTTCGGAAGTTCCGAGCAGTACTCGGCATGTTCTGAGGACTTTCAGACCAACTGATTTTCCTGTTGTTGTTCGGTAGCAGACTTGGAACTTCCGAGACCTGAACTTCGAAAATTCCGAAGGACAGAACTTAGGTTCCGAAGGCTTAGCAAAGACTCAGTTTTAGGCAGTGGCTCGGAAGGTCCGAAGCCATAGTACCTGGTTCTGAGGTATTTTTCAAAGAACCCAGATTAAATTTTGAAATTAGTCTAAAATTTGGATTTTATGATTTGAATCTTGGATTTTTATGTAATGTTTATAACCCACTTACTTAAAAGTGATACTAACCTCTTTTCTTTGATATTATCAGCTAAATCTATATTATGTATTCACTTCCAGGCCGATACTCTCTATCTGTGGCTGACTCAGCCCGATAGCTATCAGTAGCTGAGCGATTAACTTTGCCGCTCGATAGAAAAGAAAGGTTCGGGCACTGAGTGTACCTCTAGGCCTAACTCAATATATGATTAGTGGCCTGAGCACCCTATATTTGTATCTATAAGCCTAATTTGCTATACAAGTAGTGGCCTGAGCACCTTATATTCGTATCTCTAGGCCTAACTCGTTACACGAGTAGTGGCCTGAGCATTCTATTATATTACTGATTATTGTAATCTAAAATGGATAGTAACTCATTTAGGAGACTCATATCCATTACCCTTGGAGTTTTATGGAAAATAGGATAAAAGGATTTGCAACAATGTGATTATGTGTATTATGTTGATTGATGATTGAATAATTCATTGTATTCTTGTTTTTATTGTTTTGCAGATATCTCAATACTCCACACTTTCAGTGAGGAGACTTAACATTGCAGTAGGAGTAAATCAGGTTAAGAGGGTCTAGTGCAATGAGTGGTTTCAAGGATCAGACTTAATGAACCCACTTATATGCCTAGACATGATGCACTATTGATACTAACGATGTTTATCGTATATTGTCATTGTAACGCCCCACCCTTTTTCACTATGTTTTCTGAAAGTCAGAGTCTATTTTTTTTTTTTTATAAACAAAGAGTGATAAAGAGTGGGACGTCACGACGCGACCTAAGTCCGAGTTTCTAAAGTCCGACCCTTAACTGGCCAACCCTATATATGCCTGGACCTAAGTCCATGATATGGTTCACACATCATAATATATACATGCTGATTATGATAGATCTAAATCTAGTTCATTTTAGATAGCAAAGTATTCCAAGTCTTATCCATAATTAAATTAACATAATTATCCAAATAAAACATTCAACCATAGCAAAATATCTAAATTATTACATGCCCAAAGTCTAGCTACTCAAATTAACATGTCCATGAGTAACATAAATAAAATATAATCCAATCACATAACCAAGCTCCTATGCTTGGCTCCGATCACGTTCATCGTCCCTTTCCTTTCCTGTATTATCCACTAGGTAGAAGTAGGGCGTTAGAACAACACGCCCAATTGGTATTCCATTTAGGGTCTACACATGGTTAGTACAAATCATAATATAATAACATATAGTCAAAAACATATAAAACCATGCCATGTCGTGATGTCAAATGCAATGAGTCCCAACCATCACAAGTACATATAACCTCTTGATGGGATTCTCATCATCAAGGTACCCCCACATTGGTCTTTCGGACGCCCCGACGGAGTGCACCCCCTCCGGTTTCATCTTGATGGAAAATGCACATCAAGGTACCCCACATAGGTTTTTCGGGCGCCCCGTGTAACACCTCGAGTTTTCAGTTTATTATTTATTTAATTTTAATTATGAATTTTAGAATTAAATCTTATATGGATAAGGAATTGGGCCATGACCCAATTAAGACCCAACAAATGGTGGAATTGGTTTTATTAAAATTTAAATGGGTAGGACTAAATTAGTGGTGAATCATACCCAATTTTGAATAAAGGATATTATGGCCGAGTAGTGGATTTGAAATATCCAAGTAGATGTTAAGAAAATCAAATAAAGATTATCTTGGCCGAATTTTAGATAGTGATTTACATATGATGCACATGAGAGATTTGTGGATTTTAAAATCCACAATGATATGCTAGATATTTAAAAAGGGATGAAATATCTATGAATTAAATTAAAAGAATATTTGGATTATGATTAGGGTTATAACGCTAGTACTTGCTAATAAAAATTAAAGGAAGTCTTAATAAGGCAAGGGAAAGTCGGATATGGCTAATTAAAGAGGGAAAGTCGGCCATGGTTAAATAAGGAAGGTTTGACATATGGTCAAGTATTTTGATTATAACTTTTCACTCTGATATCCGATTGCTTTGATTCTTTTTGCGTTAGAAAGAAGATTTCAATAGCTACAAGTTGTAGTTTACCAATTGTTTCCTATTCGGAAGTTAATAAGGTCGAAACTGGGTTACAAATATAATATATGTGTAATGACGGGGAAACACAAGGGGGACACGGCTAGGGGTTGCTTATATTAAGAAATTTCTAATGTGGGATTAAGGCGAGCTTAATAAAAGGAGAAGCCCAAGGGGGTGCACGATTTTTACAAACCCCATTAGCAGTTTTTATCTTCTCTCTACCCTCTCTCAATACGTCACTCTCTTCCACGCCAAAGCAAGAGAAGAAAGGGCACAACTAGAAGGTGTTCTTGTTTGGAGGAAAAAAAAGAAAAAAATAAGAAGAAGGGAGAAAGATTGAAGATCAAGGAAGAGGTTAGTATTTAAGTGTTATAATGTTAATAATTTGATTTTATGAAATCAAAAGAACACATAGGGTTCAGCCATAGTGCATGGCCGAACCCCATGGAAAGATTTTGTTCAATTAATTGGTTTTAAAGATTGAAAACCATGGTGTGTTCTTGATTCATTGATTGGGGTTTTTTATTTTAGATCTGGGATCATGAAATCATGGTTATTTCATAATGGTTTGAATAATGGAAACCATGGGGATTTATGGTTTAGATTAACAAATTTAAATGATGAAAATCCATGGAGGAGTTTGATGATAATTAAAGAAAATTGGATGGACATTGGGTCGGCCTTGGTATGGCCGAACCATGATATTTTGTGGTTAAGCTTTGGGATCCAAAATGATATAAACAGAAGAGGTGAGGTTCGGCCATGGTGTATGGCCAAACCCCACCAAACTTTTAGAAAGTGATGATCGGTTTTGATAGATCTAAACCAAGGGCTAAGATCATGAACCATAGGGTTCGGCCAAGGTGTATGCCGAACCCCATGGGGTAATCTGGAATTGAAATTAAATAGGAAACTATCTAATTAAGGGAAGGGGTGGCTAAATTAGAAAGCACTCCAATTTTGGAAAGAAGTTCTAATCTTAGAAAGTTTCCATTTATTGGAAAGTAAGAATCTATATATGGAAACCTTCCATTTATGGAAGAAGTTGTTAAAAATGGTAAAGCCATCTAATTTTGGAAGGTGTTTCAAATATGGAAAAGGAGGTTACTATTAAGGAAAGTTTCCATTCTTGGAAGTGGATATTAAAATTAGAAAGTATCTACTTAAAGACCATAAAAGTTATTTATGGAAACCATTCCAAGAATGGAAGGTAAGGGTTGATTATTGAACCTAATGAATGAAGGGATTAATTGACGGGATTAATTGACAAGAGTGAGGTTCGACCACAATGTATGGCCGAACCCCACTAGGATTTAGGTTTGGAAACTTTGTTATTTATGGAATATGATATTCCATCTATAGAAGGGTTGGTGTTAATTATGAAACCTTCTAATGTGGACCTTAGGTTAAAAAATGGAAGGTGGAGTTATTTTAGAAAACTTTCCATTTATGGAAGGAGGTTGATATTTTGGCAAATTAATTAGGGAAACCTTCTAATATAGTAGGAGAGATTAATAAAAGGAAGTTCTATTCTTGGAAGGTGAAATATAAATTTGGAGACCTTCCATTATAGAAAGGTGGAGATTAATTGGAGATTATACACCATAGGGTTCGGCCATGGTGTTGACTGAACCCCATGGTCTAAATTAAAGGATTAAAGGTGTCTTTAAATTATGGTTTAAGGGCTGATTTATGAATCAGATTATGAACCTACATTATGAGTTAAGTTATGTTAGTTTTTAAAATAAAATAAAGGATACAATGTCATGATATGAATTAATGGAGAAAGGAATGGCAAAAATGTAATTAAAATACCAAAGTAGGAGAACCATGGGTTCGCCCATGATGTATGGCCGAACCCCATGTGTTAAGTTTGATGAACTTATTTGATTAGGGAAGTTTTTTAAGGTCTAATTATGGAAGATTTAAAGGAAGAAGGAAACCAATGGCAATTTGGTAAATATGAGAGGATGTTGGACATAGGGTTCGGCCATGTGTATGGCCGAACCCCATGAGTTATTTTATGGTATTATGTATTTTGGAAGCATGAAAGGATAACTTGGAACCTAAACAAAGAAAAGGGGCTAGGGTTACCAACAGTGGCATTTTTGTAAATATGTATAAAAAATGGTAAACCATGGGTTCGGCCATGGTGTATGGCCGAACTCCATGGGGTTTTGTTTATAGACTTAGAACCTCATAATTAGGTGAGTTTTGGTGTTGATTTATTATTATATCATAAGGTAACGGGATCTCGCAAGTGGTGCGCGACCGGTGATCGAATCTTGGACGGAAACGCAAGGGACCTTGTGAACGTCTTAGGTAGGATTCCACCTCTTTGAAACCATGGATTATGTACTTGTTTTATCTTATGTTTTGATGAAAATGTGTTTCAAAGGATCTCATTTATTATTGCATTTCAAATGCTACGTTACCTTGATTTAAATAGCATGGATTGATTATGTTCCAAAAGGTGATTTTACATGCTAGGTTTTAATTGTATAAAGAACATGTATTGGATATGTTTTTCAAATGATGATTTTCAATGATATGTTTATGTTATAAAATAGCATGTGTTTCATTGGCATCTCATGCATGGCATGGGGTGAAGGATTTATAACCGGAGGGGTCACACTCTGTCGGGGGCGTCCGAAAAACCTATGTGCAACACCTTGATGTTGATTTCCATCAAGAAGATTTCCGGAGGGTCCACACTCCGTCGGGGTGACCGAAAGACCTATGGTGGTAGGCACATTTATGTACAAGTGATGGGTGGGACTCATTGCATATTTTTCATCATTGCATGGCATGGATTTATAGGGTTTTGATATCACTATGTTATATATATGTTTTGTACTAACCATGTGTCAGTCATAACTGGAATACCTACTGGGCGCGTTGTACTACGCCCTACTTCTACCCTAGTTGATGATACAGGTAATCAGGGGAAATGATGAGCGTAAGACGGACCAGGCATAGGAGCTTGGAAGATCTAGTTTATATGTTTTGAATAAAATTACTCATGAACTTGTATTTGAGTATTTGGATTTCGGAATGTAATAACTTAGATGGTTGAATGTTTGGGTTTGATGATTATGACGTACTTTGCTATCTGAACAGATTAGAACTTAGTTCTAATATGATTCCGCATTTTGATGATTATGATTCCGCAGTTTATGTTTTTATTCCGCAAGCTGGTATTGCTATGTGTGAATTATTTTATTGGACTGAGTCCATACACATATAGGGTTGGCCAGTTAAGGGTCGGACTTAGAAATTTGGGGACTTAGGTCGAGTCATGACCTCCCGCGCTCTATCACCTCTACTCTGTTACAAAAAAAAATTACATTGAATTTACGGGAAAAAGCGAGTGAGAAAGGGCGGGGCGTTTACACCCCGACGGAATGTGGCCCCTCCGGTTACATATCCTTCACCCCATGCCATGCATGAGATGCTATGAATACATACTTACTTTATATTATAAACATAGCATTAAAACTCACATTTGAAGATATCTTTTAACACTAATTTCATCAAATAAGATAAAACATCATACATAAACCAAGTTTTCAAAAAGGTAGAATCCTATCAAAGACCACTAACGTGTCCTTGCGTTTTCGTCCGTTACCTCACGTCGTACACACCTTGTGAGTCCCTTACCTTATAATATGTCAATCAATTAAAACCATGTCCCATTTGATTTACAATATGCCAAGTCCCTACACACAACCTTGTGGGTGTTTCGGCCATACACCATGGCCGAACCTCACTCCTAGGTTTTAGCCCCTCCTTTGATTTATTAACCCATCACCCCTAAGTTAATTTATTTAACACTTATCCACCAAAACACACCTTAGTGGGTTTCGGCATCACAACATGGCCGAACCTCACCATCTTGGTTTTGTGCCCTTCTTTGAGTCCTTTGATTTTTATCTTAATTCCAAGTATCATACCCCTTTTATTCATTAACCTAACATACATAAACCCTAAGTTCATAAAACGTTCCCCATGGGGTTCGGCCATACACCATGGCCGAACCGATGGTCCATTAATTTTACTTATTTACAACATTCCCATTGTACAAATCCATAATCAATAACCTAAACCATGAACATAGGTATATATAATTAGATCCCTCATTTCTTTGCTCAATCCTCTACTTACTTAAGCATGCATAACCACTCTAAGTGTACCTTTTAAAATATTCCAACAAATGGTTCATTAAATGGTTCATGGGGTTCGGCCATACACTATGGCCGAACCCATGATGTTTCATTTCCATGGTCTCCATTTAATCAATCACTATATCAAGTCCATAACTGATCCATAACATAGCACCATAAATGATCCAGTAGCCGTGACATTAAAACCTCCAAATGATCCATTAAGTTGGTTCATGGGGTTCGGCCATACATCATGGTCGAACCCATGATATCATTTTTCCATCCTCTTTCTTAATTGATTTACAATAATAAATCCATGACCCAAGTCCTTCCATGATGGGTTTAATCATACACTTAGGTCTCTTAAAAACATCATCTTCTTTATTTAAAAACCTATTAAGATTACCATCTTTCTCCATCATTTTTATGGTCTAAATACCTCAATATTTCCCCATGGGGTTCGGCCATACAACATGGCCGAACCCATGGTCCATGGTTCTTCACCATTGCTTCATTTAAGTTTATCAGTTACAACCTTTCAAACCCACTTAAAATCATTATCATAATCCCATGGTTTTCATCCTTTAAAAACCATTTACAATTACCAACATATTCCCATCATTTCCATGGTCCAAAAATATCGAAGTCCATCTATATTTTTCCATGGGGTTCTGCCATACACATGGCCGAGCCTTATGGTTCAACATTGGTCTTTAACCACTACAAAATTAGAGTTCGGCCATGTCCTTGACCTTTGACCCTTTTTTTTTTTTTATAAAATTTATCGAGCACTTACCGATTCTGCGACTCCTCCGGTTTCTTTCTCTCCTTCTTGCTCCTTTCCTTCCTTAGTCTATTCTTCCTTCCTTCTTGCTCTTTAGCCGAGATTGATCTTGATGCAACCCCTTGAAGTGATTCAGCCAAGAGATATAGTTTGAGAGAGAGAGAAGGAGCTTGGGATAGAAACTACTCCAAGTTCTTGTCTTGAGGGTGGTCGGCCTTGTATGAGAGGAACTAAGGGTGATGAAAACACTCTTAAGTATTCTTGTCTTGAGAGTGGTAACAGCCAAGAGGGAGAGGGAGAGAATGAAATGAACACTTTAGTCTTTCGTTGATCAATAGGGTCAGCCAAATGTGGTGTCCCTTGGTGGCACCCCTTTGTAACTCCCATATTCCTTTACTTCCCTCCTTAATGGTCCATGTGGGGGTTTCATCCTTGAGATGAAACACACCCAACGGTTGGCTCTTGGGTTTCCATCTCAAGATGGAAACCCCCCCATGTTTCCAACGTGTGCTTACCTTGGTGTTACCTTGTGTAACCTCCACAAAACGCCACCTCTCCATTTAATTCCCACTTGGGGGTTTCATCCATGGGGTGAAACTCCCATGTAGCCAACGGTCTTGCCTTGGCTTGGACCACAAAACCGTTCCTTTCCCTTTGATGATTCATTTTAATTTAACTCATTTGAAATCAATTCAAACCCTTGATCCCATTTCCAAATTAATTCAGCCCCACATAATTTAAACTTGAACTCACTTGGTAGTCAACCCAAGTCAACCACGACCCATTGGGTCCCAATTGAGTATTTCGGCCCAATTAACAAATTTTGACCCAATTAACACTCTTGACCCAATTGAACATCTTACCCATATATTTCTATTGAAACTATTTCCACAATCTGTTGAGTCTTAATTGGGCAATGACCCAACACTTTACCCATCTAAGGTCCATATCTAATAATTCACAAATTAAATGGGTAATTTTCATATATATATATATATATATATATATTAATAACTTGAAAATCCGGGGTGTTACAGTTATTACGATGATGAAATGCTTATGAGCTATGACGATATTGATACTTCTTCCACGTACCCTTAACTACTGAACTATTATCGGCCCAAGTGTGTCGATTACCGGCCCAGGTGTGTCAGTTACTGGCCTAAGTGTGTCAGTACCGGCCCAAGTATGTCGGAGATGTACTTGTAAGATTCTGTATTTTGACCGTGTCGGGACTTAATGCTTATAGTCAGTGTGGTGTCTAGGTGTTGAGTTGGATATCAGCAGTAATATGAGAATGATTTGATATTTTGGCATGACAACCATATTATGATGAAAATGTTGATTTTGGCTAACCTGATAATCATTACACTGCATTATGTTCTTTTCATTGGGCTGGTTAGCTCACCTCACTCACATTTCAGGAGATGTACCCAAGGAGGAGGAACCTCCATTTCAAGCTCAAAGATGGATAAGCTGATGCAGTTACTTAGAATCCCATGGATAAGAATTACATTTATTTTGTAAAGTACCTCTTGTGGTACTTATTTTGTAATCATGTATGAACCTCTCCCCCCCCCCCCCCCCCCCCCCCCCCCCAAATATTACTACTAGTAACTCTGTTATGAATGAGATTACCACTCTTATGATGGAAATATTTGTTTGTATGATGCATGCTTGTAAAAGGATAGACATGTGGTATATGTTTGAGTCCACATGTAAAGAGCATGTGTGACATTCATTTTTGGGCCTAACGTTTGTTCAAGCCCAGTTAGAGGTGGTTAAGGTTGTTAAGAAAAAAAAATTAGTAGCGTTCCAGGCCCACCTTCGGGTCGGGGCGTTACAGCATGTGCATTACACAGTTAGAAAGCCACACGATGATAAGCGAACGTACCGAATGGACAGGTGAATGTTGTTTTATCCTAATCCTCAGGAGCAACATAGATTAGGTTATAGCCTGAATAACCATCAAGGAAATAATAGAATGTATGACCAGCTAAACGTTCAAGCATCTGATCAATGAATGGAAGAAAGAAGTGATCCTTATGAGTGGCAGTGTTCAGCTTTCGGTAATCAATGGAAACTCTCCAACCCGTTTGAATGCGTGTTGGAACTAATTCATTTTCCTCATTTTTTATTACCGTGACACCAAACTTTTTAGGGACAACTTGGATTGGACTTACCCATGCACTGTCTGAAATTGGTTAAATGATTCCATCTTCGAGAACTTTCAAAATTTTGGCTCTCACTACTTCCTGCATTGCTGGATTTAACCGTCTCTGTGGTTCTCTAGACGTCTTGGAATTTTCTTGCAAATGAATTTTGTGCATGACCAAAGAAGGGCTAATTCCTTTGAGATCGGTGATGGACCATCCTATAGCTTCACGATGATCTCTTAAAACATCCAGGAGTCTAGATTCCTGCTCAGAAGTTAAGTTCGAAGCTATGATAATTGGCAATGTTTTTGAAGGTCCAAGATATGAATATTTGAGAGTCTTAGGAAGAGTTTTGAATCCTAATTTTTGTGGCTTCTCGATAGATGGGACTGACACAGATTGATTGACAAAAAAAGGTTCAGATTTGGTGGCAACATTCACTTCATTGAAATTGAATCCTTGTCTAAAAGAGACAGTGATTTTTTTGAACTGATTATTGCAAATGGAGTGAATGAAAAACTCATCGACAGAACTCTGAATTATGTTAACCTCGCATGGATCATCTGTGCAAAGAGGTTGTCGACATAGGCCAAAAACATTGAGTTCAATTGTCAAGTCTCCAAATTATAATCTAAACATACCATTCTGGATTGATCACAGCTTTTGCAATGGCCAAAAATGGTCATCCAAGAAAGACTGGGATAAGCCCATTGTCGTTCTGAGTTAGTTGTGTATCCAACATCACAAAATCTACAGGAAAGTAGAAGTTGTCAACTTTAATTAGAACGTCTTCTATCACACCTCTTGGAATTTTTATAGAGCGATTGGCTAACTGTAGGGTGATAGAAGTGGGTTTCAATTCTCCCAAACCTAACTGCTCATAAAGAGAATACGGCAGTAGGCTAACACTAGCTCCAAGATCTAATAAGGCCCTGTCAATTGTGTATGTACCAATTGTATAAGCAATGGTTGGACATCCAGGATCCTTATGTTTGATTGGAAATGTTTGTTGAAGAAGTGCACTTGCATTTTCTACTGGAAAAACCTTCGTGGGAACATTAGTTCTTTGCTTTACCGTACAAAGGTCCTTGAGAAATTTGGCATACGTAGGTACCTGATTGATGGCATCCAATAAGGTATCTTTCGTTTTACAGATAGCATATAAGGGTATGGAGCCCTAGGTGAAAATGTTTTCTTAGCAGATAAATCCGAGGAATTTTGGATAGGGGATGAACTCAGTGAGTTATCCGTTGCTTTGATTGATCATTGATTTGTTCTTTTGGCATTTCCACTTTATTGTCTACATGTTTCCCTGATCTTTATGTAGTAATTGATTTAACATCGTTTGGTTTGGATGATGAAACTTCATACTGTCCCTTAGGATTTGGAATAGGTTGACTGAGAAACTTTCCTTTTTCTCGGTCACCAATAGCAGTGGCTAATTGTCCAAGCTGTGTTTCAAGCTTGTACATAACCTGCTGGGTAGAATGCATGAATTGCTACAACGTATCCTCAACCGAAGGTTTATGTTGTTGTGAAGGATTAGACTGATAAGACTGGTTTGGCTGAGGTGGATGATAAGACTGATTTTGAGGTGATGGGTGATATGATTGATTTGGATATGGCTGATTTGGCTAATTTTGATATTGAGGAGGATTTTGATTCATTGGAGATTGATTCTGACGCCAAGAGAAATTGGGATGATTACATAAATTAGGATTGTATGTAGCAGAGAATGGGATTCCTTGTTGTCTTCCAAAATTATTGAGTCCATTAACTTGTTCGATTGAACACTCAGAATTTCATCCTAAAGAAGAAAATTTTTGGCCTTGTGTCCTGGACTAGAACACATAGCATAAAATTCAGCATTTGCTCCTATTGATGGATTCATCGTCTGAGTCATCACTAATGAGTCAACTTTTTCCATTAGGTTTGCGATTGCTAACTTAACGTCAAAGTCACTACTGACTTCGTACAAACCCCGTTTTCTTTTTGCGGTAAATTATATTTTTTAGAGAAATCTCGTCCCTGAGAATTCTCCACCAATGTTTCTAGGAATGTCAATCCATTGTTCTTAGTTAGCTTCAAAAAGTCTCCATTTTTCATAGACTCGACCATTTAATGGGTTGATGTGGTTAAACCATCGTCGAAAAATTGGACAAGTCTCCACGTTTCAAAGCCATGGTGGGGGCAATTTGCTAATATATCTTTGAATTTTTCCCATGCTTCACAGAATTGTTCACCCTCCTTCTGATTGAAGTTTATCATTTCTTTCTTGAGGTCATTTGTTTTTTATACTGGGAAAAACTTATTCAAAAATTTATTAACTAGCCGATCCCATGTGGTGATGGTATTCACTGGTAAAGAATTTAGCCTTAATTTCATTTTTTTTTAGAGAGAAAGGAAATAATCGAAGTCGAATAGATTCATCAGTGATTCCTTAGATTTTAATGGTGGCGCAAATCTCTAAGAATTCTTTGACATGAAGGTATGGATCCTCTCTATCAAGGCCATGAAAAGATTGTAGAAGATGTAAAAGTATTGGCTTAAGTTCAAAGGTAACATTGGTTGCAGGTATGATTATACCTGATGGAGTGTTGGCTGTGACTGGTGAGAAGTAGTCTTAGAGATATCTCCACAACTTCTTCTGCCATGGCTGATGATGGTAGTGATGAAAAAAATGATGATGAAAAAGTAGATGGGGATGATGATGATGGTGAGCTAAGTGGATTGTCTTTGTCTATGACTGAGCTAGACTGAGCTCCGGACTTAACAATCGATGTACTGACGGGAAGTGTAACTCTAACCAAGTGATTAGTGGATTCACGTGACTAGTTAAGCATACACAGACACAATCATACACGTTCAAACAAAAATCACACAAGAAATGCTTAAATCTAGATTTGTATTGCACTAATGCAATCAAATTTTTATTTGGCTAATAAGACCCTAAAGATTGTCTCTAAACTTGCTCCTAATCTAAGTCTCCAATGAGAGTTTAACCACAAGATGGCCAGGTAAGTGGGGGAGCATAGACAACATCTCGTCCTAGCTTATCTTTAGACGATGCTCGAACTCATGTCTTGGTGACAGAACTAATCCTTAGACACCATTCTTGAAAATAAATTATTCAGTGGCTACAAAAATTGATTTGAATTGAAAAGGTTCCTAATAAGCATGAAGCCCTAAAAATCAAGCCTAATGGTTCCTCAATTGATTTTATTAGGAAATGTATGAACCATTTTTATTATCTTGTTTTTCTAGATATTGTGAATGCAGATCTATTTTACCACACAAACATCAAGCAAATATGCAAAACAATAATAAAACAATTCTAACTAATGCATGAATCTAGCATCCTAATATGCGTGAGCAATTTAATGTGCAAATTAATTAAAGAACACCCTAAAAGATTTATACGGTTGCATGATAAAATGAAAATTAAAAGAAGGCGATCAGTCACTCACCTTAGCCTAGCATACATGCTTCCAATAATTTTTAAGCGCACATTTTCAAAATCCTGTAAAACAAAACAAACAAATTGTGGTGTGGAGTCTAAATCAAAGAATACATGATCCTAAACTAAATGATGTTTTTCTAAACTATAATTAAAAAAGGAGATGCGATATTTACAATCCTTAAACAAGAGTTTTAAAATATGATAAGATTATGGAAATTAACTCAAAGTTCACCAAATTAAAATTTTATTCCATGATTTCCATGATTTGACACCTCATTTTGAAGGTTTCATAAGTTAGATAGAAGTTCTAAAATTTTAGAAAAGCTTTAACTTTGGAAATTTTTCTAAAATTGGAAAGTTTCCAAAAATAGATTAATAACAAAAAATACATTTTTTTAAAAATAGAATCTTTTTCCAAAAATTGATTGAGATTTTCAATATTTTTTTTTAAGGTAACTTTCCAAAAATATAAAAAGTTTTCATTTTCAAAGAGTTGCCAAAAATAGAACTTTCCAAAAATAATAGTTTTTCCTAAAAATAATTTTTTTTTAAAAGAATACAATTTAATTTGATGATTTTCCCCAGCAACGGCGCCAAAAACTTTTTCATGTGCAAATTTTACATTTATAATCTCGCAAGCACACGAACCATGTATAGTATAGCAATGTGAGAGTGAAAATCTCAAAATACATGAAATAAAATTAAATTTGTGTTCCTTTAAAAATAATTATTTTTAGGAAATTGAACCTTTATATGAGTCATGTATCTAACTTGAAAAATCAGCAAATAAGATGTGTGAATTAATTGTTCTTCAATTAAAATGGTGAATAAAATGATAATCTTAATCATAAAAAAATTACAAGTTATAAGATTAAAAATACCACATCTCCAATCTTTAATTAAATGAATTTTGAGAGAGAGTATAATTTCAAAGAATTAAAATAATAAAAGAATGTCAAGAATTTAAAGAATTTCAAAATATAAAGCATACAAGATTTAGGTTAGAACAAAAATTATATAACCAACATAGAATCTAACAAGATTAAAAGACAAAAAATTAAATTGCAAGAAAATAAATGACTGAAAATAAAAGTGCAGTAACATAAGGGTTGGTTGTTTGGAATAGACCATTCATCGTCCAAAATGTATAAATAAAGTGAAAGCCTAGATCTGAAATTCACGTAAAGATCTAAGATGCCATTCGTATTCACTAATAAAGACAAGATTCACAACTTTTAATTTAAGTAATTTAAACCTTAGCAATCAATATCATAACTATTGCATGTGCTCATGTTCAATTAAATAAACAAAGTTTGTAAACTTGAAATTAAAAGCAAAACAATCACAAAAGAATGATTAGAACTTGGATGCTTCAGGCTTCTAAATGGATGCTTCACTTTATTAAATGAAAGAATTATAGTACAAAACTTGGATAGAAGACACATAGAAGATAAAAAGAAAATTGCAAAATTAATTTCTCACTTGCAAAAATCATGTGAAGCTTTGTCTTCTTAGTCTTTCTCCAACCTTTACTCCTTTCAAACTCCATGTCATAATCGAATTTTACCCTTGAGGTAATGGGGTATTTATATGTTTTTAAAATAGATGGAAGGTTGAGATTAAATAAATGTTTAAGGTAGAGATTGAAGGGCTAAGATTGGATCAAGAGAGAAATGGGTGATGGCGATTTAAAATTGGATTTTAGGGTTGCACAAGGACGGTCACACGAATTTGGTTTTGTGTGGTGGCTTGGAGTGGAGTGCAAGAAAAGAGAGAGAGAATTTGGGATTGGATTTGGCATTGGTAAATTCAAATTTACTATGTAGGATTAGGGTTTGTTTTGTGCATTGGTGAATGATTAGATGAGTTTGAGAGATGGGATAGATGGATGGATGAGATGCAATGGAGTGATGTGGAGGTCAACCTAATACAATATGCGCATGATTGGGTTTAAGATTGAGAAAAATCGTCTGGATTTTGGATGATGAGGAGGTGATGTGGCATGAATGAATCTAGATGGAAAATGGGTTAAAAACATGGAGAAAATTAAGTGTTCAAATCGTGTGGAGTGATAAGACAATGGATGATGTGGCTTATGCTCATGGAAGCTATCTTGTGCTACAAGTTGTCCATATTTAGGGTTTAATAAGTGGATGGCTAAGATTTGTTTGGTTAAGATCTAATGGTTCTAAGGTATTTTGGGTAAAAATAATTATAGGACTAGGTAGATGATTGATGGGGGGTTTGGATTCAAAGGTTGATCCTAGATGATTAATGAAATGCATGACCTAAATCTAAGGAAATGTGTGTATGTGATGGATGCATGTGGAGGCTCTAGGATTTCTAAGAGATAAATGAGGAGATGAGATTATATGACCTGATATCTAATGGATAAGATAATCAATGCATGAAATGAATGCATGAATTACTAGGTGATGCATGGATGAATACTAATTTAAGGTTAAAATTATCATGATGATGATGGATGGCCTAGATCTAATGATAAATGAATGAATGGGTTAGATTTCATGGTGGATCTAAGGTTTGACCTAATTGGGTATGTGAAATGGAGGGTAAAGATCTAAGGTTGAAATTGGATGGTGTAGATGTGAAGTTAAGTTATGGTTTTTGGCTATGGATAATTGAGTTGGGCTTAGGAGAAATTCAAACATGGACCATGGAGTTCACTTGGGCCTGGACTTGGATCTGGACCTCAACTTGTAATACCCCGGATTTTCAATTTGTCATTTTATATGAAAATTATCCATTTTAATTATGAACTATAGATTGGATCTTATTTGGATAAAGAATTGGGCCATGACCCAATTTGGACCCAACGAATTGGGAGATTGGTTCCAATGAAAATTAAATGGGACTACAAAATTAAATAATATGATACAATACTGGAGAAGATATCTAAGAATAAAAATAAATAGCATGGCCGAATTTTAGATATAAAATCTAGGATTATGCGCATGAGATAATTAAAGAAGGGAATATGGGTGCATAGTACATTCTAAATAGGGATTAAGGAAGGATTTAATTAAGGAGAGCAAGGGAGGTCGGCAATTGCTAATCCAAGCAAGAGGCCACACGGCATTGCCATCTAAGGCAAGGGAGGGGCGCATGGCACCTTCCCCATTTGGATTAATCGGAGCTTATATAAGGAGAGAGGGACAAGGGCACAAGGTTTACACCTTCATAGCCGAACTCTCTCTATCTCTCTCTCAATCTCTCATTCTCGCCAAAGAGCAAGAAGAAGAAGAAGGTTGCTCGGCCAGCAAGAGGTGTCTTGGTTGGAGGAAAAATTAAGAAGAAAGGAGAAAGATTTGGAAGAGCCCGGAATTGGAAAAGGTTAGTATCTTGATTAATAATTTTATTTTGAAATAAAGAACCATAGGGTTCGGCCATGGTGTTTGGCCGAACCCCATGGAGGAAGATTGGTGATGATTTAATGATTTAAATGGAAAAGAAAGAACCATAGGGTTCGGCCATAGTGCGTGGCCGAACCCCATGGAAAGAAGTGTTTAATTCATGGGTTTTGGAGGATTGGAAACCGTGGAAGACTATGTTATTTTGATTGCAATTAAAAAGAGGAATTCAATAAGGTGATAAGAATAAGGAATTATGCTTATATATTAAGAGAATTTTTAAATGAAAACCATGGAATTTTGATAATCTTATTATTGAATGTTTTTAATGGATCTAAATTGAGGGACAAGATCATGAACCATAGGGTTCGGCCATGGTGTGTGGCCGAACCCGATCGGGTGGTTTTGGAATGGTAGATAGATTTGGATTTGCTAAATTTGGAAAGCATCCAAATATGGAAAGATGGTTTCTAAGTTTGGAAACTATCCAAGGATGGAAAGAAGGTTGCTAAATTTAGAAAGCTTCCATTTAAGGAAGGAGTTGCTAAATTTAGAAAGCTTCCATTTATGGAAGGAGGTTGTTAATCTAAGAAACTATTCTAATTATGGATCTTGGATTAAAATGGAAGGTAGGAATTAATTATGGAAACCTTCCAATTAGGGAAAGTTAGAGTTTAATTATGGAAAGGTGGAGTTTAAGTAAGGAAACCTTCCAATTATGGAAAGGTGGAGTTTAATTTGGAAACTTTCTATTTTTGGAAGGAGTTGGCTAAGTTAGAAAGCTTCTAATTTTGGATGATTATCTTGGGAACCTTCTATTTATGGAAGGTAAGCCATGGGTGGCAAAGTTGTAATTTCATGCCAAAGTGGAGAACCATGGGTTCGGCCATGATGTATGGCCGAACCCCATGAGTTGTGTTTGATGGACTTGTTTGGTTAAGGAAATTTAAATGGTCTGGTTATTGTAGATTTAAAGGAATAAGGGAGCCAATGGCATTTTTGTAAATATGTGAGAATATTGGACATTGGGTTCGGCCATGGTGTATGGTCGAACCCCATGGATTATTTTATGGCCTATGTGTTTTGGATTAAAAGAAACATGTATGAATGATTTGGAACTTAAGCAACGAAAAAGGGCTATGGTTATGAACTATGGCATTTTCGTAAATAGGTATAAAAAAATGGTAAGCCATGGGTTCGGCCAGGGTGTATGGCCAAACCCCATCGGGTTTTGTTTATGGACTTAGAACCTTGTAATCAAGTGGGACTTGGTGTTGATTTATTATTATATTATAAGGTAATAGGATCTCGCAAGCGGTGCGCAATCGGTGATCAAATCTTGGATGGAAACGCAAGGACTCGTGAACGGTCTTTGGTAGGATTCCACCTCTTTGAAACCATGGTCTATGTACTTCGTTTAACTTTATGTTTGATGAAAATATGTTTCAAAGGATATGCTTATTTATTGAATTTCAAATGCTATGTTTAAATTGTTCTAATAGTATGGATTGAGTATGTTTCAAAAGGTGATTTTAAATGCTATGTTTATATTATTAAAATATCATGTGTTTCATTGGCATCTCATGCATGACATGGGGTGGAGGATTTACAACCGGAGGGGTCACACTCTTTCGGGGCGTCCGAAAAACCTATGTGCGGTACCTTGATGTGATTTCCATCAAGAAGATTCCGGAGGACCCACACTCCGCCGGGGCGTCCGGAAAACCTATGTGGTGGGTACATTTATGTACATGTGATGGGTGAGACTCATTGCATATTTGTCATCATTGCGTGGCATGGAATTTTACCTGGTTTTATATATTATGTTATAATATATGTTTTGTACTAACCATGTGTTAGCCGTAACTGGAATACCTACTGGGCGCGTTGTTCTAACGCCCTACTTCTACCCTAGTTGATGATACAGGTAATCAGGGGAACGATGAACGTAAGACGGACCAGGCATAGGAGCTTGGAAGACTTATTTTACATATTTTGAATAAAGTTACTCATGAACTTGTATTTGAGTATTTGGATTTCGGAATGTAATAACTTAGATGGTCGGATGTTTAGTTTGATGATTATGATGTTTTAATAATGATTAAGGACTTGACGTACTTTGTTGTCTGAATGGAATAGAACTTGGTTCTATTATGATTCCGCAGGTTATGATTTTTTATTCTGCAAGTTGTTATTGCTATGTGTGAATCATTTTATTGGACTGAGTCCATACACACATAGGGTTGGCCAGTTAAGGGTCAGATTTCGGAAGTTCGGACTTAAATCGCGTCGTGACGTCCCGCATTCTATCACTCTACTCTGTTATAAAAAAAAATATACTCTGAATTTACGGGAAAAAGCAAGTGAAAAGGGGCGGGGCGTTACACAACTTAGGTTCACTGGAATTGGATTCGAGAGCTTGGGCCTTAGTTGGACTGAGCTTGTACATTGGCCTGGTCCAATGATAAAATGCACATGGACTTGCATGTGGACTAGCCCATTTGAAGTGAGACTTGGCCCAATGACTTGAAATTCAGGCTTTAGTACTTGGATTGCAGCTTCTAACATCTAAAATTAAATAATTATTCAGGCACTTAAAATCTAAAAATTATTAATTAATCTTAGACTCTCATAAATGGATCCAGATTAATTAATTTACTTGAAGAGATCCTAAAAGGTGGCATGAAATAATTATAAAACTCTAGGTCTTCATTTTAAAACTTTAAACTTGCAATTTTCCATTGAATTACCTTGATTTTCCTGAACTTTCCATTTTTTACTACAAAACTGATAAACTATATTAAATGCATCATTATATACAAAATTGAGGATTAACTAGTCCAATAATCAATGGTAAAAATGTAATATTTCAACGCTCAACAAGAGTTTACTCTGAACCACTATAACTATGGTATTGTGGGGTTAGAGCCCTTTTTTCTTTAATTGTTATTTGGGCACACACAACCCATCTTGATTAATTTGATCTATCCGCTGCAAATTTGTTTAATTAATCAAGTTAATTTTAAAGGACCATCAAATTAGGAGATTGCCCTATTAACCCCCCTCTAGGGTCAATTTTGTTCTAGCACACCGAGACTTTCAATTGGGATCAGAGCCTTGTGCTCTTCATAAGGATCTAACCATCCGAGTTGATCCGTGCGAGAACATCAAATATGAATGCCCGAAAAATTATTTGTAGATCTCTATTGTTTGTTTATTCTATCTTGGTGTATTTGATAACAAAAATAGAGAATATTTTGGCATCCTATGATGAGAAAGATTGGACCTCTATCTAAGATGATTTTATTGAGAATATTTGCAAAATTTGAGATGTGCAAATTTCAAATGTTTTATTGCCACTGCATTGTTAATGACTAAGAGGGATTCTCAAGTGAAGAAGAGGATAGTGAAAAGGATCTTGAAGAGGAAGATGACCTCCTAGAATCCTATAATGCCTTGTATATAGAGAGTATGAGATTGGCAAAAGATCTTGATAAGGTAAAAATTGAGAATGCCAAACTCTCTAGCCAACTTCAATGTGCAAATAATGAAAATGATTCTCTCTCTTCAAATTTGAAAAATTCAAATGATGAAATAATGAATTTGAGAGAATCTCAAAAGTTGCTTCAAGAAAACGTAAAACTTTATGAGAATGATATGTTGAAGCTAAATTAAGTTGGAAGATGTCTTAGAGATGAAAATAAAAAATTGAGCTCAAATTTGGAAAATCTTAAGATATCTAAAGACATGGTTAACCAAGGAAATCTGGAAGAATCTATTTTGGGTAAACCACATGATTATTGGCATGGTCATTCTCAATCTAACCCAAAGAGACCCATGAACAAATCTATATTAGGTAAAAGCCACACCACACACTTCTATTGTAAAATGTTTTTATTGTGGATTAACCATGCATTTCAAGAATCAGTACAAGACAAGAAGAATGCAGGTTTATCAAAGATGGCTAATGGTCTTCCTCAAAGAGCAAGGAAGAGAAAGATTGAGGTGATTGAGAATTCACATCACACCAAGAAAAATAAGATAAATCATTATGTGAATATTCCTAGGAAACACATTGCACCTCACTCCATGCATTATCCCTACATTGTAAAAGTCTATTAGGATAAGTTAAGACCTCCTTGTACTATGAATTGGAACAAGGGTCTTGTCTCATTTCAATGTATTTGGGCCAAATGTTCATGATCGTAGAATCAAATTGCCCAATTATCAAAGATTTGGGAGGAAAGGTTCAGATGAAAACTTTAAATGGATCCCTAAGAGATAAGAACTTACTCATGTTCTACATTGGTCTAAGAACTGTCCCTAATTGGAGTATCTCTAGACCAAGTGTAGTTGAACTGAATCTTCATTCTTGTTAGTTCAAATAGCCCTTATGCTATGGCATGGAACATTAACTCAAGCAAGCACTTGATTGTACTTTTCTTGGCTATAGTACATGTCTTGCTTGGAGAGTCAAACAGTTGTAGACTTAGATTCCAAGTCCTACAAATGGCATCTGAGATGTGTTAAGGTTTTCCAGTGTGAATCAACACATTTGATGCATGTTTGGAATTCTATTGGTCCCTTGTCTTCATTCAATGTTAATTATTGGTATATATTTTGTGGATTGAATAATGTGCAAGATATTTGCATGGCATTGCATTTCATATTGGTAAAACATTTATATGCCATGTTTTGCTTTTGTATGTGCATGCATTATATGTTTTTCCATCTCTGAACTTAAAATTGATAGTATCTTGTTTTGTGAGATGATATTATGCACATACTAAGTGTGTTTCATTCCATGAATTTAAAATTGTGAATCTCATGTGGAATGATCTTTGCTCCATGCTTGCGAATGGTATTGATGATCCAAATGTTAACAAATGTTCAAGAGGGTAATCCATTCATGCACCATTCAACTTAAAGTATTGAACTTAATTGGAGTATCCATGTTTGCATTGTAATTTGGGAAAAAGCATGGGTAGCAAAATTTGGCAAACACTTGTGTGATTCATATAGATCATTTATCTCTTGCACCTCTTCATAGGCATATTTTAGTGAATTTGAAAATGTTTTTGCAAGTGTTTGTTGGATGTAGCATTTCTCAAGCTCCTATTCTTTATGCATATTTGTTAAATACCATATTTCTCTTATACGTCATTTCCATGCATCTTATTGGTATAATAAAATGTGAAATGAATGTATGATTTGTGTACTTGGTTTTCATTCCTATTTTCATTATAGGTAAACATTATGAGGAATGACTTTGCCTCATAAAGCATCAAATTTTTGCTAAACCTAAGAAGGCGTTATCAAATGACATCACACATGGGCAATGGTCTTTCAAATGGTGAATTTTAAATGCCCAAGGTTATTTGAGTGGTCTGGATCAAACATTTTAGTTGGACTCTCAAAGGTACATTGATCCAAAATCCAATCAATTTGTGCAAGTGTTTATAATTTGGTTGAATCATCAAATGGCACAAATTGGTGTGTGAATGTATGGAAATTCATTGGCATTCAAAGGTGGATTGCAAAGCTTGTTGTCTTGTGGACTTGAACGCATCATAAGCACACACTCTTCATCCCTCAAATTGACAAATCTTATAGGGATGTGTTTACATTGTTTCCATGTATTAGCAATGCTCTATCTTGGAAAATCATTAGACATTGGAAATGTGTTTTGGAGAAATATTAAAATAAGGAAAATTTTCCTTCTCCAAAAGTTTTTGGTGTGCATTCAATGTTGAAAGTCCCCAGTGTGCTAGAACACGGTGCTAGATTGACCCTAGAGGGGGAGTGAATAGGGCAATCACCAATTTTAATGGTCTTTAATTTTTTTTATTAATCAAATGATTGCAGCAGATTAATATAGATTAATCAAATGTGTGATAAAATAGTGTGCCAAATTAAAGAACAATCACACAAAAGTCTTTAACACCATAAAACCAATTTATAGTGGTTCGGTTAACCAACCTACATCCACTTTTGAGACTCACCCAACCTTGGGTTATCTCCAATTCACTAAGTAGGGAATTACACCCATACTCATAGATTAGGACTTCCATCTAACCAATTGGTTGGGAATTTCACCAAACTTCTATTCCTTTATTTTTTATAGTGGTTCAAGCTTCTTTGCCTTAGTCTATTTTACAAGATGATGATTTAAAAATAAAATCAATACTAAGAAGCACTTGTATTTTGATAGTTCAAACTCGTAGATGTGTGCTTTTTGAAGATGTCCTTCCCAATGTGATGTGTACAATGTAGAAAATGTGCCTTGTATATGCTCAATCACAATCTTTGGGATGAGGTTTTAGGATTTAAGATATGCCTATTGATATCCTAGATAGTTTTCACTCTCTCACTTAATCACAACCAAGAGGTTGATTAGATTTTCTAATTGATTCACCTATGTGAGTGCATGGAGAGAGGTTGGGAGAGGTTTAGGATCACTAGGGATGCCTTAAGATGTTCCAAGTTGAAATATTTAACCCCACTCATAAGAGTTTGAAGTATATACAAACAAACTAGAAAATCTCGACATGCTACGGCGATTGATAGTCACCCACAATAGATCTTGGCAAAAAAAAGATCCATTGTAATGTTACCGTTGAGGTTTGAGTGCGTTTCCAATGGAAACATTCTGGACACTCGCAATTGATAGTCACTCACGATTGGTTGTCCTCACAGTTTTTTCAGTAAAACTGCTCTCTACTAAAATGGCCATCACTTGGGTCTCCGAACTCCGATTTGAGTGTTCTTGGACTCTATGAAAAGATATTTGATGTGATTTTAATTTAACTCGCAAGCGCACGAACCAATTATAGTGTAGTGAATGAGTGCGAGATCGTACCCAAAGGAAATCAACAAAATATATGTATGAAATAAAAATGGCACTATTAAAATAATGTGATTTAAGAAAATAATTTTCTAAAACATGGAGTTATAATCTTAATTTAGCAAAATTCTAGATTTAGATTTATTAATTATCTAACTTTGGTAGTTAACATAACTTTTGATTAAAATGGTTGAGTGAATTTAAATGACCTCAAATTAATTTAAAATACAAATTAAAAAAAACAAATAAAATATTTCTAACCTAGTTAAATCATTTCAGGGATTTTTTATGAATAAATAAAATAAAGTAATAATAATAAATTATTTACATAGTTTACAATGGAATCGAAACAAGTATCGACGGCGGCATGTTATCTCATTTAAAAATAAAATCATGGCCTAGACTATGAAATATTCTAGAATTATAAAATATAATTCAAGTTCATCATTTATTAAAATTCTAATTAGAATAATTATGTCATCCATTGAATCAGAATTTTTCAATTCAAGCCTTAGGCTTGAGCAGGATTTAAACTTGCATTTCCCAAATCTAAAATAAACCATTCTTGAAAAGAACCTTAGACTGGAAAAATGGTCAAGTTCCACTGATCCTAACAAGGGTTCCACTTTTCCTTGAAAATTTCACAAATTAATTTGTTTCATAACGTTCATAAAAAGAATTAAAATAAAATTTAAAGACCATCACTATAAAATATTTAATAATTGGGAACACCATACATTTAAAAAAACCGCAATGAATTTCATTTAAAAATTGGAAAATAATGAAATACAATACTTTGGACATCATTACATAAAAATAAAATAAATAACTTACAAGAAATTAAATATTTTTCTCTGTCTTTAGTCGTCCAACTTCAGCCTTCAATGCCTTGCCCGGTTCACCCTTCAATGAACCCAAACACATGAATTTATAGAAAAAAAGGGATGAGATAAGGCCACATGGACCCATTCAATTTCCACCTAAGCCGATTGTTTCCTTCTTTCTTATCTCAGTCAGCAGAACCCATCTTCTTCTTATCCCCTTTTTTTTCTCTCTCTTCGCATCGGCTACTCCTTCTTGTCTTTTTGTCTCTGTTCCTTTTATTCTTATCTTTCTTCTTTCCTTTCTCCTTATCTTTCTTCCTTCTTACACGGCAGCTTTTCATTTTATCCCTTTTTTTTTCTCTCAGGATCGGCTAACACTCGCTCCTTCTCTCTATCCCTTCATTTTCTCTGTTGACAAGATCGGCTAAGACCAGCCCTTTCTGCGGCTTCCATCTTCTTTTGGTCTTCTTCCATTTCTCTTCTACACGGCACCTGCTCTTTCCTTATCTCTCCAAAGCTGGCAACTCTTCGTTCGGTTCAAACTCTTTCAGTTATCTCTCTCTGCAAAACTCACCTTCTTCTTATCCTTATCTTCTCCATCTTCTCACAGCCGCTTCTCTCTTCTTCCTTTTCTTACAGTTGGATTTTTCTGGCTTGCTCTGTTCTCGGTTCAAGCCCAAATCAGCCAACACCTTCAGTGCCTTATCTCTCAGCTGGCAGATTTTCTTTCTTCCTTATCTTTATCTTCTCTATCTTCCTTTCTACATCCAGTTTCAACCCTTCCTTTGTGTATTTTGATGAAAGTCTTTCTTGAGACATCAATATCGAATTTCCCATTTGAGAGAGGCATCTTCTTCTTCCAATCAACTACCCTGTTCTTGTAGACAGCGACAAAACATTTGAGTCTGCATTGGCCTTCGTCAATTGAAGAATACTCTTCATAATCATTTAGTCTCCAGTCCATATTGCGCCCCTCAGTTCCGCGGATCTAATCAGTCTTCAACTGTGCTCCACCGCCAACATCGAGCAGTGCCCAGACTGGTGTGTGGACAAATCTTCTGCCATGCTTGCAACCAACTATGCTACCTGCAGTTTAGGGCCTCCACCGCTATACCAGAAGACCCTCTCTTCTGTTGCAACCTGCGTGCAACCTTTCCATTTGCTCGGACTGCCTGCCATTCTTCAACAGAGACTATGAATGATGACGCAGGGGGAGGAAGCTGGATTCAAAATGCGGGATTTGAGCTCTCCATGCCACTCTCATAGCCCCTCTCATCATCACTGTCAATCTCAACCTCTCTTTTTCCCCAAGCATTCTCTTCCTGACAGCCACAAAGGCCAAATGAGAGCTTAATTGGAGTGGCTAGGCTTGTTTAAAGCCAATTTCAATGCAGTTTCAATCATGTTTCTGAAGGACTTCTCTTGCCTTGATTGAACAAGAACCAGAACAATTCCTACTGTTAAGCCCTTCTTCTCAAAGATCTAGATCTTCTTGCAGCAAATTGAGGCACTTTCTTCTGGCCTTCTTTACTTTGGACTTCAAGATAGAACAGTGGGTCCATTGAAGTTTTTGTAAAATTAACTATCTTTGTAAAAAAAAATAGAAAAGGTATTATTTTAATTCAAATTCTCATAATGGATTTGAATTAAAATAATTTACATTGAATTCCAAAATAAGGTGGTAAAATTACAAACTTTACAAATTTGACATTGTGGCCTCTTTTCTCCAATTTTTATTCACATTTCTTGTAATTTCCTAAATATTCTGCAAAATTCAAAAACATATTAAACATATCTAATATTTACAAAATGAAGACTAATTAATCTAATATTAAAAGGGTAAAAAGGTAATTCCTCAGTGTTCATCAATATTTCAATGCTATATACAACCGTGGTGGTTTTACCAGTTTATTACTACATTTGGTTGGTAAAAATAGTTTCACAATTCATGACATTTTGACTCTCAAGATTTTTCCCAAGAAATGTTCAAAAGGCTCCAAGGCATTGGTCCATTTACTCTAGGCTTGCTTATGACTTACCAATGTGTGTTATGAGACTAGGGAAGGTCCTTCTAAGGTGCTGGGTTCACCTTAATGTCAACTTCAAGTCTAGTCGTTGTCCTGTCCCAGTGATCGATCGCCAACACGATAGTACCGTCAAGGTTCCAGACGATCGATCGTGACCACGATATCGGTGACCAATGTATTGTCTTGAGACGACTAAAGTTTGATAGTACATTCCAACCAGAGCCTTTGATTTTCCAGACGATTGATCGCTACACCACGATCGATCTTCTGCTGTCACTGGTGATTGATCACCGACACGATGTGTCATCTTGACAACGACTTCAATGGTTTGAAACTTAAGTCCATTGATCCTGGTTTTGTGTCGAACATCCATTAGGCTTAATAGATTATCCAGATGTGATGTCTAAGCCTAGGCATGGTCATTGTAAGGTGTGAGTTCCACCTATAGTGATCTATAGCCAATTACCTTTGTGTGATTGCCATACATTTTGGTGATGCTTGATCTTTTTCTTGATCTTTAGTCTTCCCCACCACATGAGTCTTCTTTCATGCTTCAATCTTCCGAGTCAAGGCTTCTTTTGTGTCATGTAATTTGACAAACAAGGACTGGGCAAGCCGGGGCACTGACAAATGTTTAAACTTTTAAATTGGTACGGTTGTGAGAAATAGTCACAAGGTTTGAATGCAACCTATATGCACCTTAGAGGCATGGCTTTCAAGAACAAATAAATTTGAATCTTATTGCCTAAAATCAAGGATATTGGCACAAGTGAAAGCCATCATGGTTAAATTGTCCAAATGTTAAATGGACTTGGTGCATTGTGCTCTCAAATGATTGAGCAAAGGAGAGCATACCTTGGAAAGTTTAAGGGAAGAAATAAGTGTCCATCCTCCATGAGCTTGATGAATTTCCAAATAATAGGTGTTGTTCATTCATTGTTCTTAATTGGTAAATGCTTGGATGAATGAACTTGGTTCTTGATTTGATGCAATTGTGTTTGTATTCGTAAATCTTTTTGCATCATCTCTTATTTTCATGAACTATGTGCTCAAATTGGTGTATAATCTACTTGGTTCATGATGTATTGCACTCATATGTTCTTATCATGGAATATTTTGAGTGTTTTTCCCTCCTTTTTGCAAGCATAAGTTGGTTTCATATTGGCATTTTTGAAAACCAATGCATGTGGCCGTTGTCCCCTCCTTCTCCATGTCCTCTTAGTCCCACATTGGGACTTGTTGAAGCACAATGAAGTTGGTATATTATTGCTCAAAAGCCCATTGTAAATTTATGACAAAAAGGGGGAGAAATATTAGAAGCTTAATGAAAGCTTTGGGGGAGAAATATTAGAAGCTTGATGTAAGCTTTGGGGGAGAAAAGTTGAAGCTTTGGATAAGCTTTAAAGGAGGATAGTATTTGATTAAGGAAGAGTTTAATCAAGACTAAAGGGGATTTAGTCCATTAGTTATGGGGGAGCATTATGTTCTTTTAGACTAACATTTGAGGAGGAGATCTATGCTTCTACCATTGCTTGCATTGTTTGTGTGTACATGTACTTGTACAGGATCACAAGGAAGATGGCAGGATAAGCATGAAGATGAAGAAAGCATGTGAAACATAGAGTCTAGATTTGTCATTTGAATGTGTGCTTTTAATTGTTGTATATTTTGTATTCAAATGATTTATAATGGGTTGGGTTTAGTCATCGAGTCTGTAATTCATTAGCTTCTAGGTTTTTTCACGATGACAAAGGGGGAGAATGTTAGTGGTCCGATTTGATAGAGTCACCTTGTTGTCAATTCCGTGACCTAGATGAGCATTGTCTTGGAAGAATGAATCAATGGATCAAGACTAAGTGTGATGAAGATTGAATCAAGACCTCAAAATGGAAGAACAAATTGAAGATTCAAGCATCAGCAAGTGTATGGCAATCACCAAAGGTAAATTGGTCATAGATGACTTTAGGTGGAACCCACACCCTTAGGTGGACCTTGCCTAGACTTAGGAATCATATTGGTAAATCTAATCTAAAGTCTAAGTGGACCATGACAGCCAACAAAACCAAGTGTACTTAAACTTGGAAAAACCGTTTTTACTGTCAGACGATACATCGAGCAGGTCGAACCATCAACTAGGACAAGACTGGCCTATCATGGTCCTCGATATATTGTTTTGATTGACAAAGGTTCTGGTTGGAAGGCACTGTCATTTTGGGTCGCTCTCAAATGATAGTATCGTGCACACCGACCCATCGAAGAGGAATGAATGACCCATTGGTGTCCACGACATGTCAACCTGGGATAAGATAGTTCTGGAATTTAGAACTTTGGGTTACTCTTGGACAAATGCATCGAAGTAATCGACCCATTGAGAATACCAGGACCAACCCTCGATGGCACCGATGCGTCGACATGGATTTACAGAGTTCTGGTTTGGAAGACTCTGTATTTCTATGTTACTCTCAAACAAATACAATCGTGGTCATAGACCCTTCGAGAGTAACAATACCAACCCATCGATGGAATCGATATGTCGATATGGGTCAGACAGGTTTCTGGACTTGAAACTCTGTATGTTTGAGTCATCCTCAGGACGATAAATTGTCTGTGTTGATACATCGATAAATGGGCAGGACGACCCATCGTTAGTGACCGTTTTATATCCGTTGGAAGTGCATTAAATGTTAACGGTCACATTACAATGAGAAAATTTTAAGTACAGACCCATCAATGACCTAGAGTCAGGAATTTTTCTGGATGCCTATATATTCTCCAAACTTTGATGAGTTTGGTTGGACACCTTAGAGCCTTGAATAGGAAAATAACAAAGCCATTCCCAGGTCATCCCAACCTCTCTCCATGCACTAAATATTGGTGAACCATTTGAGATCCAATCTTTGATTGAGATTAAGAGAGAGAGAGAGAGAAAACTAGTCTAAGATTCCATTGGCGAATCTATAATCCTAGAACCATTCTCCCATAGATTGTGATTGCACATACTCGGTGCATCTACGTCAACGAACAAGATCACATTGGGGGAACTCATCAGAAGCACATCTACAAGTTTGCAAAGGTACAAACTGTCAGTGGTTCATGTATTAATTATATAAAAACAAATCATATTCATCATGGATTTATTCACAGTAATAACATAACGAATTATCTAATTTCATATACGAGCATATAAGCATCCAAAATGGGTGTGTAGCAATTCCTCACCTCAAAAGTTACGATGTCTCGGGTTGATCTTTGGGTCGTACCTCGACGGGTTGGGGTTTTGAAGTCTCTAATGAAATCAAAAGAACATAATACATCCCTATTAGTTCATAGATTAGGCAAATACAATCTTAGAAGCAAAATCCCCAATTTAGACCAAAGATTTACCCTTAAGATATATTAATCCCTTCAATCTAACGCAAATCCCCAAATCTCCATGAATCATCTCCAAGATTAAGCACGTACCCCTTTTTCCTAAATTTACTTCCCTTCCCAAGGTTCCAAGTCCAATTTCAATTCAGATCTGTACCCAATCAAAGTTTCATATCAAAATCCCCAATTACTTTCATGGATTCATCTCCCATTAAGGTTTATTGTTCATTAATTGCTCCATTTTCAACCCATCCCATTCAGATCTCATCCAATAAGAAGAAAGGGAGAGAGAAGGATCACAAATCTTACCTTTTAGAGGAGATGAAACCGTGTAAAGGGGTGCTCCAAGCGCAGGAGATCCAAATCCAATGCCTTTGATGGGTGAAAATCAATGGATAGAAGGTTGGGGAGACTAGGATTTGCTGCTAGGGAAGAGGGGTTAGCTACTGAATGGGAAAGAAGGTGAAATAAACCTAATTTTGTGCAAAGAGGGGTTTAAATACGGAACCCAAACTTATGTCGTCACGACCCATCAATCTGCACGACCCATTGAGGCGGATATCAGGGGAAGGTCTAATTTCCTTATTTCGGTTCTAACATGTGTGCTCAAGTGGGACCTACATGGGACCCTCAAACACTACTCACACGTGTAACCTCTATTACTATGTCATATATCAACAATTCTATGGGTCGGGCCATTACATATGGATCTTATTTAGCTTTTGTTAGTACCTCGGCTTGCTGAGTCACCTATTTTTCAATTCCATTACTTAGGTGAAGCATTTCCTCGGAAGGTTGAAGCAAGAATACTGTAACGCCCCGCCCTTTTTCACTCGCTGAGTCTATTTTTTCTTTTCTTTTTGAATAAAAGAGTGAAAGAGAGAGGGACGTCACGACACGAGCTAAGTCCAAGCTTCCAAAGCTCGGTCCTTAACTGGCCAACCATACACATGTGCGTGGATTAAGTCCATGTGAACGGTTCACACTTAATAAGGTTATACATGCGGAATAAATCGTAGATGCGGAATTATAATAGAATAACTATCCTATTCCATTTTAGATAGCAAGGAAGTCCATCACTTAATAATAATTACCTTAAGTTAAAATATCCAAAATTAACAATCCAAACCATAGCAAATAATCTAAGTTATTACAGCCCAAAATACTAGCTACTCAAATTACATTGTCCATGAATAATTTAAATAAAATGAAACTAAAACATCCAAGCTCCTAAGCTTGGCTCCGATCTCGTTCTTTGTTCCGTCCATTTCTTGTGTCATCAACTAAGGTAGAAGTAGGCCGTTAAACAACGCGCCCAGTAGGTACTCTGAGTAGGGTCAACACATGGATTAGTATAAACAAAATCACATAGATATAATATATCAAAACCATGCAAGTAAATGACATGCCATGGGTGTTATATGCCATGAGTCCCACCCATCATCTATATCACAATCACATAGTATCCTCTTGATAGAAAATCCTCATCAAGGTATCCCCACGAATGCCTTACGGACGCCCCGACGGAGCGTCGATCTCCAGTTGCAAATGAATCATACATCCCTCTTGATGGATAATGCACATCAAGGTACCCCCACGAATGCCTTACGGATGCCCCGACGGAGCGTGAATCTCCGGTTACATTTGATCCCTCCCATGCCATGCATGAGATGCAAATGCCAACATGCTATGTAATAATAAACATCATAGCATTTAAAATTCCATAATTGAAACATATCATTTGATACCAAAATAACTCATCAAAACATATTCCATGGTTTTCAATAAGGTAGGAATCCTACCAACTTCCAATTATCGGGTCCTCGTGTTTCCGTCCAAAAACCGATCACCGATCACGTCAAGCAGATTGTTCACCGTTTGTGAAATCCCGTTACCTTATTACATTTAACATATACATACGTCAATTTGGTGATCCATTTAATTCCATAAAATAACCAATTTAATTATTCCAATTGATTTAACCCATTCCCTTCATCCTTCCAATTTAACCTAACCATTTGGAAAATCATATAAATATGTCATTTATAAAATCAGTAGGTTACCTGCTGTCCACTACCCACTGTCCGCTGTCCACTACCCACTGTCCACTGTCCACTGTCCACCAAAACTCACTTATGGGGTTCGGCCATACAACATGGTCGAACCTCACTCTTTGGTTTTGAACCCCTTTTTAACCCTTGTTTTATTTTGCATAACATGGGTCCAACACCATTCATTCTTTGATTTATTGTCATCACTTAAGTTAATCATTTAACTTGATAAAAACAACACCTAAATCCATCTAATATTATCCATGGGGTTCGGCCATACAACATGGCCGAGCCCATGATTCTTTCATTCCATCTTCTTTCCATTTTAACCCTCCTTTCTTAACTTGGTCATTCAATCACTTATCATGTATAGATCTACCAAAATGACTCATCAAAATAATTCATGGGGTTCGGCCATACACATGGCCGAACCCATGGTCCTTTGTTTCCATTTTCCCATGGAAACCATCAACATTTCTCTATGGGGTTCATCATACACCCATGTCCATGAAAAAGTCCTTCATGGGGTTCGGCCATACAACATGGCCGAACCCATGGTTCCTTATTTTATTAATTCCCATCCTAAATACCACATGTCCATGATTTGATCATTTGATGGGGTTCAGCCATACTGTAAGGGCTCGGAATTTGTAAATCAAGGAATATGTGAATATTATTTATTTTAATGATGAAAATTGGAAAATTGGTGGAATAAATGGTAAATGGGCCAAAATTTGGACAAAGGCCCAAGTATAGCCCAATAGACTAATGTGTGGATTTAAAGTTATTTAAATGGTCAATGAGGGTTAAATGGGTCAAGAATGGTCAAATTGGGTCAAATACCCATTTAGGACCCAATGGGTCAAGATGGTTGTGCTCTAAGGTAAATGGGCTAGATGGAAATGTAATTGGGCCATGGGCCCAATGGTGATCCATTTAGAGTGAATTCAATGAAATTAAATCACTTAAGTTAAGTTAAAAATTAAACCAAGGTGATGTGGCCAAGTGGGACCCACCTCCACCTCATCAAGTGAGGTGGTGTGTGGGCCAAGGTTTGGTGGGGCCGGCCACCATGGTTGATTTGGTCAACCATGGGTGGAGTAATGGAGTTAGGTTAAGTACAAATGGATTAACCTAAGGTAATTATATAATTAATTAAATAATTAAATTATTTAAAGTGGTGGTTAAAAGTGGTCAAAGTGGGGCCAAGAGGTGAAAACCCACCTCATTCCAACCTCAAATGTGAAACACGTTGGGCTTGGTGGTGGTTTAGATAACCACCACCATAAAGCAAATAAAAGATCTTAAAAATATCTTAAGGTTGGTGAAAATCATTAATGTAAGGTTAAAAAAGTGGAGATAAGCCTTATTGGTTCTTTCATTCCCACTTTTTTCACTAACTCCATTCCTCCCACTCTTCCATTGCCGTCCCATGTCCAAGTGAAGGAGAGAGAGAAAGAAAAGAGAGGAGCTCAAGAAGAGAAGAAAGAAGTGGAATTTGGAGGGAGATCACTCTAAGATTAAGGTTATCACCTCCCCTCTCATCGTCTCTCCCTTTCCCTCTCTCAATTTAAGCTCTACTTTAGCCGATCCTAAGGTTGGGGGTTGCCACCATTGATTAAAGATCTTGACCTATCAAAGATCAAGAGGAAGGAGAGAGGAGGCTAAGGAAACCGACGGGAGCGGCGGAAGTCGGAGGAGACGACGGATGATGAGTAGTTTCTTAAACAAGAAATTTTGGATTTTTAGGGTTTAAGAGTTGGAATTTATTTTTGTGAACTTAATGGTGGTTAGATAATTCTATGCTATGGAATGTAAATCCATCAAATCGAAGGGTGGAAGATGGAAAAAGCCCTAAATGGGTGAATTAGGGTTAGGGAAAAGAAATAAGTAAAAGTATTAAACGTATGGTGTAATTTATTAAATTGAGCATGGAAGTAGGTAATTGGAATAAAATCATGGGCCATAGGGTTCGGCCATTTAGTATGGCCGAACCCCATGGTGGGTGATTTGGTATTGGATTTAATTGGTTAGGGTTTTAAGGGATGGAAGATAATGAAGGTAGCTAATGAATTTTTAGGGTTGTAAATGGTAAATGTTGGAAAAATTAAAGGGGTTTAAATAAGGAAAAATCATGGAGTGTGGGAATAATTTTTGTGGCCTCAGGAGGCATAGAAAATGATGGATCATGAACCATGGGTTCGGCCATGGTGTATGGCCGAACCCTATGGTGATCAATGGTGGATTTGATGGTTGTGAATTATGGAGAAATAAATGGGGAAATGTTGGTAGTGTTGATGGACCAATGTGAGCCTAATGTTGATTAAGATGGGCTGATTTTAATGATCCTATAACATGAAGTGGTAGGGCATTAAGGGATCTAAGATGGGGATCAAAAATATGGGAAAAGATTCAAGAGGAATAAGGAAATTAACATCATGGGTTCGGCCATGGTGTATGGCCGAACCCATGACCCAATTATATGAACCACTTAATGTGGCTAAGTTAATGGTCTAAAATGGCATAAAGAAATATTGGACCATGAACCATGGGTTCGGCCATGGTGAATGGCCGAACCCTATGGTGATGAAATGGTGATCAAATGATGAGTTTAAAGGATAGAAAAGATGGGTTTAATATTTTGGTGAATGTAGGTATTTTGGAGCAATGAAATGAATGAGAGAATATGGTTTAGATGCATGATTTAAACCCCTCAAGAAAGGATTATTGGTGGATCTAAAATGTTATGAATGGATCCAAGAAAAATGGAGAAAGAAATATCATGGGTTCGGCCATGGTGTATGGCCGAACCCATGACCCAAATTTTAGATCATTAATGGGTCTAAAGTTAAATGTGTATGTATAAGTTTAAATTAATGGAATTAGGTCAATAAGATGGTTGAGGTAAGTGATCTTGTAATGTGGTAGAGGAATCAATTATGGACTCAAGGTATGACTAAGAGTAATGATTTAATGGAAGGTCAATTTTTATGGGCTAATGAAGGATGTAGGTATGTGATTAGTTAATGGGGGGTTGGATTAATTAAATGGTTAATTTTAATGGCTATGTGACATGGTTCAATGGGTCATTAATGGACCTAAGTTGGGGATCTAAGTTTATGATCAATTATGGACTTAATCATGCATGGATAAATGAGTGATTAAGCATGAAAAATGAGGTAGTGGCAAAACCGTAATTAGTGGCCAAATTCAAGAATTCCATGGAAATTGATCATGGACTTAGGGGATCTAATGTAATAACCTTATAAGTGATTAATAAAGCCTAGGGTGGCCGAATTTTAAGATTTATGGGATTAAAAGGTTTAATAGATGACATGGGACCCACAACACCTAAATAGTGACCGGTTTTTCATATGGGCTTAGAAATGGGTAAAACATGGACTAATGATTAATGTGTAATAAGGTACTAGACATCGCAGGCGGTGTGCGATCGGCGACCGGGTTTATCGAACGGAAAACGTAAAAGGACGCGAGTCGGTATTCGGTAGGATTCCTACACTTTTGTAAGCCATGGATTGGGTGATGTTTTCTTTAATTTATTTTGGAAAGCATGTGGTTGTCTTTAAGATGAGTTTTGGATTATGCATCTTGTGATGTTTTCCTTTAAATTATTTTGGAAATCACGTGAATGTCTTAAGATGGGCTTTGGATTAAATATTATGGGATGGTTTCCCTTTGATTTATTTGGTCATCAAGTAATTGTTTTAAGATGGGTTTTATTACTATTGAATTACGTATATTACATGGCATATGGCATCTACATCTCATGCATGGCATGGGAGGGATATGACAGGGGAAGGATGAAATGAAACCGGAGTCCATGCTCCGTCGGGGCGATCGATAAACAAGCATGGGGGCATTTCACATATGTATTATTACACCTTGATGAGGCTTTGCCATCAAGGGGGAACTCATGTAATTATGATACCTTGATGATGGTTTTCCATCAAGGGTGATGTTGTATTTATGGGTATACCTTGATGATGGTTCTTCCATCAACGGGGGATGCCTAATGTTGATCACATCTTGATGAGGCTTTTCCATCAAGAGGGTCATGGCACGGGGATGCCTAGTGTGGATCACATCTTGATGAGGCTTTTCCATCAAGAGGGTCATGGCACGGGGATGCCTAGTGTGGATCACATCTTGATGAGGCTTTTCCATCAAGAGGGTCATGGCACGATGATGGTATGGATTTTATTTGGAACACTATGTATGGTTGAAAAAAGGGACATTGTGCAATGAGGATGAGATTGATGGGTGGGATTCATGACATAGAACACCCATTGCATGGCATAGCCCAAAGTGCTTGGTTTTATTATAATATTATCTGCATGGCTGTTATTACTAATCTATGTGCTAGCCCTACTCGGAGTCCTACTGGGCGCGTTGTCTAATGCCCTACTTCTACCCTAGCTGATGACGCAGGAGGTGGCGAAGCGGAAGGACGAGACGGGAGCCAAGCTAAGGAGCTTGGAAAGGAGTGCTAGATAGTTACTAATGTTTATTTTGGATAATGTAATTTGAAATAGTTTAGCTTGTCGGAAATGTAATCTTTTAGACTTATTGCTATGTTTTGGATTTAGTGGTAAACATATGAAGTTATGGCATTTTGGTAATTAAATGATGAAATCTTCCCTGATATCTAGAAAAGAAAATTTGGTAGGATAGTCTGTAATGTCTTTCCGCATTTAATGTAACTTTTTGTGAGCTTTCTTCTACGAGTAAATTATTCTCTGTGGACTCCATTCCACGCACCCGTAGGGTTGGCCAGTTAAGAGTCGGGCTTTAGAAGCTCGGACTTAACTCGCATCGTGACGTCTGCGCCTTTTGTAATTTAAAAAAAAAAAAGTAGACTCTGATTTCGGTGAAAAGGGGCGGGCGTTACAGTTGGTATCAGAGCGAATTCGGAAGAATGAATTTCTCGAAGTAAGATTAAGACGGTTGCATGTCTCACTGACAGCTAAGAATCCCAACCGATCGACTCTTCGGAGTCCGCTGCACGGGGGCCGGGTTAATTTACTTCGATTGACTCAAACTGAAGTGTTTAGTCTGAGAACAACAATTGACGGAAAGGAATGATAGCAAGGGAAGAAAGATTCATTCTAGGAGAGAATGATTGAAACATAGCAAGATAGGGTTTACTTCCCCAGAAATGAGAAAACATCTAGGTTTTTCCCCCAAATTGATGAAACAGTACTAGATTTATCGGACATAGTAAAGTAGGATGTACTTCCCCAGTATCCCCAGTTTGAACAACAGACAATAGGAATTAAGAGATTCCCCCCCCAGAAACAAAGGAAAAACAAGTGTGCTTATTTGGCAACTTTCCCCAAACAAAATACATTGTGATATACATAAGAGATTCCCTAAAACCTAGATTGGTTTTATTGGAACTGCTGCTGATGATTTTTGTATTCTGTTTGTATTTTATGATACAGATATGTTAAGTGACGTGTGGTATACGGAATTATGGAATAAGGGAACCCCTAACTGTCCCATAGATTTGTTGTCTGCTTCTAGCATAACAGTTAGCCTGGACTTTCAGGAGGGACCTCCCGAGGAAGATGAAGAGGATTTAGCATCTCTTCCTGAAGAGAATGTGGAAGATTTTCTGATGATAAGGTAGTCGATAGGGGAATTAGAACCCAATTATATGTGCAAGTTGTATAACCAGATTGGGCACAACTGTACATATTGCCCCTACCCTCTTGAAGTGGTATGCCGGTTTGTGGACTACATGGACACGGGAAAGAGAGGACTAACCGTCCTTATATTGGAAGATAATTAATGATTTTGGGGTTTTAAATGAAGGAAATAAGTGTGATATTAAATTGCACAAGCATACTGGTATTGTGAGTGCATGTGAATATACATGTGTTGAATTCTTATTGTTGAGTGTATGAGGTGATGAAATGTGGAAAGATTAATAGTTATGATCATACTAATTAAGTGAGGAAAGAGTATGTAAAAAATGTACAATGATGAACTGCATGCATCAAATGAGGATAAGAGGCATGAACTTTTGATGTGGGGTATATGATGCATATGCTTATGAGTGAGGTAAATGTGAATAAAAAGGATGGGAAGTATTTGTTAATGTGATGTATGGGTATACTTGGGGGATGGTACAATGGCTTTTAGAAATGGTTTTTATATTGGTGATAACCCATGGTTTGATGATTTGTCATGACCCAAGTGAAGAGATTTATGTTATGACATAGTGAAGAGATTTATGTTATGACATATAATGGGTGATGATGTAAACACTTTGTGAGGGGGTATAAGAGGTTCTCATATGAACAAAGTGCCATTTGAGAGATGTTGGATAAACAATGTACTTGAAAGAGACTGGAATATATGGGTTAACTTGCCACATGAAACTCGTGAGAGGATGGTATCATGAGGAGAATGTGAAGGGTCTAGCTTGCAAAGACTAATATGTTGTATGAAAAAAAAAAAATCTTGTATGTATAATGCAATTGCATTCTCCCAATGTGTAGTATAGATTATGAACGAGTGATGATAGGCCTTGAAATGGATTTATGGCCTTAAAAGGTATGAATGAATGATGGACCATGAATTTATGAAAGCATTTTATTTAGTGATTGCATGAGGATTCCCTATGATGTTACTAAATGGTGAATTATCAATCGTTGCAATGAGTTTATATGATGTTACTTTGATAATTGGTGGTATGCAATGAATAGTCATTGAGGAACAAGGATGTGTTATAGACTATGTGTATGATGATGAGTTGATAAAGTACCGGGAGTTGTGAATGTGTAGTATGCATGAAAAGGCCGTGATATGCCAATGCGTTTGGTTGGAAACCTAGGTGGGGCTGATGAAAAATTCCAAAGTTTAGGAATTCATGGATGGTCTTCTAATGTATTGGGATGACTTGCTTTGGATGAGTAGGATTATTATTTCAAAGTCTCTAGGTGTATGTTGTAAATGGGGTAGGGTAACCTAATCATAATTAGGTTGAATCACTAGATCATATTAATGTGTTATTTCTTATGTTACCTCAAGTTATTGTTTGATGAGAATGGAGATGAAAGATCTTGTTACACATGAATTATGTTATTCGATGATTGTGTGTAATTTCAATTCTACGTGGCTTGCTAATGAAGGCATATAAACCGTAACCATTGATAATGTAGGCGTGTAGGGTGGAATTTGGTGGATGGTGAAATTTGTAATACTTGTGAATGTTATAGTGGTGAATGGGCACTATTTGACATAACCTAAGTAAGCTTAGATATGTCACTATTTTTAGGAATCTATGAATATATGTGGAATAATCCAGAAGGGTAGGAAATTGGTATCTATATGAGTTGGATTGATGTTGGGTATTGGTGTTGTAGGAGTTATGAACCAAAAAGGGTTAGTCACATAGTGATTTATATGCAAATAAAAGGTATGATTGCTTTTGAGAGATGGACCTAATGGAAAGGTTAAGAGTCTAGTGAAACTTGAATGGGAAGCTATGGGCGACTACAGAGTAAGACTGATCACCTGACTCTGTAGTTGGCCGATGGAGTTCCATGAGGGTGAAGCTAGAAACCTAGTTAAAATGGAATCAATAATGGACTTGAGCATAGGCTCATATTGGCAGACTAACTCACACAGAGAGTAGACGAAAGAACGTATTGAAGGAGTACGTATGGGAAATGTCTTGGTAACAAATAAAGTGAAATAGAATACATTAATCTACATAAAATCGCAAATGGGTTCATAAGGAAAAGAGATAATATGAGACAGAGTAATTTCTGTAAGAATGGAACTCATAGGTCGATATGAGTGTTATTGATGTAATTAAGAGATATTTAGCACAATTGAACAGGAACAACGAATAGACCCAGAAATGAAGGAGATCTGGACCAAGATATCTACATGTGAGGTAGTATCGGAATTTGAGTTACGACCGGGATAGGGTCTTGTGTTCTGAGGTAGGACGTAGGTACCTAAGAGCTGCGGAAGAGAGTTGTTGGTTGAGGCACACCAAACCAAGCTCTCTACCCATCCGGACAGCGCCAAAGATGTGCAAGGATCTTAAGAGGCACTAATGGTGTAACAGGGCTACTAAGGTCATCAAGGGGCAACGATACAATATGAGTCGACGGTACATCCGAAATATTATCAGACTACCTGGTGTACCCCGGACTGTTGTGTCCGACAGAGATGGCCGATTCACTAACAGAGTATGGCAGAGCGTGAAATCGGTTATGGGGACTGACGTGTTGACCAGCACAGTATTCCGCCCACATACTGATGGACAGTCGGAAAGGACAATACAGACGTTGGAGGATATGCTGAGAGCCTCTCATCCGGAACTCTTTGTGTGAGATGTTTTGAACCTCTACTTCGCTCGAATTTTCGGGACGAAAATTTCAAAAGAGGATTGTATTGTAAGGGCTTGGAATTTGTAAATCAAGGAATATGTGAATATTATTTATTTTAATGATGAAAATTGGAAAATTGGTGGAATAAATGGTAAATGGGCCAAAATTTGGACAAAGGCCCAAGTATGGCCCAATAGACTAATGTGTGGATTTAAAGTTATTTAAATGGTCAATGAGGGTTAAATGGGTCAAGAATGGTCAAATTGGGTCAAATACCCATTTAGGACCCAATGGGTCAAGATGGTTGTGCTCTAAGGTAAATGGGCTAGATGGAAATGTAATTGGGCCATGGGCCCAATGGTGATCCATTTAGAGTGAATTCAATGAAATTAAATCACCTAAGTTAAGTTAAAAATTAAACCAAGGTGATGTGGCCAAGTGGGACCCACCTCCACCTCATCAAGTAATGGAGTTAGGTTAAGTACAAATGGATTAACCTAAGGTAATTATATAATTAATTAAATAATTAAATTATTTAAAGTGGTGGTTAAAAGTGGTCAAAGTGGGGCCAAGAGGTGAAAACCCACCTCATTCCAACCTCAAATGTGAAACACGTTGGGCTTGGTGGTGGTTTAGATAACCACCACCATAAAGCAAATAAAAGATCTTAAAAATATCTTAAGGTTGGTGAAAATCATTAATGTAAGGTAAAAAAAGTGGAGATAAGCCTTGTTGGTTCTTTCATTCCCATTTCTTTCACTAACTCCATTCCTCCCACTCTTCCATTGTCGTCCCATGTCCAAGTGAAGGAGAGAAAGAAAGAAAAGAGAGGAGCTCAAGGAGAGAAGAAAGAAGTGGAATTTGGAGGGAGATCACTCTAAGATTAAGGTTATCACCTCCCCTCTCATCGTCTCTCCCTTTCCCTCTCTCAATTTAAGCTCTACTTTGGCCGATCCTAAGGTTGGGGGTTGCCACCATTGATTAAAGATCTTGACCTATCAAAGATCAAGAGGAAGGAGAGAGGAGGCTAAGGAAACCGACGGGAGCGGCGGAAGTCGGAGGAGACGACGGATGGTGAGTAGTTTCTTAAACAAGAAATTTTGGATTTTTAGGGTTTAAGAATTGGAATTTATTTTTGTGAACTTAATGGTTGTTAGATAATTCTATGCTATGGAATTTAAATCCATCAAATGGAAGGGTGGAAGATGGAGAAAACCCTAAATGGGTGAATTAGGGTTAGGGAAAAGAAATAAGTAAAAGTATTAAATGTATGGTGTAATTTATTAAATTGAGCATGGAAGTAGGTAATTGGAATAAAATCATGGGCCATAGGGTTCGGCCATTTAGTATGGCCAAACCCCATGGTGGGTGATTTGGTATTGGATTTAATTGGTTAGGGTTTTAAGGGATGGAAGATAATGAAGGTAGCTAATGAAATTTTAGGGTTGTAAATGGTAAATGTTGGAAAAAATTAAAGGGGTTTAAATAAAGAAAAATCATGGAGTGTGGGAATAATTTTTGTGGCCTCAAGAGGCATAGAAAATGATGGATCATGAACCATGGGTTCGGCCATGGTGTATGGCCGAACCCTATGGTGAAAAGGGGCGGGCGTTACACATACATCATGGCCGAACCTCATCCAATCCCTTTTTGAGTTCTCAATGATCTTTATACATAACAATCTATGTTTTGTCCATTTTTCCATCTCATTCCATGGATGGATTTTGAATCCATAGCCCATAACATTTTGGCCAACCATTTCCAACCTATATGGAATGTTTTCTTTAATCTCTTTTTACTTAATAAAATCTTGACAAGTACCATTTACCGATTCCGCGACTCCTCCGATCTTCTTTCGTTCCTTGGTCGTTTCTTTCTCCTCCTATACCTTATTTCGTTCCTTAGTCTTTCCTTTCTTTCTCCTTGATCTTCGGCCAGAGATAAAAACCCTAAGAGTGGTTCGGCCAAGTAGTGTAGGTTTGAGAGAGGGAGAGGAGGAGAAAATGGAACTCTAAGTCTTTTTCCTTTGTCTTTGTGAGAGGGTCGGCTCCAAGAGTGAGAGGGAGAGGAGTTGAGATAGAAATCTCTAGGTATTTCTTGACTTAGTGAGAGGATCGGCCAAGGGTGGTGTCTTTGGGTGATGCCCCTTTGTAACAACTATAACTCTTCACCTCCCTCATTAATATTTCCTTTGGGGGTTTCATCCCATGAGATGAAACTCCCAACCGTGTGCCCCTTGGGTTTCCATCATGAGATGGAAACCCTCCATCTCCCCAACGTGTACTCTTAAATATGCCTTGTGTAACAACAAACACCCTTCACCTCCCTCATTAATCTTTCCTTTGGAGTTTCATCCCATGAGATGAAACTCCCACCTCCCCAACGTGTGTACCCCTTGGGTTTGGTCTTATGAGATGCAACTCTCCATCTACTCTCTTAACTCACTTAAGATGAAAGTCCCATTAACTTCCCATTCAACTCACCTTAACTCAAATATTTTTAATTCTTTTAAACTCAAGACTTGTACTCTAACTCAATCCCTTGATTCCATTTTGAACTTACTCAATTGAACTTAATCCAATTTAATTCAGCCACACCTTAATTAAACTTGAACTCATTTGGTGGTCGACCAAGTCAACCATGACCCATGGTACTTGGGGTCCCACTTAGCCATGTCACATACATGCCACCTCACTTGATGAGGTGGATCTCATGCCTTGTATCTTAATTGGTTATTAGACCCAATTACCAAACCTTACCCATTTACTTCTAATTAGTTCATCTATGACCCATTGGGTCCCGATTGGGCATTTGACCCAATTGACAACCTTGACCCAATTAAGTAAATCTTACCAATTTATTTCAATTGAACCTTATCCATAATCCGTTGGGTATTAATTGGGCAATTGACCCAACTCCTTGCCCATCTAAGTCTATCTCCATTAATTCACAAATTAAATGGACAATTTCCATATATATATATATATATATATACATATATTCATGAATTGAAAATCCGGGGTCATCGATATGTTGACTGGAATTGGGCAGTCTCAGGAGAGATCAGACTGTAAATTCGGTATGCTCTCTGATATTCGGGTTCGACTTGTCGGGCAACATGACATGTCGACCTGGGTCGAGTATGAGTTATGGACTTAGGACTCTGGGGTACTCTCGGAACCGACACATCGATGTAACAGACCCATAGAGAGTATCAGGACCGACCCATCGATGGTACCTACATGTTGACATGGGTTTGACAAGTTTTTGGACTTGAAACTCTGTCTGCATGGTTTTTCCTCACGTCGATACAATCACAAGACCGACACATCGACTATAGGTCATGTCGACCCATCGGTGTGACTGACCCATCGGTGTGACCTACCCATCGGTAGTGATTGTTTTCTATCTGTTGGAGTTGTAATTAATGCGCAAAGGTCACTTTGCCACGACACTTTGCCTGCACCGACCCATCGACCACACCGACCCATCGGTGACCCAGAGTCAGGATTTTTATGTTTGCCTATATATTCTCCAATCCTTTGGTGAATTTGATTGGAGGCCTTAGACACTTGGAGTGAGCTTTGAATAGGAAAATCCAAAGGCATTCCCAAAGATCCCACCTCCTCTCTATGTGTACCTTACTTAGGAAAATCATTTTCAATCCAATCATCTTGATTGAGATTAAGAGAACGAGAGAAAAACCAAGCCTTCGCTCAATTTGCAAATCCATATCCTAGCAACCTCCCATAGATTGTGATTGCACATACTTGGCACATCTTCGTCATCGAACGACATCACATTGGGAGATTCTTCAAGAAGCACACTTCTGCATCAAGAGAGCTTTCAGAAGGTAAGTGCTTCTTAGATTTGATTTTGTTTTGTTAAATCAATCATGTACAATGGATTATAGAGGGTGTACTCTGGAACCACTATAAAAAATAGAGGGATAAGGACGTAGACCGGGGTAGGTCGAACCTTTCAAAATCTTAGGGGAGTTGGGTGAAATTCCCAACTAATTGATTAGGTGGAAGTCCTAATCTATTTGTAAGGGTGTAATTCCCCACATAGTGAATTGAGATAGCCCAAGGTTGGGTGACTCCATCAGTGGATGTATGAGGGTATTCTCCGAACAACTATACATCTAGTGTTGTGGGTGTTTGCCTTTTGTTGTTGTGATTGCTCTAGTATTTGCACACTCATTTGTCACACAACACTTGATTAATCTTGTTATTGTGCTGCTTATTGTTTTGATTAATCAAGAATTTTGAAAAGGCCGTTAAAAAGTGGCGATTGCCCTATTCACACCCCCCCCCTCTCTCTCTCTCCCCCCTCCCTTTAGGGTCAATCTTGTGTCACATCCCGGATTTTCAATGCAATTATTATAACGGATATTATCTATTTTAATTGTTAAATTTAAGATTAATAGATGGAATAAATGCTAGATGAATAAGAATTGGGGCAATGGCCCAAGTATGGTCCAATGGATCATGGATAGGGTTAATTCTAATTAATTGCGTAAATGTGGTCAATTGGGTCAAATGCCCAATTGGGACCCAATGGGTCAAGATGAATTGATGTTTAGGGTAAATGGGTGAGTCCAAGAGGGTTAAGTGAAGTGAGTTGAGATAAGGAATTAATTAATTAAGAATAAAGCCTAGGTCTTGAGTTAGGGGAATGAGTTTCATTTAAGTGAAGTGAGTTGAATGGGAAGTGAGTTCACAAGTGAGTCATATGGAAGTTTAAAGGACTTAAGTGAGTCAAAGAGGGAGGTGGAGGGTTTCCATCTCATGGAAACCCAAGACCAAAAACCGTTGGCAAGGAGTGATGGCCAAGTGTAAGCCATGTGCCCTCCTGGTTAGCCAAGGGACACATGGGAATGACAAAGAAGTGATGAAGGTGGTTGGGGAGATTAAGGTTAGTAACAAAGGCTCACACCAAAACCCTAGGGCTAACTCTCCTTGAGACAAGTTTCATCTCATTCACTCTCTCCCTCTCACTACACCCTTGTCCGATCCACTCTTTGGAAGAAAGAAAAATTCCCATCTCATTTTCTCCCTCTCTCCCTCTCTCAAACCTTCACCTCATTGGCCAAACCCTCCCTTAGGGTTTCACCTCAATCCCTTTCCCTCTCTACACTCCTTGGCTGATCCTTTCTAGACAAAAAGAAAAGAGTTAGGGTTTTTCCGTCGCAACCTCTCTTCCTCTCTCTAAACCCTAAGGCCAATCCTCTCCTTGAGACAAGTTTCATCTCATTCACTCTCTCCCTCTCTCTACACCCTTGGCCGATCCACTCGTTGGAAGAAAGATAGAAAAAATTATCATCTCTCTTTCTCTCCCTCTCTCAACTTCACCTATTTGGCCGAACCCTCCCTTAGGGTTTTCCATCTCAAACACCTCTCAAGCAACCTCTTTTGCCAAACCCTCCATTTGGGGTTTTCATCTCAAAACCTCTCTCTCTCTCAATCCACACCTTGGCCGAATGATCTAAACTTGGAGAAACCGAAGAACGAAGGAGGAGGAAGGAAGCACTAAGGAAGGAATAAAATCAGACCTAAAGAAACGGAGGAGTCGCGGAATAAGTATGTATTGTTTAACAAAGGTTATGGATTAAAATGAAGCTAAGGAAACCATGGGGATCCATTTCGGATTGAAAAGATTGGCCAAAATGTTATGCGCCATAGAATGCAAGAAAAATCCATCCAAAAAAATGGTTAAGCATTTGGAATGAAAAGAACATACCCTAACCTTGTTGGTGGGTAAGATAGATTATGCAAATAAAATTGTAATGAGGAGGACTATGATAATGCATGCTTAATGGATGACAACATGGTTCGGCCCCTTGCATGGCCGAACCTTATATTTTTATATATGGATCAATTGAGGACTCAAGGAAAGACAAGATGAGGTTCGGCCATGTTGTATGGCCGAACCCCATCAAGTGCTAAAACATGTTGGATGTAAATACCCATCCTCAAGGTGATATGAAAATGGAAATAGGATGAAGAGGAGGAACCATGGGTTCGGCCATGTTATATGACCGAACCCCATGGAGGAATTTTTATGAGTCTAGGTATATTTAAAAGATGAAATGATTAACAATGGATTACATAGTTAAGGAATAAAAGGAAAAGAAAGGATGATTAAAATGGAAAGAGGATGAAAAATGATGAACCATGGGTTCGGCCATGTTGTATGGCCGAACCCATGGAGGGATTTTTATGGATCTAATATGATTTAAATGATTTAACTACGGACTATCGAGTTAAGAAAGGAGAAGATGAAAATGAGGAATCATGGGTTCGGCCATGTTGTATGGCCGAACCCCATGAATCATTTTTTGGATCTAAGGATGTGTAAATAAATTAAGTGATTATATATGGAAAGAAATGATGGCTAAGATTAGAAAATGATGAAAAGAAGAACCATGGCTTCTGCGATGTTGTATGGTCGAACCCCATGGATGATATTTTTATGGAACTAGGCTGTTTTATCAAGTTAAATGATTAACTATGGAATATTAGATTAAGAAATAAAAGAATGAGTGAGGATTGACTCGCATGGTTTAAAATAAGCAAGGATTAAAAGAAGATGGTCAAAACCAAAAGAGTGAGGTTCGGCCATGTTGTATGGCCGAACCCCACTAATGGGTTTTTATGGACTTAAAACATTTTTCAGCCCTAATGTATGGCCGAAACCCCTTGGGGGACTTAACAGGATAAAAGACTATGATTGCAAATGGAAATGAACTTAGGATGATGTAGAGGATGATGAGAATCAAATGGATCATCAATTTGATTTATTTATGTGGTACATGTAATAAGGTAACAGGATTTCACAATCGGGTGTACGATCGGCTTTGACGCGATTGGTTCTCGGTTTTGATGAAAAGGAAAGGATACAATATTTGGACGCTGGGAGGATTCCTACCTTGTTGAGAACCTTGGACTTATGTATATGTGATGATTTTTAATTCTATGTGTTATGATCTATTTTTGGTATCAAAGTTCTATGTTTTAAGAATGAGATTTCAATGCTATATGTTTAATATGATATGGCATGATGCACTCACAGCTCATGCATGGCATGGGAGGGAACTTACGAGGGGAGTCCATGCTCCATTCGGGTATCCGATAAACAAACGTGGGGAGGGATCCGTGTAACGCCCTGCCCTCTCTGAGAAATCAGAGTCTAATTTTTTTTTTAAAAAAACAATATTAGAATGACACCGGAGGAGAGCGGGCGGCGTCACGACGCAAGCTCAGTTCGGACTTCCCAAGTCCGACCCTTAACTGGTCACCCATGTGTGCATGGACTAAACCCATGAAAGACAAACCACACATGGAACTAAAAAAAGTCATGCGGAATAAACTAGACTAACTGCGGAAATAGACTGAATAGATAGCAAGTAAAAGTCTCAAATATTAAAATAACTTATCCAACCATCCATTGTCTATAACATAAACAAACCATAGCCAAAGTATCAACTTATTACATGTCCATTAAATGTAACTCATAAAACAATAATAAAGACATCCCAATCGTCAATCAAGCGCTCAAGCTTGGCTCCCCTCCAGGTCCGCGACCTTCTCTTTCCCTTTTCCATTTCCTGCATTATCCTCTAAGGATAGAATTAGGGCGTTAGATCAACGCGCCCAGTAGGATTTCCGATTAGGGCTACCACATGGTTAGTATATGAAAACATGCATATATCATAATATATATGGTCATCAAAACAGGTAAATCAATGCTATGTAAATATGCACATGTTATGAGTCCCTCCCATCATGCATATACACAGCCATCACTTGACGAGACTCTCACTGTCAAGGTAATTCACAATACACTTTCATTTCAGAGTGATGATATTCCTCCATGCGGGACCTGCATCACCTGAGGCCCCACAGTTGCATCACGGGCATTCCGACAGAGTGTGGACTCTGGTGTCCATAACCGACAGATAATCCTCCTGGCGGGACCCTCATCGCCTAAGGAGGCCCCACAGTTGCATCACGGGCATACTGACGGAGTGTGGGCTCCAGTTTCCACAATCATCATCCCATGTCCATGCATGAGATGCCAATGTATATATAAAACATGTAAATAATATCCATCATTCAAAACCAATAAAATAAACACGAGTCTCATAAAAACCAAGATAAAACTGTGGTTACAAGTAGGTAGGAAACCTACTGAAGATTCACTTCAGTGTTCGATCTTTCTTAATCGTCACCCGTTCACGACTCGTACGCTGTTCACGCAAGTCTCGATACTTTATTTACATAGCAGCAAATCAGACATTCATCATGTAATTCCAACTTGGTCTAAGTCCCAAAAATGCACTATGTGGGGTTCGGCCATACCCCATGGCCGAACCTCACCTATTTACCATTTGGTCTCTCTTTCATATAATTACAACCATACATTTAAACCATACCTCCAAATAAAACCTTGGTAGGGTTTGCCCATACAACATGGCCGAACCATACCACTTTGGTTTGGGTCCATACATCCACTCCTATGATCATTCCATCTCTGATCATTTCATCCATAATCACCATTATACCATTGAGACTAACCTTTTCCTTAAACATCAATAACCATGACTAAACCACCTTATGGGGTTCGGCCATACAACTTGGCCGAACCCTACCAATCCAATTTGGATCTCTTAATCCATTCATAATTGTATCATGCTTAAACTTTAGAACCACTAATCATTTCTATGCAATAGATTCACAACCCATAACCATGGTCCATGGGGTTCGGCCATACACATGGCCGAACCCAATGGTTCTCTTGATTCAATTAGTCCATCATCTATCCATGATTTAAATCAGCAACTTAACCATAACATTAACATGGTTCAGCCATATATTGGCCGACCAAAAACAGTAAATTTATCTTCATTTAAATCACATAAGAACCCCATGGTAATGTATGGTTTTTATCTCTCCAAACCATTATCACTCATCAAATTCTTTCATGGGGTTCGGCCATCCATGGTGGCCAAACCTAATGCTCTAAGTTTCCATCCTTTTCAACCTCATCATCATATCTCAAACCATTGATAAATTCAGCATAACATGACCTAATTAAAACATGTAAATACTTCCACCACCGGTATGGTTTGTGGACTTCACAACCATAGCCTAACCAAATGAATTTCATGGGGTTCGGCCAATCATGGTGACCGAACCCAATGGTATATTTTTTTTTACCATTATACACCACCTTTAGCCAAGGTTAAATTCCCTGGTACAATCGGCCATTCCATGGCCCAAAACATGGCACTGAATTCTATTGTTTAAACCTTTTTAAAACTTGCAACTTAGGTCTAAATGTAACATCCAAATCAGTCCATTATTTGCATGGTTTTATCTTACAAAAACCATCAAAATTGACCAATTCTTTTCATGGGGTTCAGCCATCCAAGGTGGCCGAACCTAATGATCCATTTCATCATTTTATACCCAAGGTTTAGACCCATGATGCATTCGGCCATTCATGACATCCAAATCCATGTTTTAGACCTTTTCAAAACATGCATCATAAGTCTAATTAAACATCTAAAACAGTCCCTTATTTGCATGATTTTATCTTACAAAAACCATCCACATGATCATAACATTTCATGGGGTTCGGCCAGCCAAGGTGGCCGAACCCTATGATCCATGTTTCCTATATTTTAAGCATTAATTTATATACTTCATACCCTTGGTAGATTCGGCCAACCCATGGCCAAATCTTGTTCCATTAATCCCATTTTATTAAACAAAAACTCATGGAAATACTTACCAAATTTTCCAAGCTTTTCCTCTTGCCTTTGCTCTTTACTTCCTATCTTTCTTAGCCTCCCTTCCTTTGCTGGTTTATGCTTGATCAATTGATGAAAACACCACTGCTGGTTCAGCCAAGAGAAAGAGTTTGGAGAGAGGGAGAGAGATGAGGATTCTTAGGATTTTCCTTGTGTGAAAATCGGCCAAATGTGGTGATCATCCTCTTTGTAAATCAGCCACTATGACCTCTCAATTTCCTCATAAATTCTTGATCAATTCAAAGGGTCACTTGGCACAACCAAGACACCCATTGGCACCAGCCAATGCAACCTTTGGCAACCCCATGTAATCTTATCTCATTTAAATCAATTCCATTTAAGACTTTGCATGGAAGCTCACACCACAAGTCCCCAACGTGTGGGACTTGTATTGTGTGGCTTGAGACTCATGCACCTGTTCATCTCCCTTTTAACTCACTGATTTTACCGCCCCTTTGATTTCCTTTTTGACTCACCCAACTCACAAGTCCAACTCACCACATTAAATGACACTCATTTAATGCACTTGAATCAACTCATTTCTTAATTCAAAACCAACTCAATTCAGTCCCACTCAACTTGATTTGACTCACCATTGAGCTCATTTGAGGGCCCACACGGTCAGCCGTGGTCAATCTTGGTCAACCCGTCCCATTGGGTCCCCATTTAGCTCCCTGACCCGTTTTGACAACATGACCCATTTATGGGCTGTTTTAGCCATTTGCATTTGGTTTTCACATGTGCATCAAGCCTACCCATTTATGCTTCACTTAATTTTAGATCAATTCAGCTTAACCCCATTAAATTTGGGCTCACCCAATGGTCTAATAAGTCCATTATGACCCATTGGGTCCAATTGGGTCCTTTTACCCAATTACCCATATTGACCCAAATTGATGCACATTACCCATCCAATCAAATTTGACATTTATAATGTGCTCATAGGGTCTTAATTTGAGCAACGGGCCCCACTATTTTCTCATTTAACATCATAATTAATAAATTTACCAATCCAGGGGCATTTTCGTAATTATCCATTTTATTGAAAAATTGGGGTGTTACAATCCGCACTGATTCCGATTACGATGTTTGAAATGAAAGAGGTGTCCACGCTCCATTCGGTGGGACTGATAAGGCATACGTGGAGAGTCATGACAATACCTTAATGTGGCTTATTCATCAAGAGGATTACTTATGTGATTGAGCTATGGTTGATGGGTGGAGATCATGGCATATGACACCCATGGCATGGACTTGCTTTAGTATGTTTTGATATTATGTATCTATATGATTTTTATACTAATCCATGTGTTTGACCCTACTCAGAATACCTACTGGGCGCGTTGACTAACGCCCTACTTCTATCTTAGATGATGATACAAGGAATGGACGGAACGAAGTATGTGATCGGAGCCAAGCTTAGGAGCTTGGATAATTTAGATTTATTTTATTTTAAGCTTTTATTTCGGACAATGTATTTTGAGTTATTCGCATTTTGGGACTATAAAAACTTAGAACTATCCTGCTATGGTTTGGTTTTAATTTTGGATATTTTTAAGATTAATTTATGTGATGGACTTCCTTGCTTAAAAATTGATAGGAATACTAACTCTTATAATTCTGCATTATGATTTATTCGGCAAGTATAGCCTTATTGCGTGTGAACCGCTTTAGTGGACTTTGTCCACGCACACGTATGGTTGGCCAGTTAAAGGCCGGGCTTTGGAAGCTCGGACTTAGCTCGCATCGTGCCGTCCCGCTCTCTGTCACTCTTTATTTAAAAAAAAAATAGACTTTGATTTTCGGCGAGTGAAAAAGGCAGGGCGTTACATCCTGGACCGTGTTCTAGCACCCTCGGGAACTTTCAGCTTTATTTGTTGGTTTGGTTCATTAGCCTTGCACTCCTTTGGGGATACTCGTTGTGCAGACTCGTTTGGGCTTCTAAGCGATCGCAGTTACCTTGCACTTCATGTGGAGATTCATTGTGCAGATTCGTTTGGGATATTGACCATTTCTGTGCACATGTGTTATACTTAGCTGAGTTGAGCTTTGCATGATTCGTTGATTCGTTCGTTGAGATGCATGGGACGGGAGCATGCATCATGTGTTGCATTATTGCATTTAATACATATTAAATGCAATTGATAAAATATTGGGTTGGACTCTAAATGCCTAGATGTTATATTGTTGTTGGTGGTTTGGTTGTTTTCTTCACTGGTCATGTAGCTCATCCCTAACATTTCAGGAAATTTTGTTGAGAGCGAGACCGGTCAGGCTCAATCGTAGGTGTCGGTTTCGTTCGGAGCTTTAGATTGAATTTTAGTTTAGTTAACTGTTTCCTAGGATTTCTAGTAGTCATTTGAGAATTTGAGGTTTGTAAGGTACAATAAGTGTCATTTGATTATTTGGATTGGATGTTTATTTTGGGAGTTGTGCGTTTATTTCGAACTATATGTTGGGGAACCTTTCAGATTTATGTTGGATTATTTATAGCGGTGTGTGGTGAGATTAGACCTCCTAATTTTATAAATGGTGTCAGTTGTTGTTGCTTGATACTATACTGGATGAGGACTAATCATATATGGGAATGTTAGTATTTGACATGGCTAAATTATTGAAATGATTTCGCACTTTGATCATCATGAATTATGTTATTGGAGTTACAAAAGTTGATTATTGAAAAAAAAAAAATGAGCCATGGTTTTGTCATTCCTGTAACTGGATCTTGTTCGATTCATGTAAGGCTCCGATTGTTGTGTTAGAATGGACAGGTCTTTTTTACATGGATGGGTCGCAAGGTACCATGGAGATGGGTCGCCAACCACAATAGGCTCGCCATGAGAGCAGACCAGTTTGACAGTATTTTCCAACTAGAACCTTGGTTTCTTCAAGCGATGCATCGTGAACCACGAAGGGTCTTCTATGTCTCTGGCGATGGTCGCCATTCACGATGTGTCTGCCTAACAGAAATCTAGATTTAGTTTAAGTCCATAGGTTTTGTGGCTTGGTCTTGGTCCACTAGGCTTGATTATATTTTTCCAATTTCATCTCTAAACCTAGTCAAGGTCATCATTGGTGTGTTGGGTCAACCCTAGATTCTTCTATGGCCAATTTACCTTTGTAATTGCCATATGATGCTTGAATCTTGCACTTGATCTTCTCATGCTTCAGCTCTTGATTCAATCTTCACCATCGTTGAGTCTTGATTCAATGTCTTCAATCCTCCAAGGCAATGCTCTTCTAGGTCATGGAATTGACAACAAAGTGACTCGGTCAAACTGGTGCATTAACAAATCTTTTTATTGTCACTGTTATTGAGATTCAAATGACACTTATTTCATAAAAAAATGTTATGTTTAAATAAAATTTGGTTATTTTATGCTTCTATTAATTATCTTCTTTTATTTTAAAGCTATTATAGTTTTTTAAGCACAACATAAGATGAAGTTATCTTTTATTTCATTCTAAAACACAAATGATACGTACATTGTATATTTATATTTTGTATACTTATGCATGCACTAAAATATATCAATTTTTATTATATTTAGATCAACCGGGTTTCAAATTTTGGCTTATTGAAATATCAACGGAAATTTATTGAGTTTTTATGGACTTACATTGAAATAGTGGGATTTTTTATCAAAAAATATTGATCAAAGTCTTTTAACTCAGAACCCATAATAAGGTATAGTTCTAAATTTTTTCCTTATATTGTACAGCAGAGTTTGAAAATTAATCTCTAAATAAAATGATTGAAGAATTAATGTTACATATTTAATTGAAAATATAAGATAGTGACGAACTCATCTATTGTGAAATTAAGTAAATCTAATTTAAGACTTTCAAATGGCTGATCTCAATTACAGTGACCGCTATTGATAGTTGTAAGAGTCTGAGAAAGAAATAATGAGTCCCAATTAGATTGATCTAAGAGCCCAATTGGAATGATCTCTTAGTAAGCCGCGTACATATTTTTCTATAAAATGTTGTTTCTCTTAATATTTTCAAAATCGAATTAGACAGTGTGATTGGACTTAGTTAAACCTGAATTAATCTTTAAGTAGAGCTTCTACAAATTTAGGGGGGTCATGCCCTCTCTTTGTTCTGTCCTACCATTATGAATGGCTTTTATAAATATTGTTGGTTTTTTTTTTTTGTATTCAAAATTGGATAATATATTTTATATTAACAAAATATCAAATTTAATTTTATCATTAAACCAATGTGGGTGAACAAGAAACTAAACTATTTAGAATATGATTTGAGTTCGTAATGACGGTTTAATAAAACAATTATTAAAATCATGATAGTTTGTAGAGTGAAGTTAAGGCAAAATTAAGATGAGAGAGATGTGCATATTAGTTGGAAGAGTTGCTTAGCATTAAAGGAAAAAGTTAGAAAAGACTCATTAAAGATACTTTACAAGTAGCCTCTATAAAAGACAAAATTGAGAGAAACACATTTAAAGTGATTTGAGCATATTAGTAGAAGATTAGAAACAACAGAGTTAAGATGCGCTGCAAGTTCCAAGTTCAAGTACAAGAAGGGGATGTTAGAAAACCAGGATTTGATAACATTTTTCCGGTAAAACTAACTCTCAAAAATTAGTCATTGAGAGAAGGCGAGTCATTGGTTTGACAAATTAACCGGTGAGGGGCGGCTAAGTCACTCTCAAATGCTAGTCATTGAGAGAAGGGTTCTTTAATTATTATGTAGAGTCATTGGTTTCATAAATTAATCGATGTGGGACTTTTTGTCACTTCACATAAACCTCTAAAAATGTTGAAGAAATTAATAAAAAAATATATAACTATATGATTTATAATAGCATTGAATGGAGAAGTAAATTCCAATAACTTCAAATAGATGAGATTTTAGCTTTGATAATAATGGTGGTGATGATGATGAAAATGCTCTAGATGCTTACTTGCGGGAGCTCTCGGACAAGTGATCTTAGACCGGGAACCTGCGCCTTCTGCCATTCTCTTGCTAAGCACTCATCTATTTTCTTATGTGAATTCAAATTTTCCATTTGTTTCTTCTTCTTTTTCCTTTTTTTCCTAATTTTGAATTACTGCATTTTTTTCTCATTCCTTGCACTTCATTTTTCATAACGGAAAAATGACAAACAACCCCTAGGAAATGGACCCTAATTTCTATCTTATTCTATTTCTACTTGTAAAATATACTAAGTGTATAGGAAGAAATAGATAATCTGGAGCATCCAGGCCTGAAAAATAGTATTTGATGTAAATTTCTTTCATGTTTATTTTTTTCAATTTAATACCAGGTTCAGGTTTTGCATTTGTTCATTTTATCAAATAGAAATATTCAAGCAGATCCAAACTCACTTTTCAGAAAATCAAAGGCAAAGTTCAAAGCCATAGAGAAACTGCAAGACATATTGTTTGACCTTCAGAACTGATTTGGAGAAGATTGTGACCATCGATCATCTTTGTAGCTGGAATCATAGGTGTTGGAGACAGAAACGTTGAGCAAGATGGCCATCTTGATGGGTAGCAAAAGATAATTGTAGAATTAGACCTTAGGTACCACTTCTTTGCAACTTGTTTTCCTCATGGAAACCTTGTTCCTAGGGGTTTGAATGGGTGGTCCAACATCAGGCCGTGTTTTAAGACAATACCACCTTGTTTAGCTTAACTTTTGGAGTTAGTTGTTTGCTAAATAAAGTTTTAACAGGGATCCAACCTAATCTACTATTATTAGAATAATGGGAATTTGACTTAAAAGTTTGAAGCAATCCACATTAATAAAATTTGATGAAAGCTAAACCCAACTTAAACCTAGTCTAATACCTAACTTACTCTGTACCCCTGGAGTTGAGACAGATACATAGACCATGGATCTCCCCAAGGTCAAACTAATGAAGCAGAGGTTTCTTCAAATCATGTTGTTGCAACTGTACTTTCACTAATTGGGAGGCCCAAGAAAACTATTGTATTCAAGTGGTTCTACTCAATATCAGTTAGAAACATAGGCAGCAGAATACCTCCTCACAGCGTAAATCCAGTCATTTGTTTTAACAATTATCTTTAAGGTTCTTATCACTTAGGGTGCAAATGGAATTTGGAAGATTTAAGAAAAACCAAAAACTGGAAATGGATACCTTGGTATTAGACAGCTAAAGTAACACAACCAATGTCTTTTCGATTTCATAATCCTTATATTCAGATATACTCTGTCAGTATTACCAAGTATGAGGGTCTGTCGTGTTTGGGGGGATCTAATAGTGGGATTGGTTTGTGATTATGTAGAATTTTTAATGCTAAATGTCAACTTGTGCAGGTATATCACCTTGTAATAACAAAAAAAAAAAAAGGTGGAGAAACCACAAAGCCCTTGAAGACTAGTTTAGGCCTTGAATGTTAAACTTTTGATATTGTGTCAGAGCTGATGTACAATTAAGCTTCCAATACTCATATATATTGATGGATTGTTGCTATAGTCATTACCATGAAACAAAAGAAAAAACAAAAATAAGAACAAAATAAAGCTAACAAGAAAAGTCTTCAGTTACTCAACTAAGTTGGGGTTGGGGGAAGAGCAATGAATTCAAATTAGAAGGGCACTCCCATCCTGGTTGAAATATGGAGGAGAGACCCGATGTTGATAATCAGCAGCTAAATCTCGTCAACTTCCATAAAGAATCCATCACAAATCACAAATCATGACTCCATAAAGAATTCTGGAATGACTCAGAGTCGTTGAGGAGAGGTGGTCCATCTTCTCCATCTTCAATTGCCAATCCATTATTTGGATTCAAGAATCCAGTCATTTGACAATTGACCATTGCACATTCTGTAATCGCACACCTCAAAGTCAAGGATGAAGAATCCATTGTCAATCGGATGTCAATGTCATCTTGATTCGACAAACTGTAGAAGTCGTTTGTATAGTCAATGGCTACAGGATGTCTGCTCCATATGGCACAAGCTACCGACCAGCTTTGCATATGGATTTTGCAACTAGGATGAGAGGACTTGAAGCGACTCACAAGGCAGAAAGTGGTCTTCATTGACTGATGGAGAGCAAAATGGATTTGGCCTCTAGTGTCCAGAGCCTTCACCCAGTGGATCATCTTCCATCTGACAATATAGCTTTTCAACGTCAAACATATCATCCAAACCTAGTCCTCGAAAAGGACTAGTAGACTCCTCTTGAGGTTCCATGCCCAACTGTTGTCTCTCTCCTTGAAAATCAGATATATAATCAATCCTTAGGACTTCCAGTGCAACTTTTTCAGCAGCAGAGCCCTCAGAATGATATGAAGTCACTGTAGAATCAGCAACTAGAGATGGTAAAGTGGAAAAAGAATTATTCTAATCGCTGCATCCTGAGATGGGAAGATTGAGTCGTGCACAAGTACCATACATAGCCCTCGTTGCTTCTATCATAGCAAGTGCAGCTTCCCTGGCTGTTGAGAATGTGCCAAGTTAGAGACCTTTTCCACCTTTTGGTTCCCTGATCTCAGCAACCCACTTACCCCATGTGCGTTGTCATACACCCCTGTAGTTAGAGCTGGAGTTCTCATGTCCTCCTTTTCCTTTCATGCAACCCTTATTTGATCCTTTGGCTACCATTTTCCTCGATCTTTTCCCACCATCTTCCAAATGATCGACTTGACTGTTATGTAATGACCCGACCAGATATTTTGGTGTCTCAGAGAGTTTGTGGATCTTCAAGTAGTTTTTGGTGCTTTGGTGGCAGTAAAGATTGTGTGTTCTCCATGGTGGGCCACAGTTTACCCGATTTCGAGCTCTGAGGTTCGAAGGGGTACTTTGGTAATTTTGGATTATTATATATATTGTCATGGAAAAATTGTTTAAAAACCACACATTTTTCTCATTCGATGATCGCATTCGAGTCCTTCTCGACTTTTCAACTTTTATTTCATTCTTAAATTTGTATTGAAAAACCTTGTTTCTCACACTTCTAGATTTCAAAAATAATAATAAATAAATTTAAAAAAAAACCCTCCAAAACCCAACCTCTCTCCAAATCCTAACTCTCTTAAAGCCGTCCTTCAGCGACACTGTAGCGTTCCATCTACAACGCCGCAATCCCTTATTTTTCTTTCCCCTCCCAACTGCGATCCCTCTTCCTCTCTGATACCCCCTCTCTCAACGATCCCTCCTCCCCCCTTCGGATTTCTCTCCCTCAGGTAGGCCATCTCACATTCTCCTCTATTCTCTCTTTCGATTGCTCTCTCCCTTCTCTCACACTTCTTCTTCTTCTCCTCCTCCTCCTCAGTTGCTCCAGCCGATCCCGGCCTCAGTCCTTGCAGCCCAGACCATCGCTTTCGGCCGCCGGATTTTCCCCCTTCTTGCATTTCTTTCAAGTACCCCCCTTCTTATTTTCTTTTTTTCCCTTTATTCTTTCTCGGGTTTTCCCTTTCATTTTCGTAATTTTCCCTTGTTTTCCATCGATTTCCTCGTTGGTTTTTCCAACATTTTCCCTTGTTTTACTTGATTTTCCTTGTTTCTACAATTTTCCTCGATTTTTCCCTACTTTTCTCTGGTTTTTTTCCCTCCCCTTCTTCCCCTTCATTCGCTCGGCCTTGCAGCTGGGTTGGTTTGGTCGAATCATTGCGTCGGTTCAATGGTGTACCGAGCTGACTCAGTTCGGAGATTCGTGTGGAGCTTGGGCCAAGACTCGGTCTGGCCCAGCCAGGCTCAGGCTCGGATCTGGCCTAGTCTTTCAGCCTGATCCAAGTCCAGGCCCAAACCCAGTCTCGAGTCCTGTTGGGCCCTGCCCAACCTTGGGCCCATTCCTTGATCTGGCCCAAACCAGTCTTGGACCCGGCCCAACCAGACTTGGCCCAGCCCAATTCCGGTGGGCCCAGCTCTTCAGCCTGTCCTGTTTTCAAGCTCGGCCTAGATCAACCCGTTTTAGGCCCACCCCAGTTTTTGGTCCATTTCAGTTTGGTCTTTTTTTAGCTCGTTTTACCCTATTTATTGATTCACATTTCCTAGTTTCTTTTAGAGTGAGCTCCCTTCAACCCGTCAAGCCACTTGTTCGCTTCGATTTTTGACTCTACACACACTGTGAGGGGTCTTATCACTGTTTTAGCATGCACTCACATCTATTTAACCTTTAACCTTGGACAAATAGTGACTTAAATGGAGCCCTTCGTTTATTAAGTCACTTGGTAAGGGAACTATTGAAATGAACATGTGGCAAGGGATCCATTCGGGTGCACTCATGTCAACTATATGCGATTAATGGAGAATTGTAATCGGATGGATGGTTATTTGAACTTGGAAACTTGTTGGCAACATATTGTTTGTTTAATTATTACATGGGATTGAATTTATAATGAGAGTGAGATATGCATTGGATATTGGACATGATGTTCGAAAATTGCTTATGATATTTTTGTGTTCAATCATAATGTGTATGCGAATTCATGAAGGGAATGAGTGTGCGTTGGATATTGAGCATGATGCTTGAAAGTTTATTGATAAAATATTGTGTGATTATTTATAACATGTGAACATGATCATGATGAGCATGGAGTTATACGTTTTGATAACCTGTTATACGCTTTTGTTACATACAATGCATGTGTCGTTAATCTTGATTAATTATCTCAGAGCATGATTGTATTAATAGGCATGACCATGATATCATGTACATGCATGGAAGATAACCCACAACGGGCAATGTGCCGTTGGGTATTGAGATGGAGGGGTTGTTTACATGTGTAAATCAAGTCAGGTATTTGAGTTCCCAAATCACACTTAAAAGACAAAAATTCATTCAGATGGTGCCCAGTGATCAAATGGCCAGAAAATCAAACCAACATTATGCATGCACTGATGAGCTAGCTACAGATGTCTACTAAAGGAATTGTCTGAATTATCAATGAGTGCACTCCCTCTCTCTCTCTCCCATTCAATTTTGAGATGTAATTGTTCTACTTAACAAGCTCCTAGGAGATGTACAAGACTGGTTACCAGAGAACTGATATTTGCTAAAGACAAGGTATAGCTTCTGATTCAATGATCTTGTTTTAACACTGCCATATGAACTTGAAAATATAATAATGATGATGATAACATCAGAATGTTACAGTCTCTCTCATTGGATTTCCATGGAAATGATCAAAGATTAATCTCAGTTACAGAAGTATTAAGGATCACTCTATGTGCACTGTTGTCAATGGTTGTACCAAGAAATGGAGATGGAAGAGTTAATATTCTTTAGCATTAATTAGAACTAAGTGAACTGTGTAGCCAATGAAGTGGTGAAAATGGTGACTCAAAGTATATCTACACAAAAACAAATGGTGCATCAATCATTCATAGTATGCTTCCTTGTTAAATAGTAGTGGAAGGAATGGTTTTGCATAAAACAATTCACTTGTATATGAAATAGAGACACATATGGGTTTAACATAAACAAAACCTTACGTTGTAGCGCCCCTCCCTCTCCCCCTAAGATCAAAGTGAATATTTAAGAAAATTTGGACGGGAAGAGAGGGGAGAACACCACGACACGAGTCAAGTCCGAGTCCGAATACTCGACCCTCGACTGGCCCAACTAGTGTGTGCGCATGGACAGAGTCCAAGTCAATTTTTGCAACACACTAGCATAAAACTTGCATCAGCATATACACAACATTTAATACATTTGAAAGATAATCATTCTCAATCCAAAACAAAGTATAAGGAATCCCGTATAAGTTAAATGTAATACAAAAAGTCTAACACCATCATCTAGGAATTTATACATCAATGATTACATTCCCGTACTCATAATTCGTACAAAATTTCATTGTCTCAAAATGTGGTCAAAATACTAAATAAATTAAGTCTTCCTCAATTCCAAAATGTCAAAAAGAAAGTATTTTTCACAAGCTCTTCCTTTCTTCTTTGTTTCTACTCACGGCTGGCTATTACTTGGCCCTGCTTCATTGCCTTTCTATTTTCCTGCATCAGTTTCTAAAAAGGAGAAAGATTGTGGGCTTAGTCAACGCCCAGTAGGAATTCCCATCAATATGGTACCAACATGTGATGTAATATCATATATAGAAAAGAAAACATATGTTAATCAATAGCATACATATCATTTGAAAATCATACCCCATCCCACCTTTCAAAATCATCTCATAATTCATATTAAAAAATCATTCAAGTTCATTTCATAAACATCTCATACAAATAGGAATCATAAATATCTTTAAAAGCACTTAGAAATCATCATGATGTATTATGCATAGGTGACATGAATTGATGCACGCCCTTCTCATGTCCCATGCATTGATCAATATTTCATTCTCATTCAATGGTTATGAACATTAACCATTTTTGTCCGTAACTTTCCTGGAGCACCAGCTGGGAGCTACTACCCAATACTAGCATCTAACCAGGACTATCGAGGGTGTGCCACACACCCATACTCCTACGTAGGTTTCAGAACTTCTTCTGATCCTTGAGCTTTCTGCCCAATTAGTATGCCATAATTTTTGTAAGCCATGGACGTGGCCATATACAATAGTTAAACATTCCATACATATCTAAGTGCTTACGGATAATGTACTTCGTCCCTTTACCTCGGTCTCATGTTTCCCCATCCCATGCAAATGCATGAGTTTCATGTCTATGCAATGATAAATCAAATACGTTTGACAATATATAAGATACATTTTGTTTAAAGCTACACTTTACCAAATTCTCATCAAATCATGCTTTGAAATCAACTTATAGTTCAAACATACATTAAGTAATCACTTGTCAGTTCAAAGAGGTAGGAAAACATACTTGATCAACGGGATTCAGCGAATGAGAGAACTACAACGTGGCACGTACGACTCCTAAGTCACCTTCCGGACCTCTGGTTATCTCCATGGATCAAAATACAATAAGTCTCACGATTAGTTTATGTCCTTGTTTTTTCCAAACCTAATACTTATCACATTTATTAATTCTCATTTAGTGGTGTATCATTAATCCTACATTCATGCTCAACCCAAGAGTGTGGAGTTAAGTGTCATATAGCCTTACTACTGTTGGTTCGAAACTTGGGTCACCATTTTCTCGAAACTTTCGAAGCTTGTTCTAAAGCTTCGGAACATCAGGGTATCCTTCGGATCCTTCCGAAGTATACAACCTCACTGGTCTGCTCGGAACTTGACCTTGGCATTTTCGAGTCAAGTTTTGAGACTTCGAAACTTTAAGACCTCTCTCAGTATTTCTGAGACTTATAAGTTTCAGTTTTATATTACAGTGCTCGAAACTTGGTCTCGGCACTTCCGAGCCAGGTTCTGAGACCTTGGGTTCTTTTGTGGACTTAACAAAATTTCTAAGTTTCCTTTCTGATTTCACAAGTCCCCTCAGAACTTGGCCTCGGAACGACCGAGCCAGGTTTTGAGACTTCATTCCTTCTGAGGGTCCTTGGAACATTACTTGTTCCTTCGGACTGTTCCGAACCCTGTCTTCTTCAGACAGTCATCTGTAGAACTCGACAAATTTCTGCATATGAGAACCGAGTTCCTTGAACTCGGAAATCACACTTTGGTGGGTTATTTTCCTGTTTTCTAAACTTAATCCCTTAGATTCATTCCTTATTTGATTTGTCACATCCTTAGAGGTTAATAATCATAATTAGGTACACAAATTCACGGATTTAAACCGAATTTCATCAATTGGGGAAAACCCGAAAATCTCCAAATTTTCCAATCTTTATTTCCTTAACGAAATTCGCCTAGGGTTGGTTCTAAATCATCATAAACCTCAAATTGAACATAAATACTAAGTTTAGATAGGAAATTTACCTTAGGTAAAGCTTTCCCAAATTTTCTTCCACTTTTCTTCTTCTCCCTTCCTTCCATTCTTCTTGATTTCTTCTTTGTTTAAGTTCTTCTATTGGAGGAGGAGAGAAAGAGAGAAAAACCGTGTGGAGGACTGGAGTTCAAGGTGGAGAGGATGGAGAAGGGTGTTTGCCGTGTGAATGAAAAGAGGGAATTAGGTGTGCCGTGGAAATGAAAACAGGAAGAAGTGGTCTGCTGTGTGTAGTGGGAATGACAAAGGAAAGATGAGTTTTCTTCATTCCTTTTGGTTGCCCTAAGTTATTAGGTGTGGCATTGGGTCACCTCTCCATGTGGCCTGCCAAGTCATCGTCCATGTGGCGTGATGCCATATCACCAATTCATTTTTATTAAATTTCAGAAATAAATTTCCCATCATGCCACTCGACATTAAATTATATTTATAATTTCTAAATTAAATCAAACTTAATTTCTCTTAATTACTTAATTAATTCTCATTTATCTCAATTAATTATTAATTATCCTTTTTATAAATCTTAAAATTTTGCGGTGTCACACACGTGAACATAAGCAATGAGAGAGCATGTTGGCCATTGTAGCTTGCAGAAAATGAACATGACAAAAGTTTGGGCTCAATCACTTATAGCATATTCTGACCCATGTAACAGGGACATGTAGCAACTAAGACCCTCATCATATTAGTGGGTAAAATGGCAGTCAATGGATATTCTTTCATGGTATTTCAAAACCAATTCAGTTGTAAATGGAGGAAGAGAGGCAACCAAGTCAAACAATTGCATCATAGTTTCAGCCTCGGCAGAGCATGTGTCCACATCCATTGGTTTGTGCACAACTACCACCTTTGAGAAGATGTGTAATACATAAACTAATGGACTTATCAATTGTTGAACTGTGGCCTGTGCTCAATCTAGGATTTGATTTCTTTCCTAAATCGGCACTATGATTTTACTTTTTTTTTTAAAAAAAAAAATTGAATTTAAATCGCTTTACTTAGCAAGCTCTTAATAGATGTACTAAAGTACAGGTCTAAATATCAGAGAACACAAGCTTGAATGTCAACATTGAATGGGTTAAACTTATGTGATATGAAGAATTTATTGAAGTATTACTGAAAGTTCATTTAGTTTTTATGTAAAAAAGGAAAAATTCAAAGTTAGCACTAAACTATAATATGGCTCTTTTCTCATCTTTTAGTGAGAAACATTGAGGTTGCATCCTTTAATTTCACATGGAAGCATTAACCAGTTGTAATATGAAGCTTGGATGTTGGAAAACAATGAATGACGGAAGAAAAATTATGTATAACAAGTTGCATTATGACGACTACATGATTGAATTACATCAGTTAGCTAGTTCCTAGTAAGCATCTTGAGTTTTTGTTCCAACATTTAGTAATTTATCTAGGACAAACTCTTGTTATCAATAAGCTAGAATTTGTTGTGGAGCTCACTTTACATCTTGAAGATAAGTTGCTTTGAAAAATCTCACTAAAAATCAGACTGGAATAAATCATTTGAAGTATAATTTCGAAGGCAACAAAGTTTCAAACGTCAGAAAGGTTCAAACTCAATGCTTACTTGCATGATAAGTGTTCCTCAAAATGGCTTCAAATTGATTACGAATTTAATTCATGGAATTATAGGTTAGGGGAGGGAGGGTAGGCTCCAATTAAAAACTAGTTACCTAATTCACAATAAACATGTTCAGAGCTCATGATTTCTCAATATTTAATAGGTTTAGCTCTAATTGATTTGATTAGGACATTGTCTGATTTACTGAAGTATTTAAGTTGTTCTTGAAATTTGGACCATCCAATAAACCCATCTAAAGACAATTTTAGGTGATGGTTTATCATATTCTTTGAATGGGTTATAATGTAGAATTTTATAATCAATTTACTTTCTAGTTGTAAAATTATATTGTATTTTTATCTGAAGACTGAAATTTTATGCCACAAAAAACCCCTAAAGCACATTCCTATATAAAGTTTTTATACACCATAGAGAATACGGAAGAAATGTCGTAAGAAAATTTTATTACAGTAGCAATAGAGATACAACATTTGCTTACCCTAAACCTTTATTGCAGTAGCAATAGAGATACAACACTTACTTATGTGTAGGTTTTTAAGGGCATGAGTCCTAAAGTGACTTCATGTCTATGAGGTTTTAAAAATGATGAAAAACAACAACCAACGTTCCCAAACACCCCCATGTCGAGAATAATCCATCAATGGAAGAAAACTAAGAAAAACAAAAGATATCCTCAATCGATAACCCAAAGTTAAGCCAAATAGAGATGACTACATAGAAGAAAAACAAAGAAACAGAGCGTAACTTACAAAATAAGAAATCCAATTTAAAACAAAGCACAAGCTAAGAAACAAAACCAAATTTCTTATGAGAAGAACCAATCGCAGAAGAACGTCACAAAAAACCCACAATATTGACCCAATTGAAATCAAAGAAGAAATTTGATTCCATATAAGAATTCTAATTTGAAACAAAACATAATCCAAAAAATATAACAAAATCTCTTATCAAAAACGAAAATTCCAAAACAAATGATCAAAAACCCTTAAAAAGAAAAACCCCGATTCTTATCTAGGGCATGCTTAACCTAATGGAGAGTTAGGCGACCACCTTATGCCCCCGAATGGAAAAGGCCCCAATTTCTCTTAATACCGCCGCAAAACCCTAAACTGAAAATCCTTTTTTCGCCTCTCCTCTCTCAGACTCTCACCGTTCTTCTATCTCAGTTTCTCGTCCAACCTGTTCACTGCTCCTCTCTATGCAGTATCTGACATTTTAGGTGGGAAAATTTCTCTGTTTGATTTTTCTTTTCCTAATTAAAAAAAAAATTACAAATGCCACCCATTTTCCACGAAAAACAATGAGCTTTCTCTCTGGAATTTCCCCTCGGTTTCTCTCTTTTGTTGGCTCATTCCTGGAAGGAAAACGGGATGCGTGGGAAGGAATCTCACTCTTCACTAAAGCTCTCAAATCCCCTGACTCTCTAAGAAATCTCTTTTTTCTGGTGAGCTTGGAACCCTAACCATCTGTGCTTCTTCCTTCTTTTCATTCTCATGTAAATCTCTCTTCTCTTTTTTCTTTTCATAATTTTAATTTTCAGTTTATTGAAATGGCAGATGCATGGAATTTTTATTGGAAATGGTTTTGTAGAACCTTGTCAAAAATGAAAATAAAATGGGCTTGAAAACCCATCTTTTTCAATTAGTTCTTTTTTTTCCTTTAGGATTAAATCTGAACTGATTTCAAAGGAGATTTGATTTGGTTTTTTCCATTGGGTTTTAAAATGATTCTATAGTTTTTCTGTTTAAAAAAATGGAATTGAAGATTGGGCTTGAACACCTACTATTTCTTCTTCTTTCCTAATTCCTCAGTTTTCCCTGGGTTATGTGATAGATAAAATCCTTCAAATAGTGGGGGTGTTTTCTTTAAAACCAAATCAAGTGTTGCATGCTCAATTTCCCATTTACTTTGGGTCTTGTTATATGGAAGTTAGATTAAATCTTAGACTTAAAATGATTTAGGTTTCAGCCCAATTAGTTTGTATAAGCACTTAAGGTATTCAGTTAATTATTTATATGGGTCTTAATAATTGACAATCCCTTATTTTTTCTTGGAAACTTAACAATTGAAATTCACTAAAATAGAGTACATAAAAGGAAGAAAAACTAAAGAAAGAAACATAATTTAAGACCCCAGAAAATCACAAAGAAAAATACATACAAAGACACATACAACAATCATTCGAAAGAGAAATCTAGAAACATCTCATCCCTAGAGACACCATTTTTCGCTAGAAACTCCACCATACCATTAGCAAATATCCCAACATTAAAAGAGGCTGAAATTCCGTTACTAGAAGTATGCAAGACCTAGAGGAGGAGGAGGAGGAGGAGGGGGGCAAGGGGGGGGGGGGGGGGTGGTGAATAGGTCTGATCCATTTTTATTTCCCTTTTTAATAATTTATCAATTTAACAATATGTACAGCGGAATAAACGTGTGTGCAAGTGATAAACAAATGAATCAAACCATTAAAGCAAACCACACATGCACAACGATATATAGTGGTTCGGTTCACCTGAACCTACATCCACTGTTAGACTCACCCTTTCTATAGCTATCCCAAATCCATTATGTATGGGAGTCACACCCAATCACTACAACCTAGTTTTGAAAGGTTCGACCGCCCTGGTCTAATCCTTGACACCTATTTTTTAAGGTGGTTCAATCACACTGATCTAATCTACCTTACAATGATAAACAAAGAACACTTGCCTTGGGCCTTAACAATTCTTCAAAATGTGTGTTCTTCTTGTTGATGTCTCCTCGCCTTCTTCCTTTAGATCAGGTCCATCTTTGTTGAGTATTGGCACAACGGAACATGGGTACTAGGACAGGGATATGACTGTTTTGGGTCCTAGAGAAACACCCTCATCTTCATCATTAATGAAGTATTGAATACATGATTATATCAATGTTAAAGGATAATGAAGATGGAGTGATAAGGAGTTGACAGCTCTCCGATAATTGTTCTGTATTTTTCCAAAAAGGTTCATTCATTATTTCATTCAACCCACGAGACATATATAAGACAGACTGGTTTGTGTGCAGTCACATCTACGAGCCCTCGAGGCGGTAAAAGGAAATATAGTGCACAGAATCTGTAATTCCAACGTTTCTCTTTTAGAAATTAAGATAATGACCAGCTTATCTACATGCCACCTGTGCATGATTGGCCATCAAATTATTTCATCAATCAATCATGGATTTACACCATGATTTTAAATGATCTTTTGAGAACATAGAAAGTCTTAAACAAATTTTTTCCAAATCTTTTAAATCGTTGATTGTCAATCACACTTTAGACATTGAGGAGCCTGTCCAAATCAGTATGATAGCCATCCAGGATGCTAGGCTCCAACAGATTTGTTCAAATCTGTGTAAGGTGGCAATTTGAGTTTCAAAAAGAGAATCTTTGTTTATTCCTTATTTCCATAAAAACTCCAATCAAGGATCTTTTAGAATTCAGAAAAACCCTTACAGATTTATTTAACTAAATCTGTAAGATACTCGGTCAAAGGCCACTAGGCCTTGTGATCTTACGCTGAGTTACAACTGTCATAAATACCACTCAACTAAAGACTATCTGTGAGGCTTTGACAAACTGCTTGAGGCCTCGTGGCTGGAAGTCAATCATTTTCTAATTTTACAGTTGAAAGACTATTGACTTCTAAGTTATTAGGCATAGCCTAAGGTCGACTAAGGTTCACTTACCTGTGTGCCAATAACATGTTCGGTGTAGATTCTTCAATGCATAGTAGATCTTCACATTCTTCCAAGGCAAGGTTCAACTGAGTCACGTAATTGACAATATGGGTGACTCAGATGAGTCGGGGCACTAACAATCTTCCTCTTTGTCAATTTCGTGAAAAAATCTAAGATCTACCAAATGCATCTTATTTAGCCTCTTTACAATGAAATACAAGTCCTTAAAAAAATACAACTCAAACAATGACCATATCAAGACTTGAATTTCTTGCACTAACACTTCTCTCCACCTTTTTTCTTTTTCTCCCTTTGAAATGATGTCTGTAAAAAATTCCTGCAAAAGACATAGGCAACTAGGTGGGATTTTGAAATTTCTCCCCCTCAACATTAGTACCATTTTTCTCCCCCTTTTTGTCATAAATTGACAAAGGGTACTACACATGAATATCATGGAGAAACATATTTAACAAAACATCAGTTTTAAATAAGCACTTATTCCAATATTTGAAACTAAGAAAGATCCACCACCAACCAATTTGTCAGATCCTCAAAAAAACATTTTCCTATAAGGTACAAAGAGGATCTGAAAACATCAAGGGCCTAAACACACCCTCTCACATTCTGAACCCATTTCGCATTGAAGGAAGATGGCCGAAGGGATGAACTAGAATTCTTTGAGCTAGTTCTATGTTTGAGAAACTCTTTTAGCAAATCTGTTACTATTTGATTTAAGAGCTGATTTTGATCTCTTCTTTGAAAATTTTGCCTAACATTGTCCCTTCTATGATGTACCTTTGGTTGGACAGTGAACTTCTCTTTGTGATGCTTTTTTCTTAGGGGACATTCAGACCGTAAGTGATCCAACTTTCCACAATAGTAACATGCCACACTAGAAGATTTAGAGAAGGAATGCCCACCTTTCACAAAAACAGATTTGGAGTTAGATTTCTTATCAAAACCTAGACCAGTTTTATCTCCAAATTGTTTTCCAATATTTAAAAGTTTTTCAAGTTTTTCTTCCTCTTGAGTAAATTTATCTTCAAATTTTATTTTGTGACTCCTTAACTGGTTTAAGTCAAATTCCAATTTTTGCTTTTCATTTCTAATTTTTTACTCATCTTTCTTTAGTTTTAAAGTTTCATTTTGAGCCAATTTGATCTTTTCTTGAATACTTAGATTTTGTAAGACCTCGGATTTTCAATTAATTATTTTATATGAAAATAATCCAATTAATTTATGAATATTAATTATGGACCTTAAATTGGGCAAAGAATTGGGTTATTGGCCCAATTAAGACCCACCGATTTTGGTAATGGTTTCAAATAAATTAAATGGGGTTAGATTTAATTAGTAATAAGGGATTTGAATTAATATTATGCACATGAGATACATGTGGGATTTTTCATATCCACATTGATATGTTGGAATATCTTAAGAAGATATCTAGAGATAAATATGGATTGCTTGGTGCGTGTATGGGAGATATTGATGAAAGATTTTAGGAATTGCATAAGGATATGCGCATGGAGAAGATTAATTGAGAGATTGCCTATGGCCGAATTTTAGATGTGAAATCCATGAGATATGCGCATGAAGTGTAAGAATATCTCCAAAAAGGAATACTTCCCTTGATTAAAAAGGGTAATACACGGCATAGGGGATTGGCTATCTTAGCACCTTCTAAGATTAGCTAATGGGGTATTATTAGAAGAGAGGCACACAGCAATGGTTAAACAAACAAGGGGTACACGACAATTACATTGTGACACCTTCTAAGTTGGGATTAAATGGAAATTAATAAAGGAAAGGTAAGGAGGGGCGCATGGCACCTTCTAAGTTGGGATCCATTGGAGTCTTATAAGCAAGGGAAAGGGGTACACAACATCACATTAAAAGAGAGGCAGCAGCAAGCACAAAGGGCTCACGGTATTGGCTAGAGAGGAAATCAATTGGGAGTGTCTATTTTAGAGAGACAAAGGAGCCCATGGCTTGCATGAATTGTGATTTGTTATCTTAGCAAGAGAGACCGATTGGGAGTATTTTAACAAGAGCTCACAGCATTAGACATTGGCAAGAAGGTGTTCTTATTTTGTGAAAGATCAAAGAGGAAGAGGCTAACGAAAGGAGAAGGATTGGAAGAGCAAAATGAACCGATGGAAAACAGGAGGAGTCGCGGAACCGGTAAGTGTTTTGATGTTTTTGTTTTAAAAGAAAAGAACCCCATGGAAGAAGATTGGGACATGGTTTTAATAATTTTAAATAGAAAAGAAAGGGGTGAGGTTCGGCCATGGTGTGTGGCCTAACCCCACCAAATATAGCTATGGATTTGGGGTTTCTTAGACATTGAATCATGTGGATTGATTTATTATGTTTATGGATTGGAAAACCATGAAAGGAAAATATGGAAGAATTTTGATAATTTTTAATGGAGTTGAGTTGGTATTGATTAAGGGTTTTGGAAAGATGAAAACCATGGAAAGCATGGTTTAATTATGAAATCTTAAGGATGAAAACCATAGGATTCGGCCATGGTGTATGGCCAAACCCCATGGAGTTGTTTTAGTATGGTTATTGGATTTCAATGGATTAAATGTAAGATCAATGTTTAATAATTTGTAGAATGAGGTTTGTGAACCAAAGGGTTCGGCCATGGTGTATGGCCGAACCCCATGGAGTGGTTATGGTAAGTTTAATGTAATGACAATTATTTTTGGAAGGAGGAGTTTAAATTTAGAAACTATCTAATTATGGAGGAATGGATTATTATGGAAGGTGGAGATTAATTTTGTAAGTCTCCAAGAATAGAAAGATGGTTATTAAAATTAGTAAGTTACTAATTAAGGAAGAATGCATCCTAAATTGGGAAGTTATCTAATTATGGAAGCATGGATGCTAAATTTGGAAAGTATTTATTTATGGAAAGAACTTGGAATTATGGATCCAAGAATAGAAAATGATAAATTTAGGAAGTTTCCATTTTAGGGACTTTCTAAGTATGGAAGTTGGTTGCTAAATTAGAAAGCTTTTATTTATGGAAATTGTAAATTGAATTTAGAAAGTTTCTATATATAGACTTTCTAATTATGGACCTAAGATGATTAATTTCCCCCTTAATCATAGACTCTCCTCCTTCTAAGCTGATTTAAGGCTTCAATTTTTCTCCCCCCTAACTTAAGCTTACTTTCAAGCTTCCAAAAAACTCCCCCAAAGCTTACATCAAGCTTCTAAGATTTTTCCCCCTTTTTGTCATAAATTGACATAGGGTAATAAGCACAAATATACCACAGTTAGTGTGCTTCAACAAGTCCCAATTGTTAGACTAAGAGGAGATGGAGAAGGAGGGACACATGCATTTTCAAAAAAAAAAAATACACCAATTTTGAAAAACAACTATGCATGCAAAGAGGGGGGAATCACTTATACAATATATTCTCCATGAGAAGTGCATATGAGTGAACACAATAATGAACTCAAAGAGTGTACCAATAAAATGCATAGTTCATGAAAAAACAAGGTGATGCAAACATATTTACCTATATGAGCACAATGCATCAACTAACCAAATTCATTCAACAAAACATTCACCGATTAAGAACGTTGAATGAACATTACACATCCTATCCTTGGAAATTTATTATGCACATGGAAGATGGAGACTTATTTCTTCCCATAAAACTTTCCAAGGCATGCTCTCCATTGCTTAAATTTTTGAGAGCACAATGCACCAATTCCATTAACATTTGGACCACTCAATCATGTTGGATTTCATTACCAAGACCCATTTGGTTTTTAAGATTCACCTTTAAGAATTAAAAGCTCCAACATAGGTGCATCACTAATTTTGGAGAAGGATAATATTCCTAATTTGAACACTTCTCCAAAAATTCATTTCCAAAGTCTAATGATTTTCCAAAATAAGGCATATCAAGACATGGAAATAACATAAAACCATCCTTATGAGATTTACAAATTTTAGGGATGAAAGGTGTGTGCTTGTGATGCATTCAAGTTCACAAGACAACAAGTTTTGAACCTACCTTTGAATGCCAATGAATGTCGATACATTCACACACCAATTTGTGCCATTTGATGATTCAACAAAATTATAAACATTTGCACAAATTCATTGGATTCATTGTACCTTTGAGAGTCCAACTTTTAAAATCTTGATCCAATTCAAATTCAATAACCTTGGGCATTTTTAATTTACCATTTGAAGGACCATTGCCCATGTGTGATGTCATATGATAAGGCATTCTAAGTTTGGCAAAAACATGTTACTTTGTGAACAAGAATCATTCCTCAAAATATATTCCATTGATGAGAGTGTAGGAATGAAAACCAAGCACACAACACACAAACATACAAACATTTCTCAAAACATATACCAATCATGAGTATAGAAATGAACAATGAGAAAAGTCTGGCATTTGAACATATTCAGTATGATAAGAGCTCATGAAATGCCATATTGACAAGCACTATGTATAAACATTTTCAAATGCACCAAGAGATATACCAATATAAGTTCAAGGAATAGTGCATGAGAAATGATCTAAATGTTGAGCATACAAGTATTTGTCCAAAACCATTTTTGCTCCCATGCTTTTTCACTAAGTTACCATTCACTTAGGAATACTCCATTTAAGTTCTAAGTTTTTGAGAGGTAAGTGAATGGATTTACCAATTTAAGCATTTGATCACATTTTGATCAACAAATACCATTCACAAGCGTGGAGCAAAGATCATTCCACATGAGATCACAATTTTAAATTCATGGAATGAAACAACATAAAGTAGGTGCACAAGGTCATCTCAAAATCAAGATTCTACCATTATAGTATAGAGATGGCAAAACATGCATGCACATACATGAGCAAAACATGGCATATAAAGATTTTACCAATGTGAAATGCAATGCCATGCAAATATCTTGTACATAATTCAATCCAACAATCAAATAAGAACATGGAATGAAGGCAAGATACCAAGGTGATTCTAACGATGCTTCAAATGTGTTAACTACTTTGCTAATTCATAAAACATTTGAGCAACCACTGTAGGACTTGGAATCTAAAGTCCATACATGTATGACTCATCAAACATCATATATGCTATTGCCAGGAAAAATACAATCAAAGCTTGAAAGAGTCAAAAGTGCCATGCCATAGCACAAGAGTTGTCCCATTTGAGATTCAACCAAATTATAAACACTTGCACAAATTCATTTGATTTTGGATCAATGTACCTTTGAGAGTCCAACTTTTAAAATTTTGATCCAATTCAAATACAATAACCTTTTCAAATTTATTATTGAAATTAATCACACATTAACATTGAATTTAAGAAAATAAAGATAAAAGGAAATTAAGAAATTCTGCTATTATTAATTGAACTAAATTACAAGACATGGAATTAAACTTGAAAAACTAATTACAAAAGAACAATGAAAAAATAAAATAAAATACTAACCTGAACCCAAAATTCAAAAACTCCAAAATTCTGCTCTTAATTCATCATTTCATCTTTCCTCCAATGCTCCTAAACTCTCAAAAATCTCGAGACCAGGTTCGATTTTCTCAATTGGACTTGGCTGGTATTTATATCTCTGGCTATCGAGTGATCATGGATATGTAGTAACAACCAATGGGAATGGTGGACACTCCACCTTCCTGAACACGTGTTTCTGGATGAAGAACCTGACCGTTCCTTCTATTTGCTTGTTCTTCTTTTTTCTGCTATTTTTCTAACTTGATTACAGATGAGATCTGAATCAGCAGCAAAGTTCCTTGCATTCAACCTTCTTTTGCATTCTTAGCTTCTTGCTCATCGTGTGTATTCAAAAGTTTGGTTTAAGCCCATATGGTTCCCATGCACTAAAACACATCATGGTGCAATTGGACGCTGATGCTTGCTGGATGGCTCTGTTCAGACTTTTTTTAATCAGTTGCTGCTGTATTTTTCTTTCTAATTTCTTATTTGCACCGTCACAACACCTCATCTTTGTTCTGTTTCTAGTGCTTTGCCTTATCTTACTGCTGTTTGATAAATGCTCTGGTTGCCAACGCTTTCATAACTTTCTGATGTTGCATATTTTCCTACAACTTTGAAGTGTTCTTTCACCAACTGTTCAAGTTGAGAGATGTATTGTTACACAAGAGGCCATTCAACCTGATACAAGCTTTCCATTGGTGTGAATGGATCCTTTCAACAAAGCAACTACTAGCCAAAACACATCTCCTTTACTCATATTTTAGAAGCAACAAGCCAGCTACAAACTCCATTCCCTGAACAAATCCGATATCTCTGTCATACAGGATATGCTTACAAAATGTTGTGTAGAAACTTTTGACTTGGCCCATGTCTTTGCTGAGTTAAGACAGTATGGTTCTCAGACTTCAACTGTCTCATGCACTATAAAAGACACATTGCAACCCAACACCATCACGTTGATCAATGAAATCATCCGATCAGATCTTCTTTCCACTTTTATTGCATGGTCAAGTTTGGGCATGTCTTCATCTTATCTTCTTTTGTCTAAGATTTGCGTTGGTGCTTGTTTGCTTGATTCTAAATCCAAACTGCTGTATATAAAAACTATTGCCTTTAACTCTTTTTAATCCTACACATCCACAAATTTGTTGCTTGAAACTTTTGAGCCGATCTGGTTCTGCTTCTATTTCTCTAAATTCAAATTTAGCAGAGCACTGGACATATGGCACACACTAAGCAATCCACTTCATTCGAATTTATCATCTTCCTTTATAAGATTCAAATATTGATGGGCTTATCTTTGGCTTCAACTAGACTAGGATCTTTTCATAGGGTTGGATCTTAAACATGGGCTTTTCATATATGAAAAATTTAATAAATATACAATTTATTATAAATTTATAAAATACCCACATGGGTGTAGCTCAACTGGTTGCGTCCCGCCTCAGGAAGCGGGAGGTTGTGGGTTCGAACCCCCATGGCCTAACCTTGGTGTGCCCAAGGGGTAATGGGCTCACTCGTGGGGGTTTTACGCTGGGTATCCCGTGGTTTCCCACACGTAAATTCAAAAAAAAAAAATTTAATAAATGATTTTACCACTTTCATTAAATTCTAAAAATATACTAAATTAATCCAAACTCTCATAAATGGATTTGAATTAATTCGTTTACAATAGGATAACTAGTCCAATAATCATGGTAAAATAGCCATTTTTTATGTGTCAACAAATATTCCCAAACTCAGATTTTGTTAGTCCTCGAGCAAAACTACTTAAAAAACTAAGATTGGAAATTCAAAAACCTAATCTATTCCTAAACTATACCTAAACTACACCACTTTCACTGGTACTCTTGATTGCATTTAGCATATACAATAAGCCTTTAAACCCCTAAGTTACCCCTAGTGGATGAGTTATAGTCTCATGAGGGCTTGCAGTGATGATACCCACAAACATCAAATTTTCGAACAAAAATACGTAGACAAAAATCTATGTATCATACAATTCTAAAATTCATTTTACAAGACTCGTACCCGGAGTGTAGTGTGCAAATATTAAGACAATCCTCTTTTTCCAAATACATACATATTTTGTAACCACCATTGAAAAATGCGCTTTGACTTCAAACCTCACCAGATATATCTATTAGAAAGACTAACGTTGTAATACACTGTCCTTTAATCTGACTAATATTGTGTATTAGCACCGTTAATCATGCTTTATGAACGGTCAGATACCTAGATCTTCTCGTGGGCTTCCTGAAAGGTGACCTGGAATTTTAACTCCCTATTTTGTATGTAATTACTTTTAAATGAATGAAATGAATGATGAGATTGTTGGTCCAAAAATGATATGAATAAAATGTGGTGAATGTACATTGAAAGAAATAGTGGAAACTAAATTTCCCTCAGACGATAAATCGATTGGGTCGATGTGTTGGCAAACTGAACTTCCCTGGGCGATACATCGGCTCAATCGATGTGTCCGTGAAAGCTAAAAATAAACTCGAAACTTAAATTGCCAGAAGGATGCATGGACAATCCCCAATTTTAAGGTCTTCACAAATTTCTAGATTAATTAACAAATTTACAGCGGATTAATAATGTTAATCAAGAGACATGGGTTGTCTGATCAAAAGTGTGCACAATTATAAAACAATCACGCAAGTAAAGATCAACACCCACAAGACCAATTTATAGTGGTTCAGTTAAACAACCTACGTCAACTGTAAGGACTCAGCCAACCTTGGGTTATACCGAATTCAATATGTAGGGACTTACACCCTCACAAATAGAGTAAGACTTTCACCGTACTCAATTGGTTGGGAATTCCACCCACCACATGTGCCAGAAACAACGCTTTAGATTTTTTATAGTGGTTCCGGAGCCAAGGTTTCTTAAGCCACTTGTCCTAGATTTTGAAAGGTTTGACTAGCCCAAGGTCTACTTTCTTATCCCTCTATTTTTTATAGTGGTTTTGGCTTCCTTGCCTTAGTTTACTTCACAAGATGATTTATAAAATAAAATCACTAAGAAACACTTGCCTTTGTATGAGCTCACTTGTAGATGTATGCTTCTTCAAGATGCTCTCCCAACGTGATGTCGACGATGTCAAACATGTGCCTTGTGTATATTCAATCACAATCTATGGGTAGTCACTAGGATTTAGATGTGCCAATGGATTCCTAGATCTATATTTCTCTTTCTCTCTCTCTCTCTCTTTCTCTAAATCACAATCAAGAAGATTGGATATTTGATTCACCAAGTGTAGTGCATGGAGAGGAGGTGGCAGCACTAGACTTCCCTTAGAATTTACCTATGGAAAATGTCCATGGAGTGTCCAACCAAAACCCAACTTGGTTTGGTGTTTAAATAGGCATGTAATGCCCCGCCCTTTTTCACTCACCACAAATCAGAGTATATATATATTTTTTAAAATGAGTGAGAGAGAGCGGGACGCCACAACGCGAGTTAAGTCCGAGTTTCCCAAACCCGACCCTTAACTAGCCACCTTTACGTGTACGTGGACTAAGTCCACTAAAACATTTCACACGCTTTTCTGGATACATTGCGGGATTATTTATATGAATAAAATATTATTCATATACCTGTCATTATAAGGCAAGGAAAGCCAATCACCATATACTTAACTGAAACTTAAATATCATCAAACCATAGCAAAATAATTCTAAGTTATTACAGTCCAAAATATCAGTCATTCCAATACATCATAAACATCAAAACTAAATAAATTAAACTTTATTCATTCCAAGCTCCTACGCTTGACTCTCTTCATGTCTCATGTTCGTTTCCTTGTCATTCCATGTTCCATCATCTATAGGGTAAAGGTAGGCATTAGTCAACATGCCCAGTAGGTATTCCAAGTAGGGTTATGTACATAGGATTAAGATAAAATCAGGATGGATACATCATAATCATAATTGCAAAACATCTTATAAGTAGTAAAAACCATGCATGATATCCATATCATAATCATGCTGTTATATATGCCATGTCATGGGTGTTCAATGCCAAATGATCACTCACCCAATCTCCATATCCAATCATATCATATATAAATAGTTTCCTTGATAAATCGCCATATCAAAGTATTCCCTTGGCCAATTACGTCTGCAGTGTTTTGTGATGGCACCACCAGGTCACTGTTATACCTCCCCACATATGTTAATCGGAATTACCAATGGAGCGTGGACTCCTCCCTCTGTGCAGGGTTTCGGGACTATATACCTAGGAGCTCTTTGGCCCAAATTACTCTGTACCCATTCCTAGCAATGGGACAAGCCCAACATATCAATAGTTCACATAGCTTAATACAAGCTAGTCTCAAGCCCAAATCATGTCCGGACCACTCATAACTTGCCTTGCTGGTCACATTTATCCCCTCCCATGCCATGCATGAGATAATGAATGCAAGAATTCCATTTCATATCAAATTACATAATATCATTGAAAATCAGTTCATAACATATACCATTTGTTAAACCAAAGTAAAACATCAAATTTGGAAATAAAACCAGTGTCATATATATAATCCATAGTGTCTCAATAAGGTAGGAATCCTACCAACGTCCAGTATACTATCATTGTTGTCTTGTGAAGATAACGTTAATGATTACGTCGAAACGAATCGCAAACCCTTTGCGAATCTCTTTACCTTATTAAATTCAATCACGTATATAAATCAATTTGATTTTCCATTTTAATTTCATTACTCCTTACATCCTACCAGATAAACAGAAACATCTAGAAAATCATCCAAAAATCAAACTTTTCAATTCAGTCGACTGAATTAGGGATTCAGTCGACTGAATCATGCCAAATTACTATTCTCTGCCTAACCCGCAGACTTTCAGTCGACTGAGTAATAATATTCAGTCAGCTAAAACACAACTAATTACTGTATATACTTGACCTATAACCTTTCAGTCGGCTGACTTTGGGTCAAATCTTTTGTGTTCTCGGTCAACACACTTTCAGTCGACTGAATCACAGATTCAATCGGCTGACTTTGGATTAGATTATTTGTGTGTTCGGCCAATATACATTCAGTTGACTGAATCAAAGATTCAGTCGGCTGAATTATCAATAAAGTGTTTAGTGTTTGGTAAGTAATACCTTCAGTCGACTGAATCATAGATTTAGTCGGCTGAAACACACCAAATCCTTTCTTATTTGGTTCGCCTATGTTCAGTCAACTGAATCCTAGATTTAGTCAGCTAAAATACCAACAGACCCCACATATTCTTAGCCAGTCCATGTTCAGTCGACTAAATCATAAGATTCAGTCGGCTGAAACTCCCAGATAACCCTTGTGTTCTCAGCGAGCACCATTTCAGTCGACTGAATCTTGAGATTCAGTCGACTAACTCTTTGTCAGTCCTTTTTGTTTGCTTATTTTGTAAAGTTTTTCTCCATGAAATCCATTATTTAACATATCTAAACATGCATTTCATCTTTCATATTTTAATTAGTAAACTCACTCTACCCACTAGCCAAGGTTTGGGTTCCTCATGATCCATTCAATCATTGTACCATTATAGGATGGTTTTGGATTCAATCCTATGGTTGTTTATTTCAACCTATCACCAACTTCTGGATGGATTTCCAATTCCATGGCCTTATAGTCATTTGGCCATTCATTCCAATCAGCTATGGAACCCATGGGTTCGGCCACATCATGGCCAAACGTATGGTTTCCTTTGAATCAATCCTATGTTTGTTTCTTTTACATTTTAAACATACCTTCTTTCCCGTCTCCTTTTCTTTTTGTCTGTTCTTTCTTTCTTACTCCTTCTTCTTTCTTCAGTTTCTCCAAGTCTAGAGGTGTAGATGTGGAATAGAGGGAGGAGAGAAGAAGAGAAGAATTTTTGTGCAAGGTGTGAAGGAGTCGGGCAAGGGATGTGAGCAGTCCCCTTGGTTTGTGTTTTTGTAACAACCTTAGACTCTTCCACTCTCCCTCATTATGGTTTGTTTAACCCATGAGGCCCTTGGTTTAACCAAGGAGAATCTTGGGTAAAACCAAGAAACCCTTTGACTTCCAACGTGTCCAATGGTTTCATGCCCCTTGAGATGGAAACTCTCCATCTTCCCAACTTAACTCAATCAATTTAATCTTAAACTCAAAACTTGAACTCACTAGGTGGTTGACCAAGTCAACCATGACATGGCCGGCCATGCATGTGGTGACTTGGTCACCACATGGCACTTGGGTCCCATCTTGGCCATGTCACTCGATGATGTGGCACCTTGCCTACTAGGCTTCCATGTGATGACATGCATGCCACAAGGCATTGCCACGTCACTCACATGCTACCTCACTTGATGAGGTGGATTTTATGCATTGGATTTTAATTGGGTAGTTGACCCATTTACGTTTAAACTTACCCAATTACTTAAAATCAACTCATCTATGACCCATTGGGTCTTAATTGGTAATTGTCCCATTTACTTAAAACTTACCCAATTACTTGAAATCAACTCATCTTATGACCCATTGGGTCTTAATTGGGTAATTGACCCATTTTTTGCCCATCTAATGTCTATTTCAAATTCCATTAAATTGAAATCCAAATGGGCCAAACCAATATATATTATAATCTGAGGAAATTCGGGGTGTTACAAGGCAAACAAGAAAAGTTCCTAAGCTAACACGGGCGATTGGTTGACACCCGGTGATGGGTTATGTGGCCAAAAGAGCCGCTGGAATGTTACCGTTGCGCATTAAATATTTCCCAACATCTAGAAAACTGACATGGATAACAGATCGCCATTTTCACAACTGGTCGTACAAAATTCCATACGATGGGTCGTTTTTACGATTGGATCGTATGGACAGTTTTCAGCAAAAATGCTCTCCACTAAGATGACCAGATCTTAGGCTCTTGAACTCCAATTTGAGTGTTCTTGGGCTCTATGAAAAGCTCTGTTAGTGTTTTATCCAAACATGATGTTTTTACTAGTTGATTAATTCATTTGGTAGATTGGAAGAGGCTCCCAAGTCATGACATTTTGACACAACATTTTTCCCAAGATTTGTTCATGGATGCCCCAAGTCTTTGGTCCATTTCCTCTAGGCATGCTTATAATTTACCAATGAGTATTCTAAGCCTAGGGAGGTTCTATGTCACCGATGGGTCAACAACCATGGAACCGAGGGGTTGATCCATACAAGAGTCTTGGTTTGGGACAACACTTTGCAGAAAGAGTTTCAAGTCCCAAAACTTGTCCTACCTAGAACGACCTGTTGTCCCAAAGGAGGGGTCGGTCCTCGTACTCTCGACCGGTCTGTCTATCGACGAGTCTATGTTCCCAAGATCACCCCTTTGAGTTCTAAGACCCAGAACACACCTTGTTCAGATCGAGGACCACAATGGGTCGATAAGCTCATCACCTAGGGGTTGGTGCATACGAGACTCTCGATCAGAGGCATACCTAGAATGATAGTTCTGTGATCCAGAACCTCTGTCAATCTGGACGACAAGTCTATGACCACGATGGGTCAATGAGAATGACTAATCGTGTTGACAATGAAACGAAATACATATTTCCAAGTTGGGATCCAATTCACTGTCATGCAACCTCTAGACTTGTTTATGTCCATTACCAACATATTCAACTAAGCCTATGTAAGGTCATCCTAAGTTGTTGGGTTGCCCCTAAAGTCATCTATGGCCAAATTACCTTCGTGATTGCTATACATAGTGGTGATGAATCCGCACTTGATCCTCCAATTCTTGAGTTATTAATTCAATCTTCATCACTTGAGTCTTGATCATTGGTTAATCTTCCGAGACAATGCTTCACCTAAGTCATGGAATTGACAAATAGGTTACTTGGCAAGGCAGGGCACTAAAACACTCAACCTTAACCCTCAGCTCTACAGTGAGATTTGTCCCATCTCCACTGACTTCATCTGTTCCGGGAAAGGGAGTAGAAATGAGGCAAAGAAGAATGAGAAATCGAGCTAGCAAGGAGGGAAGGGAGCAAGGAGCTCATCCTTCATCCACTCAGGTACACCTGTAAATCCTTCAAGGTAGGTAGATTTTATTGTATTTTAAGTAAAATAATCACACTAGGGTATTTACAGAATATGTATGAACGAATTTAAGGGATAAAGAACCGATGATAATGCATATGCAAGTAAAGGGAAAACATGGAAGACGAATCCGTGGTCTACGGACTCAACCTAGTAGACATATCGACTCTATCGATGTTTCGTCTGGAACAAGAGTCCAATAAACTAGAAATATCGAGGTATTAAACTGAAAGAACCCAACCTAGGACAACATATCGACAACCCCGATGTATCGGTTGGGGTACGACATTCTTGAAAATAAAACAAAAGGATGATGAACTGATCCCATAATGACCTATCAACAGTGTCGATGTCTCGGTCTGGATATGACAGAATTGAAAATGGAATAACACAGGTGATGAACTAGTCCCAATACGATGGATCGACCATGTCGATGTATCGGCCTAGGAATGACCAGAAATGAATGTAAAGATGATGAAAGAAGAATGAATATGTCGACATATCGACTACATCGATATGCCCACGGATCTCTGATAGATATATCGACCAGACCCACAAATTGTAACGCCCGTCCCTTTTCACCGAAATATCAGAGTCTATTTTTTTTTTTTTTTAAAAGGAAAAGTGACAAAGGGCGCGGACGTCACGACGCGAGTTAAGTCCGAGCTTCTAAAGCCCGGCCCTTAACTGGCCAACCCTACGTGTGCGTGGAATGAAGTCCACGGAGAACGGTTCACACGTAGAAGTAAGCATCGGGGAACATTTAAACCAATTGCGGAAAATTATAAAAGAGTCTAACCTACAAATTCTTAGATAGCAGGGAAGTTACATTCATTCAATCACCAAACATCCTTAAAGTCATAATGTCCAAAGTAATTTCCGAAACATGGCAAGTAATCTAAATTATTACATTTCCGACAAGTTAAGCTACTTCAAATACACATTTCCCAAAATAAACTTAAATAAAATAATTAGTCCGCCTTCCCAAGCTAGTAAGCTTGGCTCCCGTCCCGTCCTTCTACTCCGGCATTTCCTGCGTCATCAGCTAGGGTAGAAGTAGGGCATTAGACCACGTGGCCAATAGGACTCCGAGTAGGGCTAGCACATGGATTAGTAATAACAGCATGCAGATAATATTATAGTAAAACCATGCACTTTGGGCAATGTCATGCAATGTGTAACGCCCGCCCCTTTTCACCGTAAAATCAGAGTACATTTTTTTTTTTTAAAATAAAAGTGACAAAGGGCGCGGACGTCACGACGCGAGTTAAGTTTCGAGCTTCTAAAGCCCGGCCCTTAACTGGCCAACCCGACGCGTGCGTGGAACATAAGTCCACGAGTACGGTTCACGCGTAGCAAGTAAGCTCACGGAACATAAAAGTAAATGCGGATGATCATAGAACTATCCTACCAGTTCTTCAGATAGCAGGGAAGAAATACCCAATTAATTACAAAAATGCCATAATACTGTATTATCCAAAATAATACCTAAACATAGTAAACTACCTAAATTATTACATTTCCGACAAGCTAACTATACAAATACATCTTTTCCAAAATAAAGTAAAACATAATAATTAATCCGCCTCCTCAAGCTCCTAAGCTTGGCTTCCGTCTCGCCCTTCCGGTCCGCCATCTCCTGCATCGTCAGCTAGGGTAGAAGTAGGGCGTTAGAACAACGCGCCCAGTAGGATTCCGAGTAGGGCTAGCACATGGGTTAGTAATAACCACATACAGATAATAACACAGTGAAAACTATAAACCACCATATACTGAAATATAAGTAAATGATATGCCATGGGTGTCAATGTTATGAATCCCACCCATCATTCCTGCCATATACTGTCACATCCCTCTTGACGGAAAAACCTCGTCAAGATATGTCCAACCGCAAAATATCCCCCTTGACGGCAAAGCCTCGTCAAGGTGTCCCCATGCCTGTTCTCGGTCGCCCCGACGGAGCATGGACTCCGGTTTGTTTATTTTTTTCCGCCCATGCCATGCATGAGATGTAATGCATTATGCTATGTAATATTTATAACTCATAACTTTAACATATCATACATAGCGTAAACTTATAATGCATAACTTTAAAACGTAATTCATAGCCATATTCCATATAATACTTAATCATAGCCATAAGAATCCATCTTAAACATATCATAATCTTAAAACCCATCATACAACCAATCAATATAATTACTAAAAATAAACCAATAAACCAATTACATAGCATTTAATCCATGGCTTACAAATAGGTAGGAATCCTACCGATTACCGACTCGCGTCCTTTTCCCGTATTTGTCCGACAATCCTGCTATGCACTCGCGTACCGCTCGCGCTACCTGACACCTCATTAAATTACCACATTAGTCCATATTTTACCATTTCCAAACCCATAAATCATATCTTAGTGGGTTTTCTTCAATTTAGCCAATAATTACCATTTTTGCCACTACCGCTTCACATGATTATGTACTCATTTATCTAGGTATGATTAAGTCCAAACTTGATCCACCACTTAGGTCCCTAACTTAGGTCCATTAATGATTCATTGGCCATGACCTAACATCCCTAGATCATCCACTTAATTTAATCAAATTTTCCATCATCTAGATACAAGCATGGACCCAACCTTAGCCCATACAATAACTTACAAAATGGGTCATGGGTTCGGCCACACACCATGGCCGAACCCATGATGTCTTGTTCTCCATTTTCCTTGGATCCTTTAGTACATTTTAGATCTACCACAAGTCCTCCCATGAGAGGTTTACATCATGCATTTAAATCACCATTTTAAGGTATCATTACATATTTTGGGTTCATCAAAACTACTATCATTTTCCCATTTATTTCTCTATAAATCACAACCATTAAATCCGCCATTGTTCACCATAGGGTTCGGCCATACACCATGGCCGAACCCATGGTTCATGATTCATCACTCCTTATTCTAAAATATCTCCATTCACCAAAATATTAAATTCATTACTCTTCCCATTTTTCCATGACTTTAACCTTAAAAACCCTAATTAACTTCACACACACAACAACCTAGGGTTCGGCCATACACCATGGCCGAACCCATGGTTCATAATTTATTCTCTTTTATGTCTTCCAATGCCATAAAATCCTTTTACATTTTCATCATAAAACCATTTTAAACATTACTCCCATGCATTCATTAAAACCCTAAATGCATTAATCAAAAACCTTCATTGCCTTCCATCCTTTAAACCCTAAGCAATTTCATCAAACCCTAATCACCCACCATGGGGTTCGGCCATGCTACATGGCCGAACCCTATGGCCCATGATTCTTATTCCAAGCACCCCATTCCATACTCAATTCCATAATTTATACAATGCACATACTACATTTATTTATTTCTTTTCCCTAACCCTAATTTTTTTCTCCATTAGAGTTTTACCCACTTTCCATTTCTTCCATTTGATGGATTTAAACTCCATAGCATAAAATTATCCACCCCCCATTAAATTTCACAAAAATAAGCCCTAAATCTTAAACCCTAAAATCCAAAATTTCTTGTTTTAAAAAAATACTCACTATCCGACGTCTCCTCCGATTTCCGCCGCTCCCGTCGATCTCCGTAGCCTCCTCTCTCCTTCCTCTTGATCTTTGATAGGTCAAAATCTTTGATCAAGGGTGGCAACTCCCAACCTTAATCTTAGAGTGAACTCCCTCCAAATTCCATTTTTTTTTTCTTCTCTCCTTGAGCTCCTTCTCTTTTTTTTTTTTCTCATTCACTTGGACATGGGACGGCAATGGAGGAGTGGAGAATTGAAATGAGAATGAAAAGAGAGAGAAAGGAAAAGATAAGACTCATTCCCATTTTTTTCTTTACATTAACTACCTCCACCAACCTTAAGATATTTTTTAGATCTTTTATTTGCTTTATGGTGGTGGTTATCTAAACCACCACTAAGCCCAACGTGTGTGAATTTTTTTGAGTTTGAGATGAGGTGAATCTTCACCTCATGGCCCCACCTTGACCACTCTTAACTACCATATTTAAATAATTTAATTAGATAATTACCTTAGGCTAATCCATTGATACTTAGCCTAAGTTCATTACTCCACTGATGGTTGACCAAGTCAACCATGGTGGCCGGCCACACCAATCATTGGCCCACTCGCCACCTCACTTGATGAGGTGGAGGTGGGTCCCGCTTGGCCACACCACCATTGTTTAATTCCAAATTACTTAGGGTGTTTAAATTTCATTAAGCCCACTCTAAATGGATCACCATTGGGCCCATGGCCCAATTACATTTCCCACTAGCCCATTTACCTTGGAGCTTAACCATCTTGACCCATTGGGTCCCAAATGGGTATTTGACCCAATTTGACCATTCTTGACCCATTTAAATAAATTTAAATCCAAACCATAGTCTATTGGGCCACACTTGGGCCTTTATCCAATTTTGGCCCATTTACCATTTACTCCACCAATTTTCTAATTTCCATCATTAAAATAATTAATATTCACATTTATATTAATTCCCAAATTCCGAGACCTTACACAATGGGTGTTCTATGTCATGAATCCCACCCATCAATCTCATCCTCATTGTACAATGTCCCTTTTTCAACCATACATAGTGTTCCAAATAAAATCCATACCATCATCGTGCCATGACCCTCTTGATGGAAAAGCCTCATCAGGATGCGATCTACACTAGGCATCCCCCTTGATGGAAGAACCATCATCAAGGTATCATAATTAGAAAGGTCCCCCTTGATGGCAAAGCCTCATCAAGGTATAATAATACATATATGAAATGTCCCCATGCTTGTTTATCGGTCACCTCGACGGAGCATGGACTCCGGTTTCATTTCATCCTTCCCTTATCATATCCCTCCCATGCCATGCGTGAGATGTAGATGCCATATGTCATGTAATATATGTAATTCAATAGTAATAAAACGCATCTTAAAACAATTACATTATTACCAAATAAATCAAAGGGAAACCATCCCATAATACTTAATCCGAAACCCATCTTAAAACATTCACATGATTTCCAAAATAATTTAAAGGAAAACATCACATAATACATAATCCAAAACTCATCTTAAAGACAACCACATAATTTCCAAAATAAATTAAAGAAAACATCACTCAATCCATGGCTTACAAAAAGGTTGGAATCCTACCGAATATTGACTCGCGTCCTCTTACGTTTTCCCTTCAATAAACCCGGTTGCCGATCGCACACCGCCTGCGATGTCCAGTACCTTATTACACATTAATAATTAGTCCATGTTTTAACCATTTCTAAGCCCATAAATCATATCTTAGTGGGTTTCTTCATTTTAGCCAATATTTACCTTTTTTGTCACTACACCTTTACATAAACAATTACTCATTCATTCATGCCTACTTAAGCCCATAATTAATCATTAACTCATTCCCTTAATGACCCATTTAATCATGACATACCACCATTAAAATTTTCCTTTTTAATTAACCTAACCTTTATTCATTTAAATCCATACAAATCCCCATACTTAATCCTTTAGATGGTTAATAGATTATGGGTTTAAAATACCCCATTCATCAAATCTTCCCATGGGGCTTACTTCATGCGTTTAAACTACAATGAGTCCTTAATTTAACCAATTCCCAAATCAATTTAAACACATTCATAACCAAGCTAACCCATCAAAAGACTCATAAATGGGCCATGGGCTCGACCGTACACCATGGCCGAATCCATGGTGTCCTTTTCCCATTTTTTCTTGGGTCCATTGTTCACATTTGAATTTATCACAAGTCCCTCCATATGTGGATTTCACCATTCATTTAGATCACCCATTTGATCAACATTGGTCTCATCTCTTGGGTCCATCAAAACTACTAATATTCCCCCCTCATCTTTTCATGGTTTCAAACATACTTAAACCATTAACTCTTCCCATTTTCCATCCTTTTAAACCCATTTAAAATTTGTAATACATGACCATAGGTCAGCCATACACCATGGCCGAATCCATGGTTCATGTTCCATTATTTTCCTATGCCTCTTGAGGCCACAACATTATTCATTTAAAACCCTAAACTCATTAACACCTTAATCCATCTTTTCTATCCTTTAAACCCATCATTTGATCACCATTACATCACCATAGGGTTCGGCCATTCACCATGGCCAAACCCATGGTTCATGATCCAATATTTCTTTATGCCATTTTAGACCATAACACAATCATACTCATCCATGGATTCCATCACAAAACCTCTTCAAAACTTACCCACATTTATTCATTTAAAACCCTAAAATTGATTAGCTAAAAACCCTCATTGCCTTCCATTCTTTAAAACCCTAACCAATTAAATCAAACACCTAATCACCCACCATGGGGTTCGGCCATGCTACATGGCCGAACCCTATGGCCCATAATTTTTCTTCCAATCACATAATTCCATGCTTAATGAACCAAATTACCAAATGCACTTAATCCATTTATTTCTTTTCTTACCCTAAAAAATCATACATTACTTACCATGGTGTTCGGCCATGCTACATGGCCGAACCCTATGGCCCTTGACTCAAAAAATTGCATTTACCTCCATGTTTAATCACATTAACCATATAATGTCCATAATCCCTTTTTATTTTTCTTAATCCTAATTTTTCTCCATTAGGGTTTTTACCCACTTTCCATTCCTTCCATTTGATGGATTTAAAATCCATGACACAATATTATTTAACCACCACTAATTTTACAAAATACATCCCAAATCTTAAACCCTAAAAATCCAAAATTTCTTGTTTAAGAAATACTCACAATCCGTCGTCTCCTCCGACTTCCGCCACTCCCGTTGGTTTCCTTAGCCTCCTCTCTCCTTCCTCTTGATCTTTGGCAGGTCAAGATGCTTGATCCATGGTGACAACCTCCACTCTTAGGATCGGCCAAGGTAGGGTTTGTGTGAGAGAGGGAGAGGGAAAAATGATGAGAGGGGAGATGATAAACCTTAACCTTAGAGTGATTTTGCTTAAATTTCCATTTCTTCCTTCTCTCCTTCTCTTCTCTTCTCCTTAGCTCTCTTTCTCTCCTTCACTTGGAGCATGGGACGGCAATGGAGAATGAAAAATGGAGAGAGTAACAATGACGAGAGGACAAGAAATGGGAAAGAAACTCAAGACTTATCCCCATTTGGTGACTTAAAATTACACTTTACATTAATTATTTTCACCAACCAACAAGATATTTATCTTGCTTTATGGCTTATGACTCCACCACCCTTAAGTCCCAACGTGTTTCACTTCTTAACATGAGGTGATTTGGTTTTCACCTTTTGACCCCACTTTGACCACTTCATTTGGATAATTTTAATCATTTAATATTTAGATATTTTAGTTACTTTAATTCCCATTTACTTAAATCATCATCTTTATAAATCCACCCATGGTTGACCAATTCAACCATGGTGGTTGGCCCCACCAAACCTTGGGTCCACACGCCACCTCACTTGGTGAGGTGGAGGTGGGTCCCATTGGACCATGTCACCTTGGTCAATTTATCACTAACTTAGGTGATTTAAATTTCATTAAGCTCATTCCCACTAGTTGTATCACCATTGGGCCCATGGCCCAATTACATATCATCTTACCCATTTACCTTAGAGCTTAACTATCTTGACCCATTGGGTCCCAAATGGGTATTTGACCTAATTTGACCATTCTTGACCCATTTAACCATCATTGACCCTTTAAATGAATTTAAATCCAATCCATAGTCTATTGGGCCATACTTGGGCCTTTGTCCAAAATTTGGCCCATTTACCACTTATTCCGCCAATTTTCCCAATTTTCATCATTAAAATAAATAATATTCCCATATTCATTAATTTACAAATTCCGGGCAATTACACAAATCGCCTGGGAACGAAGGATGAATGTTAATAGACCAAACCCCGTAGGACATGTTGACGAAATCAACACCTAGGGTATATGCACCTGTATATGTATCGACTGGGTGATACATATGGTTTGAAAACAGAGGGCAAACACGAACACTGATAGATCAACTCAGAAGAACATGTCGACGTGATCGAAACCTCGAACAAATGTACCCCTAGATGTATCGGCTGGGTCGATACATATGATTAGAGAACAACTGGAAAACATGAACTGGAACAGACAGAGCCAGTCGACATGTCAAAATGATCGATGTGTCGGCTGTGCCCAGGGGCAATGTATCGACAATATCGATATGTCGGCCTGAGACATGGAAAGTTTAATAAGGCTAATGTACTTGATGCTAAATCGGATTTACATGGAGTCTCTTAGACTCTGTAGATCATACAAATGACCCTTTGGACTTGGTTAGACCTACTTAGATCAGACAAAAAAAAAGGTTTATACGATAATGACATGAAAATTATGATTTGAAACATGTACATGGACAAAGGAACCGGTGGTAGTCCAGACACCATTCGAGCTACTTTCAAAGTAACCCCTTTTGTTCATCATCCTAGATCAGGCAGGAGTTCCTACCTTATTGAAGCACATCAGTGTGACTTAATTATATACTATTTTTTCTGTTAAAATTATAAGTCTAGAATTATGAAAATATGATGTTTTCAACATGATTTGCATTGAGCTAAATTATCATGATGTTTTATGTATTGCAAAAGTATTAGAACTATATGATGCATGGTTGGTCATCATGATTGCATACATGTACCTCATGCATGATTGCATGGGAGGGATTGCATTATCGAGACAAGAATGAATTGTCCAGACATTGCTTGGTCTCGTGTACGAAAAGTTATTGAGATGATATTAAAAATGTTATACTTTGGCCACGTCCATTTGTTGTGAATGTTACTGCCTTAATTGGGCCAAAAAGCTCCTATGAAGGTCCCGAAACCCTACGCAGAGGGAGGAGTCCACACTCCACTGATAGTCTTGGTTAACTTGTGGATGGGTAACAACACTCGAGTGGTTGCCGTCTCAAATGCCGTTGGACATAACTGGCCATTATGAAACTAGTTGGATGAGATATCTAGTGTGATTTGATGTATGGGTATGGGATGACATTTCATTGATGCATGACACCCATGGCATATCATTATATGTTGACTAACAAGTATGATTTATGAAATATGAGATTTCATTATGTTATGAATGTTCTTGAGAGATATTCTATGTTATAGCATGTGTTTTTCTGAAACAATGATTTCTTATATGTTTCCATACTATCACACTTCGTAGTGCATTTCCTTGATAGGAATTTCTACTGGGAACCCCTAGATATTAATGCAGATCATGGCAAAGGAGAAGAGGCTAGACCTAGTGGTAGCGAAGCCTAAACAAAGTGGAGAAGGAGATGCTTGAAGAACTTAGGTCTTTCTTTTGATATTTTGGTAGAACTATGTAATTTCATATGAGTATTTGTTGGGAATGTAATGTAACGCCCCGCCCTTTTCACTCTAATATTCAGAGTTTATTTTTTATTTTTTAAATATAATAATCATGTGATCGGGGCAGAGTGTCACGACGCGAGTTAAGTTCGGACTTCTAAAGTCCGATCCTTAACTGGCCAAGCCCATGTGCGTATGGATTAAGTCCACAAACTGATCCGCACATGGTACAAATACAACTTGCGGAATTATACTTAGTCTTAGTCTAACTGAGGTGATAATAGATCCTAAGACTAATCCATTTTACAACTTAAGATAGCAAAGCACATAGTTTATTCTTCAAAATTACTAATCAACCTTAACTAATCGTTCAATCAAACCATCCAACTTAAAACAAACCATAGCATCTAATTAACTACATTATTACATGCCCACAACATCTAGCTAACAAATTACATTGTCCAAGTACTTAAATAAAACATCCATATATTGTCCATTCATATCCATTCAAATCCATTCCACATGCCCAAGCTCCTATGCTTGGTTTTCTTCTCGATCCACGTTCTTCCCTTTCCCTGCGTCATCCACTAAGGATATAGATAGGGCGTTAGATCAATGCGCCCAGTAGTGTTTCCGAATAGGGCTACCACATGGTTAGTTAAAAACATGCAAGTAATATAATAATAAAACATGTGTGACAAAATCCCATAAAATATGCTATGTATGAAATGAACATGTAATGAGTCCCACCCATCACCATTCATCATAGCCATCACTTGACGGGATTCTCATCGTCAAGGTAACCCACAGTGGTTTTTCGGACGCCCCAACGGAGTGTGGTCTCCGGATTCCTCCTGATGGGATTCTCATCATCAGGGCACCCCACAGTGGTCTTTCGAACGCCCCGACGGAGTGTGGCCTCCGGTAACAACACCATCATCCCATGCCATGCATGAGATGTCTATGCAACATGTCATTTAGAAACATAACTTTACAATCATATAAGTTATCGAAATCAACATAAAACAGCATATGAAATTGTGGTTACAATAAAGGTAGGAAACCTACACTTGTTTACTTTGATCGACCCTTCCTTTGAACCGTCTTCCGATCACGGCTTGTACACCGTTCTAGAAATCCCAAAACCTTATTTACATAACAGCAAGTTAAGCATTCATTCATGTGATTCTAGCTTAGTCTAAGTCCCAAAAATCCACTTAAACTTCCATGTCCTATCTTAGCCATAGAATCCCATAGTTCGGCCATGAAATGGCTGACCCATGATTTGTCTAAATGTACACATAACAATTATTTATTAACCACTCAAGATGTTCCATGATCTTTTAAGTTTGAAACCATTTGATTTAATAAAATAGTCCTCATAAAATGATCCATGGGGTTCGGCCATGCATGGCCGAACCCTATGGTTCACTTTGTCCAATCATCACCATGATTACTCATGGTTTTTACATGCTGAATCAACCATGAATAATACATGGTTCAGCCGCTTATTAATCAACCAAAAACAGTACCCAAGTATCCCATTAATTGCCACAAGAACACCATAACTTTATATGGTTTTAATCTCACAAAAACCATTAAATACTTTCATGGAAATGTCATACCATTTCATGGGGTTCGGCCAACACAATTGGCGGAACCTCATGGCCTATGGTTTAGATATATTTATCCAATTATAAACTTATCTTATTCTTAAATCAAAGCACATAATGATTACTTAAAATCCATCCTACACTTAACCCAAATAACTATACAAAACAGTCCATGGTTTTGGTTCAAAAAAACCATCCAACTTAACCCAATCTTTTCATGGGGTTCAAATTAATAATAACCCATAACTAAGCATTGGTGTTTCTTGAAACAAGAGCATAAAATAAATCATAGCTTCCCACATGATTTTAAACCCAAATCCATCCTCAAAACAGTCCATGGGGTTCGGCCATACACATGGCCGAACCCTATGGTTCTCTTAATGGAAACCCACCAATATTTATCTATGAAATTAATCAGCAAATTAACATAAGATAAATATGGTTCAGTCATGTCATATCTACTCCAAAACAGTACACTTAATTCCATATAAAAATCTTTTAAAAGCCCCACTCCAAAATATGGATTTTTTTTACTTTCAAACACCATAGAATCTACCAATTTTCTCATGGGGTTCGGCCATCCAAAGGGCCGAACCCTATGGTCCATATTTTTCCACTTTTAAACATCACATTCCTATATTTAAACCATTGATGGATCTGGCCATACGATGGCCAGATCTCATTTTCTTAACCAATCTATTAAACAAGGGCTCAAAATGCACTTACGAATACCGCGTCTCCTTCGGTTCTTTTGACTCCTTCTTTGACCCTTTATTTCCTTAACCTCTACTTCTCTCTTACTGTTCTTTGAACTGAGACTGATCTTGTTGCAAGGTCCTTGAGATAATTCAACCAAATGATATGGATTTGAGGGAGAAAGAGAGAAAATTTTGGCCTTGAATGTATGTGCTAAATCTTGATGCCAAAACCCTTTGGCTGAACTTGTCTTGATGAAAAGAGATCAATCCAAAGACTGATTAAGCAACGAGCTGCTGCTCTTGGTTTTGGAGAGATGATAACAGTCCAAGGAAGAGAGAGATAGAGATAGAGAGTAAAATGAGCCCTCTATGTTTAATCAAAACCAGCCCAAGGGATGGTGTCTCTAAGTGTCAACCTTTGTAACTCCCCTTTGCATTCAACATAAACCTTTATGCTGACTTATGGGTTTCATCCTTGGGATGAAACTCCTAAGACCTCAACGGTTCAGCTAAGGTAATTCAGCCCTTGTGTAACTCCCATCCTTTTGATACTCATCAAAGCCAAAGTGGGGGTTTCATTTTTTTTTTTAACATGAAACTCTTCCATGCTCCAACGTCCCTATGCATATCTTTGTGATTGTTTGCATTCTCTCCTTTATTCATCTCTCATTATCCTTGCATTTGTAACTCTCAAAACAACCACCCTCATATCTCCTTAGTAGCCGTTACATGCATGAAATGTCTCATGCAACCAACGTCCCATGCAACCCATGTAACTTCAAAATGTAACTCCCATTCAAAATGTAACTCTCATTTTATTCATCACATAGATGGGAGTTACATGCATGGTAATGCCTCCCATGCACCAACGTTTTCCTTGCTTAAAATTTGGAATTAAAACATTTCCCTCTCATTCACACACTTCACTCACTTACAATAAATTTAACTCCCTCAACTCAACTTATTCATTTTATGTAACTCAACTAATAAATTCCACTCAACTCAACTGCAACATTTATTTCAACTCAAACACAACTCAAACATTTAACTCATCTTAACCCAATTAAGCTTTGAGCTCACCAAATAGTCAAATATGTCAACTACGACCCATTGGGTCCAATTTGGCCATTTTGACCCATTTAACAAAATTTGACCCAATTATGATTTTTGACCCGTTTAAGTATATCTTAAACATTTATTTGTTTTGTAAACAAAACTACCATCCTTTGAGTCTTGATTGAACCATTGACCCATTTAAATTCAAATCAATTTTATCACAATGGCAATTCCGTAAATATGAATAATTTCATATAAATTGCTAACTTTGAAATTCCAGGGTGTTACAATACAATACTCTTTTTATAATTTTCGTCCCAAAAATCGAACGAAGTAGGATTTCAAAATAAATCATACAAACAATTCAGGGTGAGATGTTCTCATATCCGATTCCAGTTCCCAAGTGGCTTCCTCAACACCATGTCGATTCCATACCACCTTGACGAACTGAATCGCTCGGTTACGCAACACCCTCTGCTCACTCTCTAATATTCTGACCGGCTTCTCGACATAAGTAACGTCGCTTTGCATGTCTATATCTTGCACATTCAAAACATGAGACGGATCAGGGTTGTACTTCCTCAGCATCGACACATGGAATACATCATGTGGAGACGCCAATTGCGAAGGAAGTGCCAACTGATAGGCTACATCTCCCATCCTTCTGATAATTGAAAACGGTCCCACATATCTTGGCGACAATTTTCCTTTCTTCCCAAATCTCATGTGCCCTTTTCGTGGCGAGACCTTCAAGAATACCATGTCTCCTACTTCAAATTCGAGAAACCTCCTCCTTTTATCAGCATAGCTCTTTTGCCGACTCTGTGCGGTCAACAAATGTTGACGTATCAACTGGATCTGTGCAGTAGTTTCTGCAACCAACTCAGGTCCTATCAGTGCAGGTTCGCCGACCTCGGTCCAGCACACTGTGACCTGCATGGTCTACCATACAAAGCTTCGAATGGTGCCATCTGGAGGTTTGCTTGGTAGCTATTGTTATAAGAAAACTCCACCAATGGCAAATGATCCTCCCATCCACCTTTGAAGTCTAGCATGCACGCCCTCAACATGTCCTCCAACGTTTGTATTGTTCTTTCCGATTGTCCACCGGTCTGTGGATGGAATGCTGTGCTAATAAGTAGATCGGTCCCCATGGCCGACTGCATGCTCTGCCATACCCTGCCTGTGAATCGGCCATCTCTATCAGACACTATAGACCATGGGATACCATGTAATCTGATGATGTCTTTGATATATCTTCGACCCAATGTCTCTGATGAATCCGTCATCTTGATAGGAATAAAATGCGCGGACTTGGTCAGTCGGTCTACCACAACCCATATAGCATCATTGCCCTTCGAGGACCTCGGCAACCCCGTCACAAAGTCCATGGAAATGTGCTCCCATTTCCATTCCGGCACTGCTAAGGGTTTGAGTAACCCTGGTGGCTTCTGATGTTCCTTCTTAACCTGTTGACAAGTTAAACAATGAGCCACGAACTCTGCAACATCCTTCTTGAGTCCATGCCACCAATAATGTCTTTTTAAGTCATGATACATTTTTGTGCTACCCGGATGAATGGAGAGCTTGCTCTAATGTGCCTCTATCAATAATTCTTTTCTGCAGCTTCTTGGCACATAAATTCTACCCCGGAACATAAGACCCTGTCCTGGTCGTAATTCCCAATCCGGTACAACGTCGCCAATAGACATCTTGGCCCATGTCTCTGCCATTTCCGGATCTATTCGCTGCTCCTGTTCAATCTTTGTAACCATGTTGGATCGTATGATCAAATTGTACATACTCCCATGGTTTGTGATGTATAGATTAAACTCACGAATGGAATTCAACATCTCCCATTCGGTCCTGATCAAACATGCCACTGATGCATGAGACATGCGGCTGAGAGCATCCGACACCTTGTTGGCCTTTCCCGGATGATATCGGAGCTCAAATTCATAGTCCGCCAGATATTCCATCCATCTGCGCCGCCTCAGGTTGAGCTCTTTCTGATCAAATAAATACTTCAAGCTCTTGTGATCTGAAAATACTTCAAACTTCTCACCATATAGATAGTGTCTCCAGCTTTTGAGAGCGAAGACCACCGCAGCTAATTCCAGATCATGTGTGGGATAGAGGCGTTCATGTATCTTTAGTTGTCTTGAACCATATGCCACCACCCGATCACGTTGCGTGAGTGAACATCCCAGTCCCTCTCCTGATGCATCACATTGTACTTCATAACCTTTGCCTCTTTCCGGCAAAACTAAAATAGGAGCAGTTGTAAGTCTCTCTTTCAGCTCCTCAAATCTCTAATTGCACAACGCTGACCATTCATATTTGACTCCTTTCTGCGTGAGTCGAGTCAATGGAGATGCAATTTTGGAGAAGTCCATGATAAACTTCCTATAATATCCAGCCAAACCCAGAAAGCTACGGATTTCAGTGACATTCTTTGGTGCTTTCCACTCACTTACTGCTACCACCTTAGCCGGATCAACGGCTATACCATCTGCTGTTATAACATGCCCCAAGAATTTGACCTCAGGTAGCCAAAATTCGCATTTGCTTGCTTTGGCATACAACTGGTTCTGTCTCAAGGTGTTCAATACTATTCGTAGATGCTCAGCATGATCCTCCTAACTCTTGGAATAGATCAGGATATCGTCAATGAACACTATAACAAACCGATCCAGATATGGACGGAAGATTCTGTTCATTAAGTCCATGAACACAGCCGGTACGTTGGTAAGCCCAAATGGCATGACTACAAATTCAAATAGTCTATACCGTGTTCTGAAAGCTGTCTTCTCGATATCTTCCTCCCTGACCCGGATTTGATGATAACCAGACATCAGGTCAATCTTGGAAAAGTGACTGGATCCCCTCAACTGATCGAATAAATCATCGATCTTGGGTAGAAGATACTTGTTCCTGACAGTTAGCTGATTCAACTTCCGGTAGTCCACACACATTCTGAGTGAACCATCCTTCTTTTTCACGAACAACACTGGAGCTCCCCATGATGATGTGCTATTCCGAATGCAACCCAGTCTGAGTAATTCATCAAGCTGCTTCTTCAATTCGGACATTTCTGCTGGTGCCATCCGATAATGGGGTAGAGACACTGGTGAGGTACCAGGATACAACTTGATCTCAAAATTGAGCTCCCTCATAGGCGGTATACCAGGGATGCAACCCTTCCTGCAGTCTGCTTTGTTTGTCGGCACGAACTATATACTGTTTTCCCTCGGGTGACCAAAATGTCACTCTTCGGCGATAACAATCAATATTGGCTTCATAACCAGCCAACCAGTCCATGCCAAATATAATATCGTACTCAGTCATGTCGAGTACTAGATAATTGAACTCAAATCTGAGTCCAGCGAGTTCTGTATTTATGGCCGTGCATATGAGTCCCAAAGACGTGTCTCCGATAGGGGATACTACTGTGAGTGTGGTGACAGCTTTTGAACTAGTGTTCCAGTAGCAGTTATAAAGGATGCAGATATAAAAGAGTGCGATGCTCCAGAATCAAACAATGCATAAGCATAAGAACTATTGACAACGGCCATACCTTGAATCACAGAATGATCCACATCCTCAGGAGGTTCCAGAGCAAATAGTCGTCCAGATCCGATAGGATTAGGCTCCCGTCCCCCTGATTATAAGTCCTGCCTCCTTGGGAGTTAGCTGGCCTAGCTGGTGGACGGAAAGATCCTCTGGAATATGAGAGCTTATTGAGCTTTGGACAGTCTCTCTTGAAGTGACCTGACTGATCACAGTGGAAATAGTTGTTCACCCCTCTGAATGACTGGGTGACTGATGCAGATGGGGAGGACTGATTGGGACGAAAACCCCCCATGGACCTTGTAGATGGTGAGGGTCTACTGAAGTTCGGACGGAACCTCTTGTTGGGCTGGAACCCACCCCTCCCACTTGGAGCTCGGCGATTCTCAAACCGCACCATTGCATTCAACTCCTGTTCTGCTATTGTGGCCTTGCTGACCACTCAGCCAATGTAGTGTACTTAAATATGGTCACTTTGGCCCTGATGTTTGGCCGTAGACCCCTCTCAAACTTTCTTGCCTTGCGAAGTTCTGTGTCCACCATATAGAATGCATAAATGGACAAATTGAGAAATTCACGGTGATACTCTGCCACCGTCATAGAGCCCTGTACCAAGGACAGAAAAAGTTCCGTATGTCGCTCCTTCTCCTCCTCCGAAAAGTAGTGTTCCAGAAAGGTTGTTGAAAACTCATTCCATGTCATGGCCGTCCTCTCCCTAACTGGTATGAGTGCGCTCTGCTTCTCCACCACCTCCCACCATTTACCGGCATCTTCTATCAATTGTGAAGTAGCCAGTAAAATCCTGTCAGCATGACTCGAGATCTTAAGTAATTTTAAAATCTGAGTGATCTTCTTCAGCCAATGCTCGGCTCCGACAGCCCCTTCCTTCCCTTTGAAGTAGGGAGGACGCTGTTGTTGAAATTCTCGTGCCATACTCCGGTCACTGGCATCCCTGGAACTTTCACTCCCATTCATATGTTGCTGGAGTACAGAGGTTACCACTGCTTGCACTAAGCCCTGAAGCTCAGGCGGCACATGTGGTATATGTACACCACTGTTCCCTTTTCCCTCCTTCCGTGATGCATTCTCACTCCCCTTTTCTTCCCTCCAAGAGTGCTGTGATTCTTCCCCATTGTGAGACTTTTCATGAACAGCTCGCTCCTCATCAGGTTGGGTTATCTCTTTCTCATGTATAGACGGCTCCTTCTCATGCACAGATTTTTCGTGTTGTGATAACACTTTCTCATGTTGCTTGATTTGCAACACCTTTTCCTTCCCTTCTGGTTCTGAGGGATCCTTTTAATTGGAGCCATTTCCCTAAGTCATAAAAACATTATTGACTTAGTTTCCTCGTACAGTTTGTATTTTTCACAATTTTGGGGAGATTTCCAAATAAGCAAACTTGGTTTTCTATTTGTTTTTGAGGAGAGAGTCTCTAAATTCCCTATGTTTGTTTTTCTCAATTGGGGAGTATTGGGGGATGTATATCCTATTTTTCTACATTTCACAGATCAATTATAATAATGTACTTTTGCTATCTTTCACTGTTGTTCTCAGATTGATTTGTTCAGTCTGAGTCCACGAAGTAAATTAATCCGGCCCCCAGTCAGCGGACTCTGAAAAGTCGGTCAGTTGGGATTCTTATCCGTCAGTGAGACATGAAACCGTCTTAATCTTACTTCGGAAGATTTAACTTCCCGTTTCGCTCTGATACCAACTGTAACGCCCCGCCCTTTTCACTCTAATATTCAGAGTTTATTTTTTTTTTAAATATAATAATCATGTGATCCGGGCGGAGTGTCACGACGCGAGTTAAGTTCGGACTTCTAAAGTCTGACCTTTAACTGGCCAAGCCCATGTGCGTATGGATTAAGTCCACAAACTGATCCGCACATGGTACAAATACAACTTGCGGAATTATACTTAGTCTTAGTCTAACTGAGGTGATAATAGATCCTAAGACTAATCCATTTTAAAACTTAAGATAGCAAAGCACATAGTTTATTCTTCAAAATTACTAATCAACCTTAACTAATCGTTCAGTCAAACCATCCAACTTAAAACAAACCATAGCATCTAATTAACTACATTATTACATGCCCACAACATCTAGCTAACAAATTACATTGTCCAAGTACTTAAATAAAACATCCATATATTGTCCATTCATATCCATTCAAGTCCATTCCACATGCCCAAGCTCCTATGCTTGGTTTTATTCTCGATCCACGTTCTTCCCTTTCCCTGCGTCATCCACTAAAGATATAGATAGGGCGTTAGATCAATGCGCCCAGTAGTGTTTTCGAATAGGGCTACCACATGGTTAGTTAAAAACATGCAAGTAATATAATAATAAAACATGTGTGACAAAATCCCATAAAATATGCTATGTATGAAATGAACATGTAATGAGTCCCACCCATCACCATTCATCATAGCCATCACTTGACGGGATTCTCATCGTCAAGGTAACCCACAGTGGTCTTTCGGACGCCCCGACGGAGTGTGGCCTCCGGATTCCTCCTGATGGGATTCTCATCATCAGGGTACCCCACAGTGGTCTTTCGGATGCCCCGACGGAGTGTGGCCTCCGGTTACAACACCATCATCCCATGCCATGCATGAGATGTCTATGCAACATGTCATTTAGAAACATAACTTTACAATCATATAAGTTATCGAAATCAACATAAAACAGCATATGAAATTGTGGTTACAATAAAGGTAGGAAACCTTCACTTGTTTACTTTGTTCGACCCTTCCTTTGAACCGTCTTTCGATCACGGCTTGTACACCGTTCTAGAAATCCCAAAACCTTATTTACATAACAGCAAGTTAAGCATTCATTCATGTGATTCTAACTTAGTCTAAGTCCCAAAAATCCACTTAAACTTCCATGTCCTATCTTAGCCATAGAACCCCATGGTTCGGCCATGAAATGGCTGACCCATGATTTGTCTAAATGTACACATAACAATTATTTATTAACCACTCAAGATGTTCCATGATCTTTTAAGTTTGAAACCATTTGATTTAATAAAATAGTCCTCATAAAATGATCCATGGGGTTCGGCCATGCATGGCCGAACCCTATGGTTCACTTTGTCCAATCATCACCATGATTACTCATGGTTTTTACATGCTGAATCAACCATGAATAATACATGGTTCAGCCGCTTATTAATCAACCAAAAACAGCACCCAAGTATCCCATTAATTGCCACAAGAACACCATAACTTTATATGGTTTTAATCTCACAAAAACCATTAAATACTTTCATGGAAATGTCATACCATTTCATGGGGTTCGGCCAACCCAATTGGCTGAACCTCATGGCCTATGGTTTAGATCTATTTATCCAATTATAAACTTATCTTATTCTTAAATCAAAGCACATAATGATTACTTAAAATCCATCCTACACTTAACCCAAATAACTATACAAACGGTCAGCGGACTCCGAAAAGTCGGTCAGTTGGGATTCTTATCCGTCAGTGAGACATGAAACCGTCTTAATCTTATACAGAGTTTATTTTTTTTTTTTAAAATATAATAATCATGTGATCGGGACGGAGTGTCACGACGCGAGTTAAGTTCGGACTTCTAAAGTCTGACCCTTAACTGGCCAAGCCCATGTGCGTATGGATTAAGTCCACAAACTGATCCGCACATGGTACAAATACAACTTGTGGAATTATACTTAGTCTTAGTCTAACTGAGGTGATAATAGATCCTAAGACTAATCCATTTTAAAACTTAAGATAGCAAAGCACATAGTTTATTCTTCAAAATTACTAATCAACCTTAACTAATCGTTGAATCAAAAAGACCATCCAACTTAACCCAATCTTTTCATGGGGTTCAAATTAATAATAACCCATAACTAAGCATTGGTGTTTCTTGAAACAAGAGCATAAAATAAATCATAGCTTCCCACATGATTTTAAACCCAAATCCATCCTCAAAACAGTCCATGGGGTTCGGCCATACACATGGCCGAACCCTATGGTTCTCTTAATGGAAACCCACCAATATTTATCTATGAAATTAATCAGCAAATTAACATAAGATAAATATGGTTCAGTCATGTCATATCTACTCCAAAATAGTACGCTTAATTCCATATAAAAATCTTTTAAAAGCCCCACTCCAAAATATGGATTTTTTTTACTTTCAAACACCATAGAATCCACCAATTTTCTCATGGGGTTCGGCCATCCAAAGGGCCGAACCCTATGGTCCATATTTTTCCACTTTTAAACATCACATTCCTATATTTAAACGATTGATGGATTTGGCCATACGGTGGCCAGATCTCATTTTCTTAAGCAATCTATTAAACAAGGGTTCAAAATGCACTTACGAATACCACGCCTCCTTCGGTTCTTTTGACTCCTTCTTTGACCCTTTATTTCCTTAATCTCTCCTTCTCTCTTACTGTTCTTTGAACTGAGACTGATCTTGTTGCAAGGTCCTTGAGATAATTCAACCAAATGATATGGATTTGAGGGAGAAAGAGAGAAAACTTTGGCCTTGAATGTATGTGCTAAATCTTGATGCCAAAACCCTTTGGCTGAACTTGTCTTGATGAAAAGAGATCAATCCAAAGACTGATTAAGTAACCAGCTGCTGCTCTTGGTTTTGGAGAGATGATAACAGTCCAAGGAAGAGAGAGATAGAGATAGAGAGTAAAATGAGCCCTCTATGTTTAATCAAAACCAGCCCAAGGGATGGTGTCTCTAAGTGTCAACCTTTGTAACTCCCCTTTGCATTCAACATAAACCTTTATGCTGACTTATGGGTTTCATCCTTGGGATGAAACTCCTAAGACCTCAACGGTTCAGCCAAGATAATTCAGCTAAGGTAATTCAGCCCTTGTGTAACTCCCATTCTTTTGATACTCATCAACGCCAAAGTGGGGGTTTCATTTTTTTTTTTAACATGAAACTCTTCCATGCTCCAACGTCCCTATGCATATCTTTGTGATTGTTTGCATTCTCTCCTTTATTCATCTCTCATTATCCTTGCATTTGTAACTCTCAAAACAACCACCCTCATATCTCCTTAGTAGCCGTTACATGCATGAAATGTCTCATGCAACCAACGTCCCATGCAACCCATGTAACTTCAAAATGTAACTCCCATTCAAAATGTAACTCCCATTTTATTCATCACATAGATGGGAGTTACATGCATGGTAATGCCTCCCATGCACCAACGTTTTCCTTGCTTAAAATTTGGAATGAAAACACTTCCCCTCTCATTCACACACTTCACTCACTTACAATAAATTTAACTCCCTCAACTCAACTTATTCATTTAATGTAACTCAACTAATAAATTCCACTCAACTCAACTCAACTCCAACATTTATTTCAACTCAAACCCAACTCAAACATTTAACTCATCTTAACCCAATTAAGCTTTGAGCTCACCAAATAGTCAAATATGTCAACTACGACCCATTGGGTCCAATTTGGCCATTTGACCCATTTAACAAAATTTGACCCAATTATGATTTTTGACCCGTTTAAGTATATCTTAAACATTTATTTGTTTTGTAAACAAAACTACCATCCTTTGGGTCTTGATTGAACCATTGACCCATTTAAATTCAAATCAATTTTATCACAATGGCAATTCCGTAAATATGAATAATTTCATATAAATTGCTAACTTTGAAATTCCAGGGTGTTATGGTAATTTGATTTATGGTTTGAGTAATTCATATCTTTGTTACTGAGGTATTTTTTGTATCATATCTGAATGTTGTAAATATTTCTGCAATTATTAGTTTCCCAAATCATTTTCCGTAGGTTGTGCTAGTACATGCACAAATGTTTATGGGTAGTTCGACACATGTGCTAGGTTGGGATAGTCGAGGGTTGGGTCTTTGGATTCGGACTCGCCTCATGTTGTGGCACACTCCATCCTTTTCCTAATTTCTATTTATATATATATATATATACTCTGATTTTAAGAGTTGAAAAAGGGCGGGTCGTCATAGTTGGTATCAGAGCAGAATGAAAAGCAAACTAAATAATTACTCTAAGTCAAACTCACCTAACGAACTTAAGAGAACTCCCCCCAAACAAATGACATCAATGAAAACTTAGGAACTTTCCCCAATCAAAAGTCGATGATGATTTGATTATGAATGTATCATGACTATTAGGGGAGCATTTTATGAAACTACTGAATGAATGTTTCTTGGCAGAGGAAGAATGCTGCCAAGAGGAAGACGCACCCAACGCAATTTAGAACGCATTGAAGAGACGAGTGGCAATGTTCCACCCATGCCTCCCAAGCTCCATTGTTTTGTGCAAACAGTAGTGAACTCAATGTTGTAGTAGAATAAGACAGGTGGTGGTACAAATGCCGCGACTGACTCCCGAGATAGGGTTCTTGTCAGGGACTTACAACAACAGCGTCCCTCTTACTTTCATGGAAATGAGGGACTCATTAGAGTTGATAACTAGATCGTGAACACCACAAAGATCCTGTAAACTGTTGAGGATCTCAGACAATCAAGATAAAATTATGTTGGTCACATCACAACTCATAGATGATGCAGGTAAATGGTGGGAGATAGTGGAAACCAGCCGTACATTGGCAGAAATGACTTGGGAGAACTTCACACAGATCTTCCTAGCAAACTATTTTCAGAAAGAAGAGAAGGAACTCAAAGTCCACGAGTTCATAGTTCCAACTCATGGAAGCATGACAGTTGCCGAGTATCGGCTAGAGTTCGTCAAACTATCTTGCTACGCTCCATACATGGTGGACACCCAGTATAAGAAAGCTCGAAACTTTGAGACCCCAACATCAGGGCTAAGGTGACAACCTTCAAATCCGCAACTTTTGCGAAGGTAGTTAGCAGAGCTAGCATTGCTGATCAAGAACTAATGGAATCGGCTACGTACATAGAGAACATAAGGAGTCAGAGCGGAGAAAACTCTTATCATCCTAGCATGAAATTCCGTCCCAACTCCAAGAAGCCTTCAGCTTCTACAGCATCTACTGGTTCACATGGCCCTAATCGTCCTTCAACCTCAGTACCTGTGGGACAGAGATCTAGGGGTGGCATCACATGTTTTCATTGTAGACAAGCAGGACACATGAAGACGGACTGTCTACGGCTCCGTAAGTTACCTCAAGCATGGAATTCATTCCATCCGCCGGGCAAGCCAGCATAGTCACAGATGTCTCGAGAATGGACTCAATCAAGAAGACCACCTCTTCCAGCAGCTTCAGGTAACTGTATTCCTTAGTCCCCACACATGAGACAGTAGATCACTTCGTGATACAAGGTATGGAAGTTATTGGTAGTTTTTATGCAGTAGCATTGTTCGATTCCGGAGCATCGCATTCATTTTTGTCTGCATCTTTAGTATCTGCTACTGGTTTATTTATACAACATTTATCATATGTACTTACCATAGTATCACCGGTTGGCGACACATCCCTTGGTTTGGTTTGTAGTTCCGTTGACACCGAACTGGTCAATTTCAAATTCAAGTTTGACTATCTGGTTATGGACATGACAGAGTTTGATGTGATATTTGGCATGGACTGGTTGGCCACATTCCAGGAATGTATTGATTGCTATCGCAAGAAGGTAACCTTTTTGTCACCAGATGGACAACGATTTGTAGTCTATGGGAACAAACAAAAAATTCCAATGTATGGTAGATCTCATGACTAGGCAAAACAAGTTTTGCTGAATAGTATCATATTAGAAAAGTCACCTGTACCCACATTGCCTGCAGTAGTGGAAGACTTTGTAAATGTCTTTCTGATAGAACTTCTGGCTTAACCCCAAAGCGTGAGATTGACTTTGAGATTAAATTGTTTCCTAGCACTACACTCATGTCACTTCCCCATTATTGGATGTCACCGTCAGAGATGTCAGAAATAGATTGATGATCTTCTTTGATTGGGATTCATCCGACACACCACTTCATCGTGGGGAGCACCGGCATTGTTTGTCAAAAGGAAAGGTGGCTTTCTGCGAATATGCGTGGTTATAGAAAGTTAAACAAGCTCACTATAAAAAAACAAATATCCTCTACCCCGAATCGACGATATGTTTAATCAACTTAAGGGATCCAGCCATTTCTCTAAAATAGATCTCATGTCAGGGTACCATCAGATCAGAGTCAGGGACAAGGATACAGAGAAAATGACCTTCAGAACTAGATATGCACTGTAAAAGTATGTTGTGATGCCCTCTGGACTAACTAATTGTAATGGCCTGAAATTTTTAAATCAATGAATATGTGGCTATTATTTATTTTTAATGGTGGAAATTGGAAATTTGATGGAATAAATGGTGAATGGATCAAAATATGGACAAAGACCCAAGTGTGGCCCAATGGACTATGGATTGGATTTAAATTCATTTAAAGGGTCAAGGATGGTCAAATTGGGCCCAATACCCATTTGGGACCCAATGGATCAAGATGATGTAAACTCTAAGGTAAATGAGTAAGAGGAAAATGTAATTGGGCCGTGGACCCAATGGTGGTGAAATCTAAATCACCTAACGTGGTGATGAAATGACCAAGGTGATATGACCGATGGGGGCCCACCTCCACCTCACCAAGTGAGGTGGCGTGTGGACCAAGGATTGGTGGGGCCGGCCACCATGGTTGAATTGATCAACCATGGGTGGAATAATGGAATTAGGTTAAGTGGGAATTAATTAACCTAAGGTAATTAGCTAGTTAATTAAATGATTAAACTATCCAAAAGGTGGTCAAAGGGGTCAAAAGATGGGAGACCAAAACCACCTCATTTTTAACACAAAAAACGTTGGTTAGTGGTGGCTTATTCCAACCACCACCATTAAAGCATAAAAATATCCCATGTTGGTTGGTGGAGAAATTAAATGGTGGAGTGTAGGTCACTCCACCAAATGAGATGAACCTTATCTCTTTTCCCCATCTTTTTCCATCGATCTCTTTCACTCTCTCCCTCTCTTCATCTCTCTTAAAACCATCCCACACCAAGGAAAGAAGGAAGAAGAAAGCTAAGGAGAAAAGAAAAGAAAAGTGCAAGTGTTTGCCCACCTTTTCAAGATCAAGAGTTGGGGTAGTTCTTCTCATCATCTCCTCTTTTCCCTCTCTCAAATATACTCCATCTTAGCCGACCCAAGCTTTGGTGTTTTTCATTTGATCAAGCTCATCTTGGCCAACCAATCAAAGAGAAGAAGAAGAGAAAGGGCTAAGGAAATCAAGAGGAGAAAGAAAAGTCGGAGGAGTCGTTGGATTGTAAGTAATTCTTAAACAAGAATTTTACATTTTAAGGGTTAAGAGGTAATTATGGAACCCATTTCTTGGATTGGTTGGTGGCCAAATTGTCATGGGCCTTGGATCTCAAATCCATCTAATGAAAGGAGGAAGAGTGGGCAAACCCTAATGGGTAAATTAGGTTAAAAAAAAAAAGGGGGAAGGATGCATTAAGGATTTTATGTATTAAAATTTACTTAAGCATGGTAGGTGATTGAATGATTTTAATGAGGTTATAAAGAATGGAAGACATGGAGGATGAATTATGATTTTAAGGTGGTAATGACTAAATGTAGTGATTTTTATAAGAATTTTAAATGAGGAAATTCATGAAGATGTAAATGGGTTTATGGCCTTAAAAGGCATGAATGAATGATGGACCATGAGTTTATGGTGATGGTGTTAGAATTTTAATGGGTTTAGAGAATGGAGGCTATGTTAAGTGATTAATGATTTTTAAAGTTTTAAATGAATGAATGAAGTGATTTTAAATGAGGAAATTCATGGGAGATGTGAATGATGTTTATGGCCTCAAAAAAAAAAAATGGTAGATGGGAATGAAACATGAACCATGGGTTCGGCCATGGTGTATGGCCGAACCCTAGGGTGATGTGTTTGTAAATTTAAAGGGTATAAAAAGAGGGAAAATGATTAAGAATGTTGATGGTTTTAAATGTGTTTAAAAGGATGGAAAATATGGAGTAATGTGTTAATGAATTGGAGGCTTAAAAGGGTCAAATGTTTGCAATTTTTAAAGGAATCTTAGTGAAGAAAAATCATGGAAGGTATTAATGATTTTTAATGGCCTCATAGGTAGTAGAGGAAGATGAACCCTATGGTGATGTAGTAGGAATTTAATGGGGTTCTTAATGAATGGAAACCATGGAATATGATTTATGATTTTTAAGATTCTAATGATTAATTGTTAGTGATTTTAAAGGAGTGGAAATAATGTTTTAAAATGTAAAACCATGGAGAAATTTTGGTGAACCTAGGTGTTTTGGAATCATGGAAAAATATTGGGGAGTGATGGTAGGCGGTTAAGGATTTAATATGGGTTTTAAAAGAATGGAAGCCATGGAGGGTGGTTAATGACTTTAGGATTTTAAATGAATGAAATGTGTATGATTTTATGGAGGGAATGCTTTTGAACCCTATGGTGATGTATGTGTAATGATGATGGGTGTAAAATTATGGAAATTGATGGAGAGTGATTGGTGAACTTAGAGGTAATTGGACCATAGTGATGATGAGGGAATGTTGGCAACCTTAATGGATTTTAAATGTAGTCAGTGATGATCAAAATTAATGATTTAAATGCATGATGTAAACCCCTTCATGGAGGGACTTATTTTGAGTCTAAATGTGGTAAATAGGCCTAAGAAAATTGGGGAAAAGACATCATGGGTTCAACCATGGTGTATGGCCGAACCCATGACCCCTTTTGTAAGTCATTTTGTGAGTAAATTTGGGATTATGTATGTGGTTAGATGGATGGAAAATTAGATTAAATTAAAGGGGCTGATGGTAAGGATTCCATGATACATCTTATGAACCAATTGATGGGCTAAGTATGGGGTTATGTATGTATTTGAATGAATAAGGATTAGGTTAATTAAATGGTTGATTTTAGTGATGTTATGGCATGATTAAATGGGTCACTAATGGATTTGAGTTAATGATCAATTATGATCTTAATTATGCATGGATAAATGAAGTGATTAGTCATGGAAAGGAGTAGTGGCAAAATCGTAAATAATGGCCAAATTCAAGAATCCCATGGAGATTAATCATGGACTTAGGTGTTTTAAAGATAACTTTATGTATGACTAAATAAAGCCTAGGGTGGCTGGTTTTTAGACTCATGTAATTAAAATAATTAATAGATTAAATGGGACCCACAAACCTAGTTAGTGAGGTTCGGCCATGGTGTATGGCCGAACCCCGCTAAGGTATGATTAATGGACTTAAATGGTTAAAACATGGGCTGATTATTCATATGTAATAAGGTATCGGACATCGCAAGCGGTGCGCGTTTGGGTAACCGGATTCATGAATGAGAACGTAAAGGGACGCTAGTCGGTATTCGGTAGGATTCCTACCCTTTTGTAAGCCATGGATTATGTGTTATGTATGGGTTTTGTCCTTGATTTATTTTGGTAAGCATATGATTGTTTTAAGATGGGTTTTAAGGCTATGATGTGTATATTGATGCTTTGCTTGATCTATTTTTGGTAATCAAATTATATGTTTTATTGATGGGATTTTAAATGGCATGGTTTGTGTTATCATATATATTACATGGCATATGGCATGGGAAGGATGAAAATAAAGAAACCGGAGTCCATGCTCCGTCCGGGCGACCGAGAAGCAAACATGGGGACACCTTGAAGAGGCCTTGCCATCACGGGGGATGATTTGTGATTGTTTATATCTTGACGAGGTTTTGCCGTCAAGGGGGATGATGTGTGACTGTTTATATCTTGACGAGGTTTTGCCGTCAAGGGGGATGATTTGTGATTGTTTATATCTTGACGAGGTTTTGCCGTCAAGGGGGATGATTTGTGATTTGTTTATATCTTGACGAGGTTTTGCCGTCAAGGGGGATGAGGTGTGATTGTTTATATCTTGACGAGGTTTTGCCGTCAAGGAGGATGATTTTTGATTGTTTATATCTTGACAAGGTTTTTCCGTCAAGGGGGATATGACAGCATGATGGTATGGATGATGGGTGGGACACATGACATAAAACACCCATGGCATGGGATTCATTTTATGGTTTTCATTATATTATACCTATGTGCTTGTTATCACTAATCCATGTGTTAGCCTTACTCGGAGTCCTACTGGGTGCGTTGTCTAACGCCCTACTTCTACCCTAGCTGATGACGTAGGAGACGACGGAAAGGAAGGACGAGACGAGAGCCAAGCTTAGGAGCTTGGAGAAGCGAGCTACTTAGTTTATTAAGATTTATTTTGGAAATGTAATTTGTGTAATGTAGCTCGTCGGACTGTAATAATGTAGATTTCTTACTATGGTTTGGTCTTTACTTTGGACATTATCATTTTGAGATATAATTATGAATTTAGGGGTATTTTAGTAATTTAAGTGCCGTACTTCCCTGCTATCTAAAATTTGTAGGATAGTCTCTATTATAATTCCGCACTTAGTTTAATATTCCGCAAGCTTACTTCTACGTGTGAACCGTTCTTTGTGGACTTAGTTCCACGCACACGTAGGGTTGGCCAGTTAAGGGCCGGGCTTTAGAAGCTCGGACTTAACTCGCGTCATGACGTCCGCGCCCTTTGTTACTCTTTATTTAAAAAAAAAAAAAAAATAGACTCTGATTTTGGTGAAGAGGGGCGGGCGTTACACTAATGCACCGGCAGTGTTTATGGATTTGATGAATCGGATCTTCTGCCCATATTTGGATAAGTTTATAATTGTTTTCATCGATGACATGCTCATTCATTCCACAAGTGAGGAAGAACATGCAGAACACTTGCGAATTGTACTGAACACTTTAAAATATAACAAGTTGTTTGCCAAAGCTAGAAAGTGTGAGTTTTGGTCATCTGAAGTGAACTTCTTATCACATGTTGTGACGGTAGAGGGGATAATAGTGGACCCAGCAAAGGAAGAGGCAGTAAGAAATTGGAAAGCTCCAAATGATGTCACGGAAATCCGAAGTTTCCTTGGGTTGGCAGGATAATATCGCAAGTTCATTATGGACTTCTCAAAATTGAAGCCCCACTCACCCGATTGATTAAAAAAGGAGTCGAGTTTGAATGGACAGATTTGTGCAACAGAAGACTTGAAGGCTAAAAGAAAGACTCATAACAGCTCCTATCTTAATCCTCCCAGAGCGAGGTAAAAGATATGAAGTGTGCTGTCATGCGTCAAGTGAAGGACTTGGGTGCTCTCTTACCCAAGGTACACATGTAGTGGCTACGGTTCCTGAAAATTGAAAATCCACGAGCGGAATTATCCTGTCCATGATTTTGAATTGGCAGCAGTAGTATTCGCTCTTAAAAATTGGCGACACTATCTCTAGGGAAAAAGATTTAAGGTATACTCTAACCGCAAGAGTCTGAAATACCACTTAGATCAGAAGGAACTCAATGTGAGATAAAGAAGATGGATGGAGTACCTCTGAGATTATGATTTCGTCCTTCACTATCATCCGGGTAAGGCAAACAAGGTCGCGGATGCACTTAGTCATATGACTCATGGGACCGTTGCGAATTTGATAATGCAAGAATGGGAGATGTTGTCAGCAATTGAGAATTAAATTTACATATGAGTGGCAGAGGACACATGTACAACTTAATCGTTCACTCCACCATGACATCGAAGATTGAACAGCCACAAAGATCAGATCCCAAATTGACAGAGATATGGGCCAAATTAACTCCAAGAGAGACAATACAAGATTGGCAGATGCGGCTTGGAAAGGGTCTTATGTTCAGAGACAGACTCTATATACCGAAAGACTACAGGGAAGAACTGCTAACGGAAGCCCATAAATCCAAATTCTCCATACACCTTGGAAGTACTAAAATGTACCAAGATCTAAAGAGACAATATTGGTGGTGTGGACTCAAGAGAGATGTGGCAGATTTCGTATCCAGGTGTTTAACATGTTAGAGAGTCAAAACGAAACATCAAAAGCCACGTGGTCTACTAAATCCTCTTTCTATACCCGAGTGAAAATGGGAGCACAATGGAATAGATTTCGTCACCGGATTGCCTAGATTTTCGAAAGGCAATGATGGCAAATGGGTCAGAATTGACCGTCTCACAAAATCAGCACACATTATGCCTATCAAAATGACGGATTCAGCTGAGACATTGGGCAAGCGGTACATTAGGACATTGTCAGATTGCATGGGATACCCAGGACTATTGTGTCCGATCGTGGCGGCAGATTCACAGGAAGGATATGGCAGTGTTTGCAAACAACCATGGGCATGGATTTACTGTATAGCACTACATTCAATCCTCAGACGGATAGATAATCAGAGAGAACCATACAAATATTGGAAGATATGCTGAGAGCTTGTATGCTAGACTTCCAGGGCAGTTGGAAGGATCACCTTCCATTAGTGGAGCTTTCATACAACAACAGTTACTAGGCGAGCCTTCAGATGGCTCCATTTGAACATTGTATGGACAACCCTGTAGATCCCCAATTTGTTGTACCGAGGCAGGAGAGGCCGCACTTATTGGACCAGATTTGGTCGCGGAAACTACAGAACAAATGAAGGTCATTTTGAAATTTCGTTAAAAGAATGATGCACGACCTAGAGGGAGAGGGGGGGAGAGAGAGGGGGGGGGGGTTTGAATAGGTCTGATTTGAATAAACAATCCATTTTTTAAATTTGTTTGATCAAACGAATACTTTGAATGTATTAGATATGATATGAACTGATTGTTAATTTTATTTAATGAAATATGACCGATTCAATGTGAGTGCAAGTGACCAAAATCCAATCAAACCATTCAGAATGTAATAGCCGGATTTTCAATTCAATAAATATATTGGCTATTATTTATGTTAATTGTTAAAAATTAAGATTCATAGATGGAATGGATGTTTAAATGGATCAAAGTTGGGGCAATGGCCCAAGTATGGTCCAATGGACCATGGATAGGATTAATGCTATTTAATTGGGTCAATGTAGTCAATTGGGTCAAATGCCTAATTGGGACCCAATGCGTCAAGATGGATTGATGATTAGGGTAAATGGGTAAGGAATGGATCTAATCGGGTCATGGACCCAATTAAGATCAAAGGCATGGGGTCCACCTCATCAAGTGAGGTGGCAAGTGTATGAGGAATTATCCAAGTGGCATAGCCAAGTGGGACCCAACTCCACCTCATCAAGTGAGGTGACGTGTGGACTAAGACACATGTGGGGCCGACCACCATGGTTGACTTGGTCAACCATGGGTGAGTTCATGGGTGAATTAAAGAGGATCAAGTGAAGGGAGTTGAATTAAATTATTTAATTAAATCACCTTAGTTAATTTAGAATAAATCCAAGTGCTTGAGTTAGGAATGAGTTGCATTTAAATAGAGTGAGTTAAATGGGTGGTGAGTCCTATGGAAGATGAAAAGATGGAGTGAGTCAAAGGGGAGGTGGGTGGTTTCCATCTCATGGAAACCACTAGCCACCAAAACCGTTGGAGATGGGGGTGGTACGCCATGTTGAGGGCATGCACCCTCTTGGTTAGGCAAAGAACCCATGTGGAGAGCATGCATTCTCATGGTTGGTCAAAGGAGAGGTGGGGGGTTCCATCTCATGCAAACCACTAACCCAAAACCGTTGGAGATGGGGTGGTATGCCATGTGGAGGGTATACACCCTCTTGGCTAGACAAAGAACCCATGTGGAGGGCATGCATTCTCATGGTTGGTCAAAGGAGAGGTGGGGGTTCCATCTCATGCAAACCACTAAGCCAAGACCATTGGAGAGGTGGTGTGTGCCATGTGGAGGGCATGCATTCCCTTGTTTGGTCAAAAGACTCATGGGGAAGACTCCACATTGATGGGGGTGGTTGGAGGTGGAGTCTTGCCCAAGGAAACCCTAGACAAGATGGAAAGGGTTAGCTTTCCATCTCATTCACTCTCTAACTCTCTCCCTCTCTCAAGCTTGGCCGACGTCTCTCATTGAACAAGAAAAGACTTAGAAGTTTTCTATCTTAGCTCCTCTCCCTCTCACCAAAAACCCTAAGGGCCGACCTCTCTCACAAGACAAGGAAAAGACTAAGGGATTTTCCATTCTCTCCTCCTCTCCCTCTCTCAAACCTTCACCAAGGCTGAACCATCTCTTTGGGTTTTTCATCTTGAACCCTCTCCCTCTCAAGCGACATACTTTGGCCGAAGATCAAGGAGGAAAAAAGAAAAGACTAAAGAAGGAGAAGATCGGAGGAGCAAGGTTGAAAGAAAGAAAATGGAGGAGTCGCAGAATCGGTAAGTATTCCTTGATATGATTTATAAATTAAAAGGAGGTTAAGGAAACCATGGGATTCCATTTTGGATTGGAGAGTTGGCCAAAATATTATGGGCCATGGATTTAAAATCCATCCAAGGAATGAGATGGAAAAATGGACAAAACCCTAATGGGTAAGATGGATTACTAAGGACACTATGTATGTATGGCTTATGAGAACATTCATGGTTAAAATGATCATAGATCAGGGTTTGGCCCTTGCATGACCAAACCCTAATCTTAACATGCATAAGGACCTCATGCATGTTCAATGCAAAGAATGGAGAATGATCAAAGACCATGGTTTGGCCCTTGCATGGCCAAACCCTAGATTTTATGCATGGACCATTGAGAACTAAAAAGGGAATTGGATGAGGTTCGGCCATGATGTATGGCCGAACCCCATCAAAGGATATAATCATGGGTAGGTTATTTTGAAGAGAAGATGATGAACCATAGGGTTCGACCATGTTGTATGGCCGAACCCCATGGAAGTATGTTAATGATTTTAATGGGTTTTTAAAAATGAGAATCATGGAAGTGTGTTAGTGATTTTAAATGAGTTTTAAAGGATGAAAATGGTGGAAGTATGTTTATGGATTTTTATACATTTTTCAAGAAGAACCATGGACCATGGATTCGGCCATGTTGTATGGCCGAACCCCATGCAGAGATATTGATGGACTTAGATGTATTTGGACCATGAAAATGATGGAAGACATGTTGATGGATTTTGGGTTTTAAAATGATGGACCTAAGTGTATAATTAAACCTGTAACACCCCGCCCTTTTCCAACCTTCCAAAAATCAGAGTCTATTTTTTTTTTTTTATAAATAAACAAGTGGAAGAGAGCGGGGAGTGTCACGATGCGAGCTAAGTTCGGACTACCAAAGTCCGACCCTTAACTGGCCACCTATGTGAGCATGGACTAAACCCATGAAAGACAAACTACACATGGAACTAATCAAATCATGTGGAATAAAACTAGACTAACTGCGGAATTAAACTGAATAGATAGCAAGTACAAGTCTCCCATTAAAACTGTTTAAACTAAGCAGCCAATATCAAACCATAAACAAACCATAGCAAAATTAGTAGTTATTACATGTCCATAAACAAAGTTACTTAAAAAAACTGTAAAATAGAAATTCCATTTAATCCATTTAATTATTTTAATTACATGAGTCTAAAAATCAGTAACCTATGCTCCATAAATCAGCAAATAAGGTTATTATTTAGAGCCCTTAAGTCCACCAACATCCCCCATGGGGTTCGGCCATACACCATGGCCAAACCCATGGTTCTTCATTTTTGGCCATAATTACGATTTTACCACTACTCCTTCCCATGGCTAATTACCTATTTAACTATGCACACTTAAGTCCATAACTGATCCATAACTTGGATCCATTAATGATCCATCAACCATGATATGTACACATTAAAAATCAGTCCTTAACTTAGCCTAATTTTCCATTCATCTAACCACATGCATAATCCCAAATTTAACCCATAAAATGACCTACAAAGGGGTCATGGGTTCGGCCATACACCATGGCCGAACCCATGATGTCTTCTCCCCATTTTTCTTGGACCTTTTTACATCATTTTGCCCCACCATAAGTCCCTCCATGAGGGGGTTTAAATCATACCTTTAAATCATTAACTTTGATCATCATTTGGTACATTTTTGAGTCCATTAATGACTCACTTAATCAGGCCATATTCCCCATTCTTTTCATGGTTTCCAAAATACCTAAACCATCAAAATCTCCCCATGGGGTTCGGCCATACACCATGGCCGAACCCATGGTCCATGGTTTTATTTTTAAAACATTTATTTATGATGCTTAAAGTCCATTTAAAACTAACAATCTTTTTCCATCAATTTCGATCTTTTCACATCCATTAAAATTATTAAACATCACCATAGGGTTCGGCCATACACCATGGCCGAACCCATGGTTCATGGCTCACCTTCATCCACCACTTTTGAGGCCCTTAAAAATCATTAATATCCTCCATGATTTTTTCTCATTAAAACTCCTTAAACTTTAACCATTTTGAGTCTCAATATCCTTAACCATCCTTCCATGGTTTTAATCCTTTAATCCCATTAAAATCTCCTAGTCACCTTCTGTGGGGTTCGGCCATACTAAATGGCCGAACCCTATGGCCCATGGTTCCTTCAAAAATTACATTTCTATATTTGAATAAATCTTAATACTTAGTGTCCTTAATACATCCTTTATTTTTTTCTTAACCTAATTTATCTTTTCCATTTTATCCATTTCTCATCCTTTTCTTGGATGGATCTTAGATCCATGGCCCATAACACTTTGGCCACCATTTAATCTAAGAAATGCATTCCATGATCCCTTTTTAATCTTAAACAAAATGTAAACTCTTGTTAAGAATTTACTTACAAATCCGACGGCTCCTCCGACTTCCTTTTCTGCCTTTGGATTCCTTAGCCTTTCTCCTTTCTTCTTTTCCTTGATCTTTGGCCAAGATGTGCTTGATCAAAATGAGATCATCAAGGTTTGGGTCGGCCAATGATGGAGTGGTTTTGAGAGCGAGGGAGAGGAGGAAAGAATGGAAAATCTTCTAAGTTTTGATCTTAGGGTGGTGACCAAGCTTGGAGTCCCCTTTTTTCTAAGTCTTTTCTTCTATTTCTTCTAAGTCTTGGTGTTTTCCTTGGGAGAGGGAGAGGAGGACGGTTTTGGGAAGGGAGGGAGAGAGATGAGATAAGAATGATATGAAGAAATGAGATGAAAACCCATCTCATTGGTTGCTTGGGTTAGACTCCTCCATCATTTCTCCCACCAACCAAGCATGGGCTCCCTTGACCTTAGTGGTGGTGGTTGAGATGAAACCACCATCCTTAACCCATGGTTTTATTTGAGTTTCTTTAAATGGTTTGGTTTGTGTTTCTTAGAGTGGTTTGGGTGAGATGAAACCACCCCTTGACTTATTCCTTTTGACTCCCCATTGACCCATTTGACTAACTTAATTAATGTAATTAATTGGATCCTTAACTTAGGTTAATTAATTCCCATTTAATCTCCTTTTAATCTACTTGTTTCCTCTCCATTAATCCACCCATGGTTGACCAAGTCAACCATGGTGGCCGGCCCCACTAACTCCTAGCCTATCCACCACCTCACTTGATGAGCTGGAGGTGCGCCCCATTCTACCATGTCACCTAGGTTTAATTAAATACTAACTTAGATGATTCACATTAATTAAATCACATTAATTCACTTTGATCCTCTTTAATTCCCTTTGACTTATCCATGGTTGACCAAGTCAACCATGATGGTCGGCCCCACCTATGCCTTGGTCCACACGCCACCTCACTTGATGAGGTGGAGGTGGGCCCTGTAACGCCCCGCCCTCTCCGAGACAAATTCAGAGTCTAATTTTTTTTTTTTGAAAATAATAATAAAACATCGAAAGAGAGCGGGCGGCGTCACGACGCGAGCTAAGTCCGGACTACCCAAAGTCCAACCCTTAACTGACCACCCATGTGTACATGGACTAGACCATGATAACAAAATCACACATGGAACTAAACAATAACTTGCAGAATAAACTAGACTAACTGTGGAAATAGAATGAATAGATAGCAAGTAACAGTCTCAACTAATACTTAACATAAAACAACCATCCATAGTTAATAACCTAATCAAACCATAGCAAAGTATTAACTTATTACATGTCCATAATAAAGTATCAAATAACAACAATTATAAATTCATTCCAGCATTCAAGCATTTACGCTTGGCTCCCCTCCTTATCATCAACCTTCTCTTTCTCTTTCCTTGTACCTGCATTCTCCTCTAAGGATAGAATTAGGGCGTTAGATCAACGCGCCCAGTAGGTTTTCTGATCAGGGCTACCACATGGTTAGCATATAAAACATGCATATATATCATAGTACATGATTATCAATAAAACATCTGAAAACAATGCTATGTATGTAAGTGCATATGTAATGACCCCACCCCATCACACATACATGGCCATCACTTGACGGGACTCTCACTGTCAAGGTAAATCACAATACACTTTCATTTGGGACTCACAGTATTCTTTCATTGGGACTCACATGATAAGGTAATCCACAGTACTCCTCGTTACCTGTGGAAAGACATTTCATCATTGAGTTGTTTCACAGTATTCTTTCATTAGGACTCACATGATAAGGTAATCCACAGTAATCCTCATTACCTGTGGAAAGACACTTCATCATTGAGTTGTTTCACGGTGTTCTTTCATTGGGACTCTCAAGTCAAGGTAATCCATAATCATCACCCCATGCCATGCATGAGATGTCAATGTACATGTATGTCATTTGTAAATACATATCTCATCATTCAAAACCATATGTGAAACATAACATCAAATACAACATATCTCATAAAAACATAATAAAACCAAATCATAATTGTGGTTACAAGTAGGTAGGAAACCTACTGAAGATTCACTTCAGTGTTCGATATTTCTTTAGTGTCACTTGCTCACGACTTGTCCGCCGTTCACTTCCGTCACCTTGTCCATATAACAATAAGTAAATCATATTATCCTTTAATTATTCATTCACATCTAAGACCCAACCACATCTTGTGGGGTTCGGCCATGCCCATGGCCGAACATCACCAACTTAGGATTTAACCTCCTTTTTCATTTAATCAATTCTTAAATACTTAACCCTTTAAACATGTCTTGGTAGGGTTCGGCCATGGTGTATGGCCGAACCATACCACCTTGGTTTAACCCTTCTTTCATGTCCTTTTAAATTTTCTCTATCCATGTTTACATTATCACCCGTATTTACAGCTTTGCCACTAGGCTAAGCCATATCAAAACCATTGTCACTTCTATGGGGTTCGACCCTATACATGGCCGAACCTTGTAATCCCTTTTATCCATCACCAAATGGTTCTCCATTGGGATATTTTAAACCCTTTATAAAATCATGAAAGCAATAACAAATACTAACATAAACTTAGACCATTTAACCCATTCCATGATCCATGGGGTTCGGCCATACCCATAGCCGAACCCTATGGTTCACTTGGTTCAATATTCACCATGATTACTCATGGTTTTAACATGCTAACTCAACCATGAACAATACATGGTTCAGCCGTATATTGACCAACCAAAAACAGCAACATAACTTCATTTAATTCCCGTAAGAACACCCATAAAAATGACCCATGGGGTTCGGCCATTCATATGGCCGAAACCAATGGTTCTCTTGATTTAATTATAAAATCAACTATCCCTGATTTAAATCAATAACTTAACCACAATATTATCAGAGTTCAGCCATACAATGGCCAAACAAAATACTAATGTGTAACTTCATTGAAATCTCATAGAAACCTCATAATTTACATGATTTCCAACTCTCCAAAACCATACATTTCATCAAATTCTTTCATGGGGTTCGGCCCTCTAAGGTGGCCGAACCCTATGTCCATGACTTGATCCTCATAAACATATTTTTATGTTTCAATAATCATGTAATAAACAGTGTATTATCACCGAGTTTAACCATTTAAAAATCATCTAAAAACCAACCCAATTTCATGGGGTTCGGCCATGCTCATTGGCCGAACACTATGACCTTTGGTTTTGAACCACTTAACCCTTCATCTTAGGTCCGAATTAAACATCCAAATCCATGTTTTAACCTTCTTAAAACATGCATTTTAAATCTAATAAAACATATAATAACAGTCCTAAACTTGTATGGTTTTAAATTCCAAAAACCATCAAAATCAACCAATTATCTTCATGGGGTTCGGCCATCCAAAGTGGCCGAACCCTATGGTCCATTTCCATCATTCTTTGACACCATCTTCCATGGTTTAGACCTATGACAAATTCGGCCATACATGACCAAATTATGTCATCCAAATTCATAACTTAACACTCATATCTAAAACCAAAATCCATAAGAATTCTTACCAAATTTCTCAAGCTTCTTGTCTTGCCTTTGCTCTTTACTTCCTATCCTTCTTTGCCTTCCTTCCTTTGCTAGTTTATGCTTGATCTGCTGGTGAAAACACCTCTGCTGTTCTAGCCAGGAAAACGAATTGGAGAGAGGGAGAGAGAGATGGGAAATCTTAGATTTTCAATGTAAAAATCGGCTAACCATGGTGGTCATTCCCTTTTGTACTTCAGCCCCCAAGACCCCTCCATTCCCTCATCAATTCTTATCAAAAACGATGGGTCTTGGGTGCTATCCAATGCACCCCTTGGCACTTGCCAATGCAGCCTCCCAACTCCCCAAGCATCACCTCTCATTTCCCATGTATTACATTTAAAATCCATCATGAAAATCACCCCAACAAGTCCCCAACGTGTGGGACTTGTTTTGGTGGTTATGACTCAGCCAACCTACTCATATTCCCTCTGAACTCACTGATTTACAGTCCCATTGATTTCCATTTTGACTCACCGAACTCACATGTCCAACTCACCTCATTAATTGGCAATCATTTAATGCATTTGAGTAAACTCATTCTTAATTCAAATTAAATAAAATCAGGTCCACTTAACCTGATTTAACTCACCATTGAATTCATTTGTGGGCCCACACTGTCGGCTGTGGTCAACAAAGTCAACCCAACCCGTTGGGTCCCCCTTTAGCTCCTTGACCCGTTTTTGCCTCCATGACCCAATTATGGGTATTTTAGTCATTTGTAATTGGTTTTCACATGTACATCAGGCCTTCCCATTTTCACTCCACTTAATTTCCAATAAAATCAGCTTAACCCCATTTAATTTAAGCTCACACAACGGTCAAATAATCCATTAAGACCCGTTGGGTCCCATTTGGGCCCTTTGACCCATTTAGCCATTTTTGACCCAATTGATGCACATTACCCATCCAATCAAATTTGACATTTATAATGTGTTCATAGGATCTTAATTTGAACAATGGGTCCCACCATTTCCTTATTAAACATCATAATTAATAAATTTACAATCTAGGGGCATTTTCATAATTATCCATCTCATTGAGAAATTGAGGTGTTACAGACCCAATTTGATGTTCATTACCCATTCAATCAAATTTGACACTTATAATATGCTCATAGGGTCTTAATTTGAGCAATGGGCCGCACCATTTCCTTATTTACAATCACATTCATTGAATTCACCAATCCAAGGGCATTTTCGTAATTATTTCAATCGTTGAGAAATTGGGGTGTTACAGGCCCCGCTTGGCTATGCCATCTTGATCATTTCATCACTAACTTAGGTGATTTAATTCCAATTCAATCCATTCCAACCAATTGGGTCACCATTGGGCCCATGACCCAATTAAATTTATTTCCTAACCATTTACCTTAGAGTTTAACTATCTTGATCCATTGGGTCCCAAATGGGTATTGGGCCCAACTTGACCATTGTTGGCCCAATTAACCATCATTGAGCATTTAAATGAATTTAATCCAATCCATGGTCCATTGGACCATACTTGGGCCTTTGCCCAAATTTTGATCCACTTAATATTTATTCCATCAAAATTCCCAATTTCCATCATTAAAATAAATAATAGCCACATATATATTGATTTAAAAATCCGGGCTATTACAAACTCAAGTTGATTTAACTCATATTTGAGCTCACTTGAGGGTCCACATTGTCAACCATGGTCAACTCGACCCATTGGGTCCCCCTTTAGCCCATGGATCCAATTTGACGCCAAAACCCATTTATGGGTGGTTTAGCCCTTTGAATGTGGTTTACACACTTATATGAAGCCTACCCATTTATCATTCACCTCATTTCCAATCAATTTAGCTTAACCATAATAAAATTGAGCTTACCCAATGGTCAAACAAGTCCACCATGACCCATTGGGTCCCAATTGGGTCCTTTGACCCAATTAACCATTTTGACCCAATTTTGATGTACATTACCCATTTACTTAAATTTGATCCTTATAATATGTTCCTAGGGTCTTAATTTGAACAATGGGCCTCACCATTTTCTCATTTACAATCACATCTAATAAATTTACCAATCCAGTGGCATTTTTATAAATATTCATATCTTTGAGAAATTGGAGTGTTACAATATAACCTTCTTTTTAAAATTTTCGTCCCGAAAATCGAACGAAGTAGGGTTCTAAACGATTTACATAAATAGCTCAGAGTGAGCTATTCTTAATTACGATTCCAAGTTCCCAAGTGACTTCTTCATTACCATGTCGGTCCACACCACTTTGACAAATTGAATTGCTCGATTCCGTAACACCTTTTGTTCTGTCGCATGTTATATTTTTTTCTCGTGAGCCATTTGTGATCTCACATAGATCAATCTACTCTGTTTCACTTTACCTGCTCAATACGTTCTTTCCTCTACTCTCTGTGTGAGGCAGATTGTCAATGCGAGCCTATGCTCAAAGCTTTTTCTGATTTCATTTCAACTAGGTTTCTAGTTGCACTCTCTTGGAATTCCATCGACTAACTACAGAGTCAGGTGATCAGTCTAACTTGGCAGTCGCTCATAGCTTCCCATTCGAGTTTCACTAGGCTCTTATCTTTTTCGTTAAATACATCTCCAAAATTTTGCACATCTTCATTTGCATATATGTCACTATGTGACTAACACCTTTTGTTCCAACTTCCACGATACCGATACCCGACATCAATCCAAACGACCATAGGAATAATCATCCATGGTTAAATTCATCCATCCCTGGTATCTCTTTCATTAACTATCATCTATCCCTGTTTAATAATCACCCATGAATATAACCCTCCCATTGGTCTAATCCATTCATGGAAAACAATCCTTGAGCAACTCATCTACCCGTGAGTACTATCTGTCCATAGTTAATAATCATCCGTGAATATAACCCACCTATGGGTATAATCCATTTATGGAAATAATTCATTCTCGGTATCACTCTGTCCATGAGTATCATTTATCCATGTTTAATAATCATCCATGAAAATAACCCACCTATGGGTATAATCCATTCATGGAAATAATTCATTCTCGGTATCACTCTGTCCATGAGTATCATTTATCTATGGTTAATAACTATCCAAAGATCCATCACATTTACCATGGGGCCACTATATCTATTGTTGAATCTATATATCCACCAATAGTCGTCATCGTTTATCAATAAGGAATACTATAGTAAGTGTAGTGGGCATTTGTTGTATTATGATGCTAGTAACAGATGCGAAGGCAGTAGATCAAATAGCTCATAAACATACAAACTACAATTTACTGCCATACCTTGAATTACCGAATGATCCACCGTCTCTGGAGGAGAAATCGAAGTATTCATTCGTCCAGATCCTTGTAACTGAGTTAGTCGAGCCGAACGACGAAGAGAACCCCTGAAGTGAGGAGATCTTTTGTTCTGTGGACACTCTTTTTTGATATGGCCCTGCTGACCACATCGGAAACAGGAATGAGGAGATCCACTATTCTGTGGACACACTTTTTTGAAATGGCCCTGCTGACCACATCGGAAACAGGTACTTCCAGTGGAACTAGTAGAGACTGAAGATCTCCGAAAGTAGGATCTAAGTCTTTTGCGCGGGCACAAAGTATTTCCCCCACCCTGACCTTTTCGGTCCTGTGTTTTATTGGGGGTTATGTCTCCATTTCCGCTCAAGAGATGCTGTAGAACGGAAGTGACTACTGCTTGTACTAGGTTTCGTAGTTCAGGAGGTACTGCAGGTATGTTTGCACTATCCTGACCCTCTCCGTTATGTTCTTCTGGAAAAGGTGTTATCACTTCCACCTCCTCGGGGTGTCCCTCTTGAATGTCTACGTTAACTTCCATGCTGGAGTTGTTGGAAGGCGAATCCAGATCTATTGGATTGCTAGAGGTTCCTTTGTCACCTAACTCCGTATACTCCACGTTGCTCGACATATCTGTATCATAACATATAAAACACATAAAACAACAACAGCTCCAGTAAAGCCAATTTTGGTTTTGGGGGATTTCTTATGTGTAATATCATGTACTTTGTTTAGGGAAATTGCCAAATCATCACTCTTTGTATTTCTTTTGTTTCTGGGGAACTCTCTAAATTCCTGTTGTTTGTTTCTCAATGTGGGGATATCGGGGAGTGTGTCCTACTTTGCTATGTTTGATATGTCCAGTTATGATGACTGTACTTTACTTTGCTATCTTTCATTGTCGTTCTCAGATTGATTGTTCAGTCTGAGTCAATCAAAGTAAATTAATCCGGCCCCCAGTCAGCGGACTCCGAAGAGTCGGTCAGTTGGGATTCTTATCTGTCAGTGAGACATGAAACCGTCTTAATCTTACTTCGATGATTCAACTTCCAGTTTTTCTTTGATACCAACTGTAACGCCCTGCCTTTTCCGAGATTCAGAGTCCAATTTTTTTTAAAATAATAATATAATAACACCGAGAGAGGGTGGACGACGTCACAACGCGAGCTAAGTTTGGACTACCAAAGTCCGACCCTTAACTGGCCACCCATGTGAGCATGGACTAAACCCATGAAAGACAAACCACACATGGAACTAATCAAATCATGCGGAATAAAACTAGACTAACTGCGGAATTAAACTGAATAGATAGCAAGTACAAGTCTCCCATTAAAACTGTTTAAACTAAGCATCCAATATCAAACCATAAACAAACCATAGCAAAGTTAGTAGTTATTACATGTCCATGAACAAAGTTACTTAAAAAAACTGTAAAATAGAAATTCCATTTATCATTCAAGCACTTAAGCTTGGCTCCCCTCCTGGTCCTCGACCTTCTCTTTCCCTTTTCCTTTTCCTGCATTATCCTCTAAGGATAGAATTAGGGCGTTAGATCAACACGCCCAGTAGGTTTTCCGATCAAGACTACCACATGGTTAGTATATAAAAAATGCATATATCATAGTATATGACCAACAAAATATCTGAAATCAATGTTATGTATGTAAGTGCAAATGTAATGAGTCCCACCCATTACAAGTATACATAGTTATCACTTGATGGGATTCTCACGTCAAGGTAATCAAGAGTACTCTACATTTCCTCTGAATAGAACTCTCATATCATGTAAGCCAAAGTACTCCACATGTCCTCTGTATAGAACTCTCATGTCCAGGTAATCCAAAGTACTCCTCATTTCCTCTGGATAGGACTGTCATCATTAAGTTGTCCCATAATCATCACCCCATGCCATGTATGAGATGTCAATGTATATATATGTCATTTGTAAATATATATCTCATCATTCAAACCAATTTAAAACATAAAACCATAACAATATATCTCATAAAAACCATGATAAAACCAATTATAAAAGTGGTTACAAGTAGGTAGGAAACCTACGGAAACTTCGCTTAAGTGTCCGTTCTTTTTGAGCTTCACCCGATCACGACTCGCACGCCGTTCAAGTTCTATTACCTTATTTCATGTCAATAAGTCAATACAATAAACCATCTGGTTTCTAACGAAGTCCAAAACCCCATAAACCATCTTGTGGGGTTCGGCCATACCCATGGCCGAACCTTATCACTTTGGTTTTGGACCCCTCTTTTCCTTTTCCAATCATCACTTTCATCCACCAAAACTACTCCATGGGGTTTGGCCACACATATGGCCGAACCCTATGGTTCTTTTATCCATTATATCTCATCATAAAGTCATAACTTAGACCTTTGAAACATTACAAAACAATCAACAACTTTTAGTCATATACTTGAATCCAAATACCCATTTAATGGTCCATGGGGTTCGGCCATACACATGGCCGAACCCAATGGTTCCCTTGGTTCAATGATTCCATCATATGTACATAACTTAGGCTCAATACTTTTAGCCATAATAACCACATGGTTCAGCCATCTAATGGCCAACCCAAAACAGTGACCTTATCTCCATTTAAATCACATAAAAACCCCATAATATTGTATGGTTTTTATCTCTCAAAAACCATCACAAATTACCAGATAATTATCATACCATTTCATGGGGTTCGGCCATCCGAATTGGCCGAACCCTATGGCCTATAAGTCCACCATTAATTTCCAATCAATTCAGCTTAACCCCATTAAATTTGGGCTCACCCAATGGTCAATTAAGTCCACCATGACCCATTGGGTCCCAATTGGGTCCTTTGACCCAATTAGCCATTTTGACTCATTTTGATGTTCATTACCCATTCATGATAAATTGGCCCTTATAATATGTTCATATGATCTTAATTCGAACAATGGACCCCACCATTTCCTCATTTACAATCACATTTATTAAATTCACCAATCCAGTGACATTTTCGTAAATATTCATATTATTGAGAAATTGGGGTGTTACAAAGTCGAGAACACCGAGAACCCTTTTTAGCAAAGCCATAGCAGAAAGCACTCTTTGAAGAGGAAGAGAAAGTCAAGAGCCCTAGCAAAGCATATTCGATCGCACTAGGAGCCGATCAACACCTTTTGACTTAAGGAGTGGGGCCAGCCAAGAGAGCACCATAAGCTGTTCTCAAGAGGTCGAGGGCTCAAAACATCACATGAGGCCTCGAGATAGAGAGAGACTGATAAATGTTCATTCTTTGCCTCATTTTGATCCCCCTTATATATATAATATTTATTTATTTATTTATTTTTCTTGTTTAAAAAAGAAACACACGTGTACATTACATCAGACATTGCGAACACACAAATGGATTTCCTGAGATCAAGGAAACAATTTGAGTCAAGCGGTTAAGTCATTATATTTTCTAATTGATTCTAAGTAGAAATGTGCTCAAACTTAATCGTTTTCTCTTCAACCAACTCATGGATGAAATGATGTCTAATGTCTATATGTTTGGTTCGAGAATGCCGGACTGGATTTGTGGAGATGTCTATGGCACTGATGTTATCACATTGGAGAGTCATTGTTCCTCCTTTCATACCATAATCAACTAACATTTGCCTCATCTAGACGAGTTCAGTACAACATCTTGTTGCCGCTATGTACTCAGCTTCTGCAGTAGAAAGAGATACTGACGATTGTTTTTAACCATGCCAGGCAACCAAACAGTTTCAAATATAAAAGCAACCACCACTTGAAGATTGTCTATCATCCAAGGTTCCAGCCCAGTCAACATCATTGTATCCCGCAATGTGATAGGATGTGTCAAAGGGATACCAAATTACGTATATACACGAACCCAATACATATTTTATTATCCGTTTGACTGCTTTTAGATGGGATTCCTTAGGATTTGCTTGAAAATGAGCACACGCTCCCACACTAAAAACAATATGGGGTCCACTGGCAGTTAGATACAGAAGACTCCCTATCATGCTTCTGTACATGCTTGGATCGACCTCTTTGCCACTGTCAGCTTTCGACAATTTCACTGTGGTGCTCATGGGTGTATTTGAGTGCTTACTACTTTCGAGGCCAAATATTTTAACAAGGTCTCTTGCTATTTTGATTGTGAGATGAAGAGGCCATAATCAAATTGTTTTATTTGTATCCCAAGAAAATAGTTGAGTTCCCCAACCATACTCATTTTGAATTCTGATTTCATAAGGTTGGAGAAACTAATAGCAGCTTGTTCATCGGTGGATCCAAAAACAATATCATCCACATAAATTTGGGTTATAACAATGGTTTCATTGTTATTTCTTACAAACAATGTTTTGTCTAAGCTTCCCCTCTGAAAGTCATTATCCAACAAGAATTGTGTAAGCCTCTCATTCCAAGCCCGGGGAGCTTGTTTAAGGCCATAAAGTGCATTTTTTTAGTTTGTAGACATGATTAGAGAATTGTGGATCGATGAAACCTTTGGGCAGCTCTACGTAAAGCTCTTCATTCAACAACCCATTCAAAAATGCACTCTTGACATCCATTTGAAAAAATTTGAACTTTAGAAAGCAAGCAATAGACAATAGAATGCGTATGGACTCAAGACGTGCAATCGGAGCAAAAGCCTCATCAAAATCAATGCCCTCAATTTGCATATACCCTTCAGCAACAAGACATGCCTTATTACGAACAATTACCCCATTTTCATCCATTTTATTTTTGTAGATCCATTTGGTGCCAATTACATTTGTGTCTTTCGGTCTTTGCATCAAATCCCATACATCAGTTATGATAAACTGTATGAGCTCTTCTTGCATTGCATTTACCCAATCTTCATTTGCCAATGATTCATTAATGTTCTTTGTAACATCCCTGATTTTCAATGCAATTGTTATATTGGATATTATCTATTTTAATTGTTAAATTTAATATTTATAGATGGAATGGATGTTAGATGGATAAGAATTGGGGCAACGGCCCAATTATGATCCAACGGATCATGGATAGAGTTGATTTTAATTAATTGGGTAAATGTAGTTAATTGGGTCAAATATCTAATTGGGACCCAATGGGTCAAGATGAATTGATTTAATCGGGTCATGTACCCAATTAAGACCTAAGACATGGGATCCACCTCATCAAGTGAGGTGGCAAGTGTATGAAGTGACATGGAAGTGGCATAGCCAAGTGGGACCCAAATCCATCTCATCAAGTGAGGTGGCGTGTGGTCTAAGGCCACATGTAGGGCCGGCCACCATGGTTGACTTGGTCAACCATGAGTGAGTTCATGGGTGAGTTCAAGAGGGTTAAGTGAAGTGAATGGAGTTAAAGAATTATTTAATTAAGGAAATAAATTTAAGTCTTGAGTTAAGAGTTGCATGGATGAGTTCAAATCAAAATTGAGTTGAATGGGAGGTGAGTTCAAATAATCAAGTGAGTTAAAGGGGAAGTGGAAGGGGCTTAGGTGAGTCAAAGAGGAAGGTGGAGGGTTTCCATCTCATGGAAACCCTAGACACAAAAACCATTGGGAAGGGGGAGAAAGCCAAGTGTAAGCCATGTGTCTCCTTGGTTAACCAAGGGACACATGGGAAAGACCAAGAAGTGATGAGGGTGGTTGGGAGGTTAGGGCAAGACACAAAAGACTTACACCCCAAACACTAGGGCCGATCCTCTCCTTGAGACAAGTTTCATCTCATTCACTCTCTCCCTCTCTCTAAACCTAGGGCCAATCCTGTCCTTGAGACAAAGAAAGAGTTTCATCTCATCTCTCTCCCTCTCTCAACCTTCGCCTTGGCCGAACCCTCCCTTAGGGTTTTCCATCTCAAACACCTCTCAAGCAACCTCTTTGGCCAACCCTCCATTAGGGATTTTCATCTCAAACCCTCTCCCTCTCTCAACCAACACCTTGGCCGAATACTCCATTAAAGATCAAGGAGGCTCTCAATCTCTCTTCCTCCCATTTCGGCACTAAACTTGGAGAAACCGAAGAACGAATGAGGAAGGAGAAAGGACTAAGGAAGGAGAAGGACACAGGAGCAAAATCAGACGTAAAGAAATGGAGGAGTCACGGAATAGGTATGTATTGTTGAACAAGGGTTATTGATTAAAAAGAGGCTAAGGAAAACATGGTTTCAGCTATAGAATTGCCGAAACCATGGGGTTCCATTTCGGATTGAAAAGGTCGGCCAAATGGTTATAGGCCATTGATTTGAGATCCATTCAAGGAATAGCAATGCGATGAACATAAAAGTAAGGTATCGTTCAAATCCGAAATATGGTTTTAGAGATTGAAAAATGGACAAGAACCTTGTTGGTAGGTAAGATAGGTTGTACAAATGAAGTTATGATAATGAGACTATGTGTATACATGATTTATGGATGACCTTATGTATGTTAAATATAAGGGATAAAGTTCATAAAGGAAATAACCAAGAACAAGGGTCGGCCTCTTGCATGGCTGAATCCTAATTTTTATGTGGATCATTTGAAGACTCAAGGAAAGACAAGATGAGATTCGGCGATGTTGTATGGCCGAACCCCATCAAGTGCTAGGACATGTTGGATGTAAACACCCATCCTCAAGGTGATATGAAATGGAAATAGGATGAAGAGGAGGAACCATGGGTTCGGCCATGTTATATGGCCGAACCCCATGGAGGAATTTTTATGGATCTAAATATGTTTTAAAATGATTAAACTATGGATTGTCTAGTTAAGAAATAAAAGGAAAAGAAATGATGGATAAAATGAGAAAAAAGGATGAAGAGGAGGATCTATGGGTTCGGCCATGTTGTATGGCCGAACCCCATGGATGACTTTTATGGACTTAGATGTGTTTAAAAAGCTAAGTAACTAACTAGGGATTATTAGATTAAGAAATCAAAGAATGAATGATGTTGGACCTGTAACGCCCCGCCTTTCCGAGGATTTCAGAGTCTAATTTTTTTTTAAAGTTATAATAAAACATCGAAAGAGAGCGGGCGGCGTCACGACACGAGTTAAGTTCAGACTGCCCAAGTCTGAACCTTAACTGGCCACTCATGTGTACATGGACTAGACCATGATTACGAATCACACATGGAACTAACATCAACATGCGGAATAACCTAGATTAATTGCGGAATAGAAAGACCAGATAGCAAGTAACAGTCTTAAACATTATTTAAAATAGATCAACCATCCAAATGTTATCAACCTAATCAAACCATAGCAAGTAGTGAATTATTACATGTCCCACAAAAGTATTCAAAAGACAGTAATATAAAGTAGTTCAGTCCTTCATTCAAGCACTTAGGCTTGGCTCCCCTCCCGGTCAACGACCTTTCCTTTCCCTTTGCTTGTACCTGCAATCTCCTCTGAGGATAGAATTAGGGCGTTAGATCAACGCGCCCAGTAGGTTCCCGAATCAGGGCTACCACATGTCAGCATATAAAACATGCATATATATCATAATACATGATCATTAAAAATAGTTAAAACAATGCTATGAAATATGCACATGCAATGGGCATCCCCCATTATGTACTTTCATAGCCATCACTTGACGTGCCTTGCACCGACAAGGTAAATTACAACACACTTTCATCTCTTCTATGTACATGCAATGAGCAACCCCCATCATGTACATTTGTAGCCATCACTGTATAACTTCATTCATTATCCCATGACTATGCATGAGATGCCAATGCCTGTATGCCATTTGTTAATGCATAATATATCATTTGAAACACATATATTAAAACAAGAGTATCATAAGAAAAACTGGGTAAAAACCGTGGTTACAAGTAGGTAGGAAACCTACTGAAGAGTCCCTTTAGTAACTGATCTTTCTTTCGCGTCACCCGGTCACAACTCGCACGTCGTTTGACTTCCGGTACCTTATCCATATACCAATCAGCAAGTCATAACATCATTTACTTATTCAATCACATCTATGACCCATCCGCATCATGTGGGGTTCGACCATGCCCTTGGCCGAACATCACCAACTTAGGATTTAACTTCCTACTTTATTTAATCAACTCTTAAACACTTAACCCTTTTAAACATGTCTTGTTAAGGTCCATACAACCATACACATGATTATTCCACCTTTGATCAATAATCACTCTTTCCCATAATTTCAATCACAAAGTCGGCTACACAATAGGGTTACCAAAGACCCTTAGTGGGGTTCGGCCATACACATGGCCGAACCTCACCAATCTGGTTTTTGTCTCCACTTTCCATCTTATAACATGGTTGGTCAACTTAGTATTAAATCCATAACTCAACCTAGGTAATTCTTAGATCAAAAGCATGAAACAAATCATAGTTTCCAATAGGATTCAATCCAACCATGACATCCAAAAACAGTCCATGGGGTTCGGCCATAAACATGGCCGAACCCAATGGTTCTCTTGGTTCCACTAGTCCATGATTTACCCCTGATTTGAATCCATAACTTAACCCTAAAAAAATGACATGGTTCAGCCCTATGTTGGCCAACCAATAACAACAAGTTAAACTTCCATAAATCACATCAAACACCATATTTTATATGGTTTAAAACTCACCAACATCATCAAAACTAACATGGGATTCGGCCATCCAAAGTGGCCGAACCCTATGTCCATGTCTTGGTCCTTATGTATATGTTTTAAAGCCTCATTTAGACAAGTATTAATCAGTATATTACTACTGCATTTTTACCTCTCAAAACCATAGAAATAAGTTAATCACTTTGTTCGAATGACCACAACATTTCATGGGATTCGGTCATCCAAGATGGCTGATCCAAATGGTCCATAATATCAATTTAAATCTACTGTTTAAACCCATATTAACTTCAGTCTTTTTGTCATTCAGATCCATGTTTATCATCCCTTCTATAACATGTATTTGATTCTTAAATAAAAACCCAAAAACAGTCCACCAAAGTTCTATGGTTTCCATGTTTCAAACACCTTAAAACCAACCATCATTTGCATGGGGTTCGGCCCTCCATGGTGGCCGAACCCTATGAACTTTGGTTTTGCATTTCTTTATCATTCAACTAGGTCTAAATCAAACTCCTTATTTGTGATTTAACCTTTGTAAAACATACACCTTTCATCATCTAAAAACAGTCCATAAATTCCATGGTTCCATGTTTCCCTAAACATGCAAACCAAGCCATCTCTTACATGGGGTTCGGCCCTCTATGGTGGCCGAACCCAATGGTCATCTTACTTATTTCTAAACCTCCATTAATCAAGGTTAATCATTGATGTAATCGGCCATGATCATGGCCCAATCCACACCATACTTGTTCCATGTTTTTCAACAAAACTCAATGAAATACTTACCAATTTTCCCAAGCCTTTCTTCTTGACTTTTGATCCTTGTTTCCTTCTTTCTTTCTTCCTTTGTCTCAGCTGGTTATATGCTTGGATATTTGGTACCAAAAGCCTCTGCTGTCCCAGCCAAGAACACCAATTGGAGAGAGGGAGAAAGATGGGATTGTAAGGCTTTCACAATGGTAAAACACGCCCAAAATGGTTGTTTATTGCTTTTGTATTTTCAGCCACCAAAACTCCTCCACTCCCTCATCAATTCATGCACAAACCAATGGGTATTGGGTGCCATCCAAGGCACCCCTTGGCAGCTACCCATGCAGCCATTCAGATTCCCAAGCAACTCACCTCAAACTATGCATTTCATTTATCATTGATCATGGAACTCACCCCAAACAAGTCCCCAACGTGTGGGACTTGTTTTGGGTGGTTAAAGCTGAGCAAAACTCTTCCAATTCCCACTTGAACTCACTGATTTACAGTCCCATGGGTTTCCATTTTGACTCACCCAACTCAAGGTCTTTTTATTCCAACCCAACTCATCACATTTAATGCTTTTCATTCAATGCACATGAGTTGACTCATAACTTGATTTAATTTCAACTCACCTCAGTCCCACTCAACTGATTTAACTCGTGTTTTAGCTCCCTTGAGGGTTCACACGGTCAACAATAGTCAACTCGACCCGTTGGGTCCACTTTTAGCTCCCTGACCCGTTTTTGACTCCATGACACAATTATGGGTATTTTGGTCATTTGTAATCGGTTTTTGCATATGGGTCAGGCCTACCCATTTCTTCTGTACTTGATTTCCAATCAAATAAGCTTAACGCCATTTAATTTAAATTCACAAAACGGTCAAATCATCCATTTTGACCCGATGGATCCCATTTGGGCCCTTTGACCCATTTAGCCATTTTTGACCCAAATGATGAAAATTACCCATCCAATCAAGCTTAACACTCATAATGTGCTCATATGATTTTAATTTGAGCAATGGGCCCCACTATTTCCTTACTTATCATCACAAAATAATTAATTTAACAACCCAGGGGCATTTTGGTAATTTTTCACTTCATTGAGAAATTGGGGTGTTACAATATAACCCTATTTTTAAAATTTTCGTCCCAAAAATCGAGTGAAGTAGGGTTCTCAAATTAAATTACACAAATAATTCGGGGTGAGCTGTTCTCTTCTCCGACTCAAGTTCCCACGTGCCCTCTTCATCACCATGACGGTCCCATACCACTTTTACGAACTGAATCACTCTGTTTCGCAACACCCTTTGTTCGGTCTCCACTATCCTGACCGGCTTCTCGACGTACTTCACGTCGCTTTGTACTTCAATATCTTGAACATTTAAAACATGGGACGGATCCGGATTGTATTTCCTTAGCATCGACACGTGGAACACATCGTGTAGAGCTGCTAATTGTGATGGGAGTGCTATTTGATAAGCCACCTCCCCCACTCTTCTCATGATGGAAAATGGTCCCACAAATCTTGGTGACAGTTTTCCCTTTCTTTCTGAACCTCATATGTCCCTTCCGTGGCGAGACCTTTAGAAATACCAAGTCTCCCACTTCAAATTCCAAAAACCGTCTCCTTTTATCAGCATAACTCTTCTGTCGACTCTGTGCAGTCAGTAAGTGTTGACGTATCAACTTTATTTGCACAGTAGTCTCCGCGAATAGTTCTGGTCTGATCAATGCAGGCTCTCCAGCCTCTGTCCAACATACCGGTGACCTACACGGTCTACCATATAAAGCCTCATAAGGAGCCATTTGAAGGCTTGCCTGATAGCTGTTATTATAGGAGAACTCCACCAGTGGTAAATGGTCCTCCCATCCTCCTTTGAAATCTAACATACATGCTCTCAGCATGTCTTCCAAAGTTTGTATCGTCCTTTCTGACTGTCCATCAGTCTTTGGATGGAAAGCGGTGCTAGTCAATAAGTGTGTCCCCATGGCTGACTGCATGCTTTGCCATACCCTGCCTGTAAAACGGCCATCTCTGTCCGATACTATTGTTAGGGGAATGCCATGTAGTCGAATGATTTCTTTAATATACCGCCGACCCAACGTTTCAGATGAATCCGTCATCTTGATAGAAATGAAATGTGCGGATTTGGTCAGTCAGTCGACTACGACACATATAACGTCATTGCCCCTTGAAGACCTTGGCAACCCCGATACAAAGTCCATAGAAATGTGTTCCCATTTCCATTCTGGCACTGCTAAGGGTTTGAGCAACCCAGGTGGCTTTTGGTGTTCAGTCTTAACTTGCTGACAAGTTAGACAATGTGCCACGAATTCTGCCACATCCCTTTTTAGTCCATGCCACCAATAATGCCTCTTTAAGTCATGGTACATTTTGGTGCTGCCCGGATGGATAGAGAGCTTGGACTGATGTGCCTCAATCAGTAGCTTTTTCCTGCAACTCTTTGGCACATAAGTTCTTCCTCGGAATACAAGACCCTGTCCTGGTCGTAATTCCCATTCCGGTACAACGGTGCCAGTAGACATCCTGGCCCAAATGTCCTCCACTTCCGGATCTGTTCTTTGTTCTTGTTCAATCTTGGTGACTATATTGGACTGTATGATCAAATTATACATACTTCCATGGTTGTTGATATGAAGATTGAACTCTCGAATGGTGTGCAGCATCTCCCATTCCCTTCTGATCAAGCATGCGACCGATGCATGAGATAGGCGGCTAAGAGCATCCGTCACCTTTTTCGCATTGCCTGGATGGTATCGAAGCTCGAATTCATAATCCGCCAGATACTCCATCCGTCTACGCTGCCTTAGATTGAGCTCCTTCTGATCAAATAAATATTTTAAACTCTTGTGATCAGAAAATACCTCAAATTTTTCGCCTTACAGGTAGTGTCTCCAGCTTTTGAGAGCGAAGACCACTGCAGCTAGCTCCAGGTCATGTGTGAGATAAAGACATTCATGTATTTTTAACTGTCTTGACCCATATGCCACCACATGATGACCTTGCATGAGTGAACACCCTAGTCCTTCTCCTGAAGCATCGCATTGTACTTCATAACCTTTGCCCTTTTCCGGCAAAATTAAAACAGGAGCTCTTGTAAGTTTTTCTTTCAGCGTTTCAAATCTCCGGTTACACTGATCTGTCCACTCATACTTGACTCCTTCTGAGTAAGTCGAGTCAACGGAGACGCTATCTTGGAAAAGTCCATGATAAATTTCCGATAATAACCCGCCAGTCCTAAGAAACTGTGGATCTCGGTCACATTCTTTGGCGTTTTCCATTCACTTACTGATGCCACTTTTGCTGGATCCATGGCTATACCATTTTTAGTTATGACATGTCCCATGAAATTGACCTCGGATAACCAGAATTCACATTTACTGGCCTTGGCATATAGCTTATTCTGCCTCAACGTATTCAAGACTATACGTAAATGCTCTGCATGTCCCTCCTGACTCTTAGAATAGATCAGGATATCATCAATGAATACAATTACAAATTGATCTAAATAGGGACGGAAGATTCTGTTCATCAAATCCATGAACACTGCCGGCGCATTCGTGAGTCCAAATGGCATGACCACGAACTCAAACAGTCCATACCGCGTCCGAAAAGCTGTCTTTTCTATATCTTCCTCCCTAACCCGTATTTGGTGATAACCAGACATCAAGTCAATCTTTGAAAAATGGCTGGATCCCTTCAATTGATCGAATAAATCATCGACCCTAGGTAGAGGGTACTTGTTCCGGACGGTTAGCTGATTCAGCTTCCGGTGGTCCACGCACATCCGTAGTGAACCGTCCTTCTTCTTCACAAACAGTACTGGTGTTCCCCATGCTGAGGTACTGTTCCGGATGCAACCCAGCCTAAGCAGTTCATCAATCTGCTTCTTTAGCTCCGGCATCTCTATTGGTGCCATCCGATAGTGTGGTAACGACACTGGTGCTGTGCCAGGGTACAACTTGATCTCGAAGTTAATCTCCCTCATAGGTGGTAAACCAGGGAGTTCCTTTGGAAATACATCCGCAAATTCTTGTACAATTGCCGGAAGTTCAGTAACTGGAGCTTTGTTTATGGTGATATTATTCAATACCACGTGGTTTAACCCTTCCTGCAATCCACTTTGTTTATCTGCACGGACTACGCATTGCTTGCCCTCGGGTGACATAAATGTCACTCTTCGACGATAACAGTCGATGTTGGCATGAAACTTAGCCAACCAATCCATGCTGAAAATTATATCATACTTTGTCATGTCGAGTACTAGATACTTGAACTCAAATCTGAGTCCAGCTAGTTCAGTATTCACTAGATTCTTAACTTTTCTACTAAGTACATCTTCCCTTGCACATGAGTCTCTATGTAACTAACAACCTTTATTCAAAAACTTCTACGATGTTGAGTATCTCTCAATACCAACTTTCCTTAAAACGTGGGATGTAAATCAAAACATGACCCAATCATTAAGGCAATATGTCATCTATGAGACCAACGGGTCCATCATACTACTAACATGTCTACCACGATACCGACACCTGACATCAAGTCACAACACCATGGGAACCATTATCATGGTTATACACAACTATCTCTGGTATCTCTATATTCGTGTGTATCATCTACCCACGGTTAATAACCACCCATGAATATAACCCTCTTTTGGGTATAATCCATTCATGGAAACAATCCATCCTTGGTATCACTCTGTCCATGAGTATCTTTTATGTATGATTTATAACTATCCATGAAATAACCCACCTATGGGTATAATCCATTCATGGAAAACATCCATCCTTGGTATCACTCTGTCCATGAGTATCCTTTATGTATGATTAATAACTATCCATGAAATAACCCACCTATGGGTATAATCCATTCATGGAAAACATCCATCCTTGGTATCACTCTGTCCATGAGTATCCTTTATCCATGATTAATATCTATCCATGAAATAACCCACCTATGGGTATAATCCATTCATGGAAAACATCCATCCTTGGTATCACTCTGTCCATGAGTATCTTTTATGTATGATTAATAACTATCCATGAAATAACCCACCTATGGGTATAATCCATTCATGGAAAACATCCATCCTTGGTATCACTCTGTCCATGAGTATCCTTTATCCATGATTAATATCCGTAGGAATAACATTCAAATGAATCACTATAACACTGTGGTAACCATATCAAATCACAACTCTATCCCGACCCCTTGTAAGACTTAGGGTTCATGACTTACCAAGCAGAAGACCCACGTTCAACGTGATCCGGTCTACCTCGCCCTGCATCCCTTCACCTCATAGGTGATTCAGTCAAGCTCTAAAGCGGTCGCTCCGCATCTGACGAAGCTAGTACCACCCCACCGGGTAAAATAGTACCTAGCCCTGCGCATTCCAGCACATCTAGTGTGCCAAACAGCCGTGAGAGCGCCCTCCAGCGCGTAGCATGCGAGGGACCCACTCCTCAACGGTAGCCCTATGGGACCAAGTCTCCGTATTTCGAATCAAGGTTCCCACAGCCTCCTAGCTACTCAAAGCCATACTCATGAAGCTTATATTCTTATCTCATCAATACCATGTGAGGGACGCACCCATACCACATCTCAATCATCAACATCACGTGAGGGACGCACCCATACCACGTCTCAATGTAATCAAGTGACCTCGTCACCTATATCTTAGTGCCAAAAATCCTCTTAGAATCATAACATCGCATACTTTATATAAATTCATACTTCATCCTTGTACAAAGGTAGGTAGGGTGAAACAAAACCCTATAGAGAACAAAATACACCCTTACCGAATAATCTTCTTTTTAATACCCCTTCATATTACTTCCTAGCCTAGTCTTCCGTAGAAGACTCCTCATCAAAAGCAAACTTGAAACGGTTATCAGGACACGTCATCGCCGTGTGCCCTAATACTTCACATGTTGTGCAGGGTATTAATCCAGGTCCTCCGATATATGGACAATTAGTCCTCGCCTCACCATTTCCATGCAGTCCACAGGACGGGCAGACAACACTTGGCGGGTGAGGACAATACCGGCAGTGATGCCCATCTTGATTGCACAGTTCACATGTGTCATAGGGATCTATCTCCCCAAGTGATTCCAATATAATAGGTACACCAGCCATGGGATCCTCCAGTAAATGTGCTAGATCATCCTCCTCTTCCTCAGGAGGTTCCACCATCTCAGGAATGTCATCCATCAGATCCTTTGGAAGAGGCGCTAACTCCACATCAGCTTCTTCAGGAGGTCCCTCCTGAAGATCCACATTAACTTCCATACTAATACTGTCGGAAGTTGATACCAAATCTACCGGACAACTTGGTGTCCCTTTATCCCATAACTCAGTGTATTCTTCGTTGTTTGACATATCTGTGCCACATCATTTCAAACACAAAAATTTTCAACAATAATTCTAAATAAACCGCACTTGGTTTCCAGGAAATTTGATCATGCATTATATCATGTACTTTGTTTGAGGAAGATTACCAAATCATCACTCTTTGTGTTCTTTTGTTTCTGGGGAAATCTCTAATTTCTTATTGTTTGTTTCTCAGTGTGGGAGTTTCAGGGAAGTACATCCTACTTTGTTCTGTTTGATATGTCTAGTTGTGATGACTGTACTTTACTTTGCTATTTTTTATTGTCGTTCTCAGATAGATTGTTCAGTCTGAGTCACTCGAAGTAAATTAATTCGGCCCCCAGTCAGCGGACTCCGAAGAGTCGGTCAGTTGGGATTCTTATCCGTCAGTGAGACATGAAACCGTCTTAATCTTACTTCGGTGATTCAACTTCCCGTTTCGCTCTGATACCAACTGTAACGCCCCGCCTTCCCGAGGATTTCAGAGTCTAATTTTTTTTTTAAGTTATAATAAAACATCGAAAGAGAGCGGGCGGCGTCACGACGCGAGTTAAGTTCAGACTCCCCAAGTCTGAACCTTAACTGGCCACCCATGTGTACATGGACTAGACCATGATTACGAATCACACATGGAACTAACATCAACATGCGGAATAACCTAGATTAATTGCGGAATAGAAAGATCAGATAGCAAGTAACAGTCTTAAACATTATTTAACATAGATCAACCATCCAAATGTTATCAACCTAATCAAACCATAGCAAGTAGTGAATTATTACATGTCCCACAAAAGTATTCAAAAGACAGTAATATAAAGTAGTTCAGTCCTTCATTCAAGCACTTAGGCTTGGCTCCCCTCCCGGTCAACGACCTTTCCTTTCCCTTTGCTTGTACCTGCAATCTCCTCTGAGGATAGAATTAGGGCGTTAGATCAACGCGCCCAGTAGGTTCCCGAATCAGGGCTACCACATGTCAGCATATAAAACATGCATATATATCATAATACATGATCATTAAAAATAGTTAAAACAATGCTATGAAATATGCACATGCAATGGGCATCCCCCATTATGTACTTTCATAGCCATCACTTGACGTGCCTTGCACCGACAAGGTAAATTACAACACACTTTCATCTCTTCTATGTACATGCAATGAGCAACCCCCATCATGTACATTTGTAGCCATCACTTGACGTGCCTTGCACCGACAAGGTAAATTACAACACACTTTCATCTCTTCTATAAAATATGTACATGCAATGAGCAACCCCCATCATGTACATTTGTAGCCATCACTGTAGAACTTCATTCATTATCCCATGACTATGCATGAGATGCCAATGCATGTATGCCATTTGTTAATGCATAATATATCATTTGAAACACATATATTAAAACAAGAGTATCATAAGAAAAACTGGGTAAAAACCGTGGTTACAAGTAGGTAGGAAACCTACTGAAGAATCCCTTCAGTAACTGATCTTTCTTTCGCGTCACCCGGTCACGACTCGCACGTCGTTCGACTTCCGGTACCTTATCCATATACCAATCAGCAAGTCATAACATCATTTACTTATTCAATCACATCTACGACCCATCCGCATCATGTGGGGTTCGACCATGCCCTTGGCCGAACATCACCAACGTAGGATTTAACTTCCTACTTTATTTAATCAACTCTTAAACACTTAACCCTTTTAAACATGTCTTGTTAAGGTCCATACAACCATACACATGATTATTCCACCTTTGATCAATAATCACTCTTTCCCATAATTTCAATCACAAAGTCGGCTACACAATAGGGTTACCAAAGACCCTTAGTGGGGTTCGGCCATACACATGGCCGAACCTCACCAATCTGGTTTTTGTTTCCACTTTCCATCTTATAACATGGTTGGTCAACTTAGTATTAAATCCATAACTCAACCTAGGTAATTCTTAGATCAAAAGCATGAAACAAATCATAGTTTCCAATAGGATTCAATCCAACCATGACATCCAAAAACAGTCCATGGGGTTCGGCCGTAAACATGGCCGAACCCAATGGTTCTCTTGGTTCCACTAGTCCATGATTTACCCCTGATTTGAATCCATAACTTAACCCTAAAAAAATGACATGGTTCAGCCCTATGTTGGCCAACCAATAACATCAAGTTAAACTTCCATAAATCACATCAAACACCATATTTTATATGGTTTAAAACTCACCAACATCATCAAAACTACATTGGGTTCGGCCATCCAAAGTGGCCGAACCCTATGTCCATGTCTTGGTCCTTATGTATATGTTTTAAATCCTCATTTAGACAAGTATTAATCAGTATATTACTACTGCATTTTTACCTCTCAAAACCATAGAAATAAGTTAATCACTTTGTCCGAATGACCACAACATTTCATGGGATTCGGCCATCCAAGATGGCCGATCCAAATGGTCCATAATATCAATTTAAATCTACTGTTTAAACCCATATTAACTTCAGTCTTCTTGTCATTCAGATCCATGTTTATCATCCCTTCTATAACATGTATTTGATTCTTAAATAAAAACCCAAAAACAGTCCACCAAAGTTCTATGGTTTCCATGTTTCAAACACCTTAAAACCAACCATCATTTGCATGGGGTTCAGCCCTCCATGGTGTAACGCCCCGCCCTTTTCACTCTAATTTTCAGAGTTTATTTTTTTTTTTATATATATAATAATCATGTGATCGGGGCGGAGTGTCACGACGCGAGTTAAGTTCGGATCTCTAAATCCGACCCTTAACTAGCCAAGCCCATGTGCGTATGAACTAAGTCCATAAAACTGATCCGCACATGGTATATATATAACTTGCGGAATTAACTTAGTCTTATTCTAACTGAGGTTGTAATGGAACCTATGACTATTCCAATTTTTCCAATATTAGATAGCAAAGTACATAATCTTATTCTCCAAAATTACTAACTAATATTAATCTACCATTCAATCCAACCATCCAAAATAAACCAATCCACAACATCTACTTATCTACTTATTACATGCCAACAAATCTAGTTACCAAATTAAATTGTCCAAATAATTCAAATAACACATCCATGAATAGTCCATTCAAAATCATTCAAACCGCCCAAGTTTTCGTGCTTGGTCCTCTTCTCCAACCACGTTCTTTCCTTTCCCTGCATTATCCACTAAGGATATAGATAGGGCGTTAGATCAATGCGCCCAGTAGTGTTTCCGAATAGGGCTACCACATGGTTAGTCAAAAACATGCAAATAATATAATAATAACACATGTGTGACAAAATTCCATAAAAACATGCTATGTATGAAATGAACATGTAATGAGTCCCACCCATCACCATTCAACACAACCATCACTTGACGGGATTCTCATCGTCAAGGTAACCCACAGTGGTCTTTCGGACGCCCCGACGGAGTGTGGCCTCCGGATTCCTCTTGATGGGATTCTCATCATCAGGGTACCTCACAGTGGTCTTTCGGACGCCCCGACAGAGTGTGGCATCCGGTTACAACACCATCATCCCATGCCATGCATGAGATGTGTATGCAAACATGTTATTTAGAAACATAACTTTACAATCATATAGGATATCAAAATCAACATAAAACAACATATGGAATAGTGGTTACAATAAAGGTAGGAAACCTACACTTGTTTATTTTGTTCGACCCTTCCTTTGAACCGTCTTCCGATCACGGCTTGTACACCGTTCTAGAAATCCCAAAACCTTATTTACATAACAGCAAGTTAAGCATTCATTCATGTGATTCTAACTTAGTCTAAGTCCCAAAAATCCACTTAAACTTCCATGTCCTATCTTAGCCATAAAACCCCATAGTTTTGGTCCTTTTAAACATGTTTTTGGTCTCATTTAGACATAGGATAACAGTATAATGTTACCATGTTTTTACCTTTCAAAACCATCCAATAAGCCCATCACTTTGTATGATTTCCATTTTGTAAAACTCAATCCAAATATCCACATAACAGTCCATGGGGTTCGGCCATACATATGGCCGAACCCTATGGTTCTTGGTGTAATTAATACAACCATTGTCCATGGTTTTAATCCATAATTTAACCATAGTATTAATATGGTTCAGCCAAGCCATAGTTACCTAAAAACAGTAAGCTTATCTTCACTTTAAATCCTTTAAAATCTCACAAAACCATTTAATACTTCCATGAAATGTCATACCATTTCATGGGGTTCGGCCCACCCAATTGGCTGAACCTCATGGCCTATGGTTTAGATCCATTTATCCATTTATAAACTTGGTTTATTCTTAAATCAAAGCACATTATGTTTACATAAAAATCCATCCTACACTTGACCCAAATAACCATCAAAAACAGTCCATGGGGTTAGGCCATACACATGGCCAAACCCCAAGGTTTCCTTGATGTAAACCCTCCAATATTTGTCCATATTTTTTGATCAGTACTTAGCTTAATAAACACATAATTCAGCCTTGTAATAACTGGTCAAAATCAGTGACCTTATCTCCCTTTAAAATCCTTTAAAAGAACTTCAATACATAATATGAATTTCATCTCTCAAACACCATAAAAATCACCAAGTTTTCCCATGGGGTTCAGCCATCCAAAGGGCTGAACCCTATGGTCCATATTTTATCACTTTTAAACATCATAATCCCATATTTAAACCATTGATGGATCTGTCCATACGATGGCCAGATCTCATTTTCTTAACCAATCTATTAAACAAGAGTTCAAAATGCACTTACGAACACCGCGTCTCCTTCGGTTCTTTTGACTCCTTTCTTGACCCTTTATTTGCTTGACCTCTCCTTCTCTCTTACTGTTCTTTGGGCTGAGACTGACCTTGCTGCAATCTCCTTGGAATACTTCAGCCAGATGACATGGATTTGAGGGAGAAAGAGAGAGAAAGGAAACTTTGATCTTAAACCTTGGTGCCAACTCCTTTTGCTCAAAGTGTGCTTTTGTCTTGGTGAAAGAAATCAACCAAGGACTGATTGCAAATCAGTAACCAGCTGCTGTTCTTGCTTTTGGAATGTAGAAGACAGCAAAGAGATAGAGAGATAGAGATAGAAAATTGAACCTCTTTTGGCTACTTAAATTCAGCCCAAACTTGCCTCACATGTAACTCCCATATTAACCCCAAGTCCTTTATGCTTACTTGGGGGTTTCATCTATGCAATGAAACCTCCCCAAGCTCTCCAACGTCTCCCATGCTGGTATTTGTGTAACCTCTCCTTTTCTTCCTCCTCTCATTATCATCTGACATGGGGGTTTCATCTAGAAATGAAACCTCCCCCCCCCCCCTCTCCAATGTGTAGTCTTATCATATTTGAATTTTAAAAGTCAAAACCTCATTTGTAACTCTATAATACAGCAGCTCCATTCAGCCCATTTGATCCTCATCAATGTCCCATTTGAGAGTTTCATTCTTGAAATGAAACTCCCTTCCTCCAAGTGTGAACACACTTTGTAACTCCCATTGGTTTTAATATCTATCTTGGAGTTTCAACTTTTAAATAAAACTCTCCATGTTCCAATGACTAGCCCCTTGGTTAACCTTGTATTTGTAACTCTCAAAACAGCCACCCCACTTATCTCACTGAATTTTCAGCCCATTTGACTTCCATTTTTGACTCGCTCAACTCAATGTCCAACTCACCATAATTAATGCATTTCATTCAATGCACATGAGTTAACTCAACCCTTGATTTAATTCCAACTCACTTCAGTCCCACTCAACTGATTTAACTCGTGTTTTAGCTCCCTAGAGGGTCCACACGGTCAACCATAGTCAACTCGATCCGTTGGGTCCACTTTTAGCTCCTTGACCCGTTTTTGACTCCATGACCCAATTATAGTATTTTGGTCATTTCTAATTGGTTTTTACATATGGATCAAGCCTACCCATTTTTTCTCCACTTGATTTCCAATCAAATAGGCTTAACCCCATTTAATTTAAAATCACAAAGCGGTCAAATACTCCAGTAAGACCCGATGGGTCCCATTTGGGCCCTTTGACCCATTTAGCCATTTTTGACCCAATTGATGTAAATTACCCATCCATTACAATTTGACCCTTATAATATGTTCATAGGAAATTAATTTGAATAATGGGCCCCACTATTTTCTCATTTAACATCATAATTAATAAATTTACCAATCCAGGGGCATTTTCGTAAATATTCATCTTATTGAGAAATCGGGGTGTTACACATGGTGGCCGAACCCTATGAACTTTGGTTTTGCATTTCTTTATCATTCAACTAGGTCTAAATCAAACTCCTTATTTGTGATTTAACCTTTGTAAAACATACACCTTTAATCATCTAAAAACAGTCCATAAATTCCATGGTTTCCATGTTTCCCTAAACATGCAAACCAAGCCATCTCTTACATGGGGTTCGGCCCTCTATGGTGGCCGAACCCAATGGTCATCTTACTTATTTCTAAACCTCCATTAATCAAGGTTAATCATTGATGTAATCGGCCATGATCATGGCCCAATCCACACCATACTTGTTCCATGTTTTTCAACAAAACTCAATGAAATACTTACCAATTTTCCCAAGCCTTTCTTCTTGACTTTTGATCCTTGTTTCCTTCTTTGTTTCTTCCTTTGTCTCAGCTGGCTATATGCTTGGATATTTGGTACCAAAAGCCTCTGCTGTTCTAGCCAAGAACACCAATTGGAGAGAGGGAGAAAGATGGGATTGTAAGGCTTTCACAATGGTAAAACACGCCCAAAATGGTTGCTTATTGCTTTTGTATTTTCAGCCACCAAAACTCCTCCACTCCCTTATCAATTCATGCACAAACCAATGGGTATTGGGTGCCATCCAAGGCACCCCTTGGCAGCTACCCATGCAGCCATTCAGATTCCCAAGCAACTCACCTCAAACTATGCATTTCATTTATCATTGATCATGGAACTCACCCCAAACAAGTCCCCAACGTGTGGGACTTGTTTTGGGTGGTTAAAGCTGAGCAAAACTCTTCCAATTCCCACTTGAACTCACTGATTTACAGTCCCATGGGTTTCCATTTTGACTCACCCAACTCAAGGTATTTTTATTCCAACCCAACTCATCACATTTAATGCTTTTCATTCAATGCACATGAGTTGACTCATAACTTGATTTAATTTCAACTCACCTCAGTCCCACTCAAATAATTTAACTCGTGTTTTAGCTCCCTTGAGGGTTCACACGGTCAACAATAGTCAACTCGACCCGTTGGGTCCACTTTTAGCTCTTTGACCCGTTTTTGACTCCATGACCCAATTATGGGTATTTTGGTCATTTGTAATCGGTTTTTGCATATGGGTCAGGCCTACCCATTTCTTCTCTACTTGATTTCCAATCAAATAAGCTTAACCCCATTTAATTTAAATTCACAAAACGGTCAAATCATCCATTTTGACCCGATGGATCCCATTTGGGCCCTTTGACCCATTTAGCCATTTTTGACCCAAATGATGAAAATTACCCATCCAATCAAGCTTAACACTCATAATGTGCTCATATGATTTTAATTTGAGCAATGGGCCTCACTATTTCCTTACTTATCATCACAAAATAATTAATTTTACAACCCAGGGGCATTTTGGTAATTTTTCACTTCATTGAGAAATTGGGGTGTTACACGACCCGCTTTGTTTAAGGTTAAAAAGGGGGTCAAAAGCAAAGAGTGAGGTTCAGCCATGTTGTATGGCCGAACCCCACTAATGAGTTTTAGGTGGGACATGAACACACCCTATGACCGAACCCCATTGATGGGTTTTTATGGACTTAAACATTTTTCAGCCAGATGTATGGCCAAACCCCCTTGGGGGACTTAACTGGTTTAAGGACTATGATCGTAAATGGAAATGAATATGGGATGATGTAGGGGATGATGGAAATCAAATGGATCACCAAATTGATTTACATATGTGTTAAATGTAATAAGGTAACGGGATTTCACAAACGGGTGTACGATCGGCTTTGACGCGATCGGTGATCGGTTTTGGACAAAAACGCAAGGATACAACACTTGGACGTTGGTAAGATTCCTACCTTGTTGTAACACTTGGACTTATGTATATGTGATGATTTTAACACTATGTGTTATGATCTATTTTTGGTATCAAAGTGCTATGTTTAAGAATGGGATTTCAATGCTATTATGTTTAATATGAATTAGCAAGTTTGCACTTACATCTCATGCATGGCATGGGAGGGATCACATGAGGCGAGTCCACACTCCATTCGAATATCCGATAAACAAACGTGGGGAGGGATCCACTCTGATTCCAATTATGACGTTTGAAATGAAAGAGGAGTCCACGCTCCATTCGATGGGACCAATAAAGCATACGAGGGGAGTCATGACAATGAATACCTTGATGTGGCTTGTACATCAAGAGGATTACCTATGTATTTGAGATATGGTTGATGGGTGGGAAATCATGGCATACGACACCCATGGCATGGCATTGACTTATATGATTTTGATATTATATATCCATTATGATTTTTATACTAGTCCATGTGTTTGACCCTACTCGGAATACCTACTGGGCACGTTGACTACGCCATACTTCTACCTTAGATGATGATACGGGGAATGGATGGAACGAAAGACGCGAAAGGAGCCAAGCTTAGGAGCTTGGATAATTTAGAATTACTTTATTTAAGTTTTATTTCCGGACAATGTAATTTGAGTTATTCGCATTTTGGGACTGTAATAACTTAGAACTATCTTGCTATGGTTTGGTTTTATTTTGGACATTTGAACTTAAGTTAATTTTTGTGATGGACTTCCTTGCTTAAAACTGGATAGGGTTAGTAATCTTAATCTGATATTAATTCTGCCTTACATTTATTCCGCAAGTATAGCCTTAATGCGTGTGAACCGTTTTAGTGGACTTAGTCCACGCACACGATGGTTGGCCAGTTAAGGGCCGGGCTTTGGAAGCTCGGACTTAGCTCGCGTCGTGGCGTCCCTCTCTCTCTCACTCTTTTTTTTAAAAAAAAAAAAATAGACTCTGATTTTCGGCGAATGAAAAAGGGCGGGGCGTTACATATTGGGTTCCAGTTGTGAGGTGAAGAAAAAACTGCTAGAAATGTTTTCAAGTTGTGTTCGAGTTTTTACTCCAGTCATTGGATCCCCAATGATATTTGACATGGGATGATTTTTGTTGGGTTTAAGCTCATTAGGCGTAGATGAAGATGTAGAAGACTCATCACTTTGATTTGAGAAGAGATCTACTTCTTCTATGGTTTCAAGTGTGGATGAAGGGTGATCAACAATTACCACATTGATTGATTCTACGATGGCGCCGGTTCTAAGGTTTTTTACTCTAAAAGCATGGCTAGTGCTAGAGTAACCCAAAAAGATTCCTTCATCACTTTTTGTATCGAATTTTTTTAAGTTTTCACAATCTCTAAGAATATGGCACTTACTACCAAAATCTTGAGGTATTTAGCATTGGGCTTCCTACCGGTCCATAATTCAAAGGCTGTTTTGTCAAGACCATCCCTTAAATATAGATATACTTCATTTATGATAAAATATGTAGTATTGACAGCTTCAGCCAATAGATTTTTTGGTAACTTTTTGCTATCAAGCATGACTATGACCATGTCTCGAAAAACCCGATTTTTTCTTTTGGCCACCTGATTTTACGGAGGTGTTTTTGGTGCAGAGAACTCATGATGTATGCCATGTTTTTTGTAAAAATTTTGAAAATTGATGATTTTCAAATTCACCCCCATGATCACTTCTAATTCTATTTATAGGTGTTTATTCACAATTCATTTTGCAATAATTTTAAATTCATGATAGGCATTTGATTTTTCTCTAAGGTAAGCTACCCAAGTATATCTAGAGTAGTCATCAACTACCACCATGGAATACATCTTTCCCCCTATACTCATGTGTTGGGTTGGTCCGACTAAGTCCATATGGAGAAGTTCAAGGAGCCTGGAGGTAGCCACAACATTTACCTTTTTATGGGCAGCTCTTACCTGTTTGCCTTTTTGGCACTCACCACAAAATACCTGGTCGGAACGACTTAGTTTGGGTAGTCCTTTGATGTACTCACTTAGCTTTGTTAGGTCTTTAAAGTTTACATGTCCCAATATTTTGTGCCACAACTTAGCTTCGTTAAACTTAGACATATTACAATAGTTTTTGCTTGGAGTTGGGCAATTTTCAAGGACATAGCACTGGTCAGATGTTTTCTTACCCTTTAATACAGCTTCACCTACATCATTATAAATATGACAATCATTTTTGCGGAAGGTGACATAATGATCTTTTCATATATTTAGGATATACTTAAAAGGTTATGTTTAAGACCATCAACAAGCAGCACATCATCTAAGGTAACTGAGTCATTTAGTTTTAAGGTTCCTTTCCCTATAATTTTAGCCATATTTCCATCTCCAAAAGTAATAGAACCATCATTGAAGTCTGCAAGATTTGACATAAATGACTTGTCTCCGGTCATGTGCCTTGATCAACCACTATCAAGATACTACTTAGACTGATTTTCAACTTTAAGTGCAATGTACACAATCAAGCTTTTATACTTCGGAACCCATTTCAATGTAGTTGTAGATTTTAAACTTTTTGGGACAAATTTTTGAAGATAATATCCAAATCTTTTCCTCATCTTTTCATTTAGTATTTTATTCAATTGTTTAGTAAAATTTTCAAGATGATAGTATTCTCTTTCTCCCTCTCATAGCTTACACTTAGGTCTTCAAATTTTCCCTTGTTAGTTTTTTCCCACAAATGACTTTTTCGAAGTTTGCATTCAAATCTGAAATGCCCCTTCTTAGCACAATAAAAACATGTGACATTTGAAGATTGAGAGGATTGGCCATTGACAAAAGTAGTTTAGTTTGTAGTTTTTACTCTGTTTTGATTGTAACCAAGCCCAGTTTTGTCATCGTGCACTTTACTCGAGTTTAGAATTTCTCAAACTTACGTTGTCCTTAGGTAAATTTATCTTAAAATTTTAGTGTATGACATTTGAGGTTATTTATTTCAGAATGAGCATTAACAATTTCTTCTGATAAGATACATCGAATATCTTCTAATTTTTTAATGTCATCCTCATAAATTTTTACCTTGTCTTGTAACATCTTCTATGTTTGTCTTAGCTTAAGATTTTCCTCATTTGAGGTTTACAGCTCAGTTACAAGTTTTTCATTAATATCATTTTCTTCTTCCATTTGACTCATTAGCTTGGTATTTGCTGATTTTTTTTTACTTAATTTTTTTAGCTAGATTCTGACATTCCGGAAAAAGGGAATCATAGGCCTCTTGGAGGTCATTTTCCTCCTCATCGGCTAATTCACTACCTGATTCAATTTCAACTGATGTGATGGAGGCAATGAGGCCTTTCAAATTTTCAGCATTTTCTTGAGTAGATTCATCAAAATCACTTTCTGATTAAGATGAATCTTCATATGTGTCAGTTAAGGCTCTCGTATTTCTTTTATATTGACATTCAGTAGCAAAATGTCCGTGACCTCCACAGCTATAACACTTTTGTCCTTTGTTCTTATCCTTCCCCGTTTCATTCAATGTACTGACCCTTTTGCCATTTTTATCCTTTGGTTCATTTCTTTTAAAGTTCTTGAATTTGTTCTTCTTGTTAAAGTTTTTTAGGAATTTTTTACCCAAAAGTACAACATCTTCATCACTATCTAAGCCTGATATTTCTTCTTTAGAGTTATCTGTCTTTGAAGATGTTTTTAATGCAACAGATTTCTTTTCAGGTGGTTCATCTTCAAGTGGAGCTCATAGGTTTGAAGAGACACTGCCAAGTCATTAATTTTCATTGGAGACACATCTCTATATTCCTCAATGGCAACTACCTTGGGCTTAAATCTTTTGGGAAAATTCCTTAGTATTTTAGTACAAATCTTAGAATCAGGAATTATTTCACCTAATGCCCACATGGAATTTACAACATCTCTCAGTTTATAATAGAACTGCATAAACATTTCATTTTCATCCATATGTATATTATCAAATTTTGACTGGAGAATTTGGAGTTCCGACCTCTTGACTACTGACGTTCCTTCATGAGTTCTTTCTAAAATGCCCCAAGCATCTTTGGCTGTCATACATGTCATTATACGATTGAAGTCATCTGGTGAGATAACACAGTTAATGGCATTTAAGCCTTTCCATTTGCAGTGTATAAGGTCTTTCCCATGTCTGTCCAGGTGAAGTAATCCTTGTGTTTTGTTCCAATGATCTGTTGTACAAACTTTCCTCCTTCATCTTTGACTATTTTTCAATGATTTCCTCAACTGTATGTTCCCAACCGCTTACTACAGATTCCCAGACGACTCCATCAAGTGATATAAAAAAAGTTTTTTCATTTTTTCCTTCCAAGAGGCATAGTTAGAGCCATCAAAGTAGGGAGGTTTGGAAACAGGGTGACTGTCACCTCTATGCATTATTCTAGTACAGGATCAACTTGGACAATTAAGTCCAACTCAGAGTAACTTGGCTCATGATGACAACTGAAATTCCGTCACTAGAATGATGCAAGACCTAGAAATGGGGGGAGAGTAGGGGGGGGGGGGGGGGGGGGGCAGGGGGGAATAGGTTTGATTTTAAAAAACAATCCCTTTTTCAAAATTCTTTTGATCAACCGAATACGTTGAATGTATGAGATATGATATGAACCGATTGTTAATCTTATTAAATGAAATATGGCCGATTCAGTGTGTGAAAGTGATCGAAATCCAATCAAACCATTCTGAATAGCTTCACCTACACATATGCATGTAGATTTTATAGTGGTTCGGTTTTAAATAACCTAAGTCCACTGTTAGACTTCCCAACACTAGGGTCGTCCCATTATACTATATATTGGCCTCTCACCCAAATAGTACAACCAAGTTTTTTATAAAGGTTCGACCCAAATGGTCTAATCGTCGACGCCTATTTTTTTGGGTGGTTCGAACAACAATGTTCTAGTCCACCTTACAATGTGATAATTTAAAAGAAAAAAAAAAACTTTTGCCTTGAGGATTGACTGATCTTCAATGTGTGTTATTCTTTATTGGAATCTTTGTGCTCCTTCTTTTAGATCAGGTTCTTCATAGTAGAGTGTCGGCACAACAAGACAAGAGTACTAGGACAATAATATGACAAATTTTGGTCCTAAGTAAATCACCCTTATCTTCAGCATAGGCTAAGTATTGAATACTCTATCAAATCCTTGGTAGAGGATGATGAAGGTGGAGTGAAGAGGGACTTGTAGACTCTTTGGTTGATGTTCTCAGATTGGCCAATTTTTAGTACCTCTTAAAAGATAGGACAGCCGTGTATGTATGCACAAGTCTTCTAACGGCTCAATCTCGAGGCTTCCTGATTTTCCTTGAGGCCTCCAGGCTATACATGAGAATTTTGTAGACTGAACAATTCAAACTTCAATTTAAATTTTAATTGGCCTTAATCAACTACCGACTCTCTAACTTGCCACCTATCCTTGATTTACAATCATGACATCTATATTACTAAATCATGAGATTGTAGGAAAAATTTTAAAGAATCATAAACTAAAATTGGTCAATGTAACACCCCGCCCTTTTGTACTCGCTGAAAATCAGAGTATATTTTTTTTTTTATAAAGAGAGAGAGAGAGAGAGAGAGCGGGAGCGTCACGACACGAGCTAAGTTCGGGTTTCGAAACCCGACCCTTAACTGGCCAATGATACGTGTGCCTAGAATAAGTCCACTAAGACATTTCACACGCTTTACAAAGAATTGCAGAATTATTATATGAATAACAACTATCAATAAACATGATATTAAAAGCAAGGAAGCCAATCACTACTAAATTAACTTAAGTTTAAATATCTAAAATCATCAATCAACCATAGCAAAATAAACTAAGTTATTACAATCCCAAAATACTAATTAACTCAAATACATTGTTTCCGAAATCAATTGAGTAATATAAACATAAAACTGCCCAAGCTCCTAAAATTGGCTCTCTTCATGTCCCACGTTCCTTCCATTTCCTGTTCCATCATCTAAAGGGTAGAAGTAGGGCGTTAGTCAACGTGCCCGGTAGGAAATCCAAGTAGGGTTATACACATATGATCAATTTAAAAATCATAATAAGAGTATCATATTAGAAACTATAAACATATCATAGTATCAAAATCAGCGCTGGATAATCATATCCAAATCATGCTAATGTATATGCCAATGCCATGGGTGTCATATGCCTATGATCCCCCACCCATCTCCATATCAAACATCATACAAATCATCACAACATTTTCCTTGATATAATGAAACCATATCAAGGTGTTCCCTTGGCCATTTACGTCTGCAGTGTTTTGTGACGGCACCACCAGGTCACTGTTATACCTCCCCACTTGTGTTAATCGGAATTACCGATGGAGCGTGGACTCCTCCCTCTGCACAGGGTTTTTGGACTAGTTACCCCGGAGCATTCTGGCCCAAATTATGCCGTACCCCTATTTAACGATCCTGAACAAGGCCAATAAATCAATGGTTCACATAGTTTTACATAAACTAGTCTCAAACCCCAAGTCATGTCCGGACAGGTCATAACTTGGATTGCTGTCCCATATACTCCCTCCCATGCCATGCATGAGATCATGAATGCAAAATGCCATTTCATATCAAATTATATTGAAATTCAGTTCATAAAGCTTATACCATTCGGTTTACAAAAATAACCATTGTATTGAAATTAAAAAAAATAACATATCAAATCCATGTGCATCTCAACAAGGTAGAAATCCTACCCAAAGTTCTGTATAGTATCCTTGTTATTTTGTGATGCGACGTGCAATGATTACGTCAAAACCAATCACACACCCGATTGCGAAATCTCTTTACCTGAATTGAATTGAATCATATACAATAATCAATTTAATTATCCATTTGATTTAAATCATCTCTTACATCCTTCTAGTTAAACTAAAGTTTCTGGAAACATCACTTGAAAATCAACTTTTCATTTCAGTCGACTGAATCACACTTTGCTACAGTGTTTTGCCTTACCTCAGACTTTCAGTCAGTTGAAACCTAACTCAGTACTGTTTATTTCTTGACTCATAACCTTTCAGTCGACTGAATCCTAGATACAGTCGGCTGACTCTGAGTCAAATCCTTCGTATCCCTGGTCAATCCTCTTTCAGTCGACTGAATCCTAAATTCAGTCGGCTGACTTTGGACCAGATAAACAGTATGTTCAGCCACTATAGATTCAGTCGACTGAATCCATGATTTAGTCGGCTGAATCATCAGCCAAAAGTTTACGTGTTTGCTAAGTAATCAAAGATTCTGTCTACTCAAACACGTCTAATCCTTTTACTTATTTGTTACGTCTACGTTCAGAGTCGACTAAATCACAAGATTCAGTCGGCTGAAACTTCGAGAAACAGTTTTCTGTTGCAGCCAACTCCAGTTCAGTCGATTGAATCAAAGATTCAGTCGGCTGAACCTCCCAGAAACTCTTTGCTTTCTTCGGCCAGTACTAGTTCAGTCGACTGAATCTAAGATTCAGTCTACTAATTGTTTGTCAATCTCTTTTGTTTGATGTTTTGGCTCAACCCTTTCTCCATGAAATTCATTCTCAATATTATTTAAACATAAATAATATCATTCATATAACCTTTAGTCGATTTACTCTACCTGTAACACCCGGCCCTTTTTCAATCGTTGAAAATCAGAGTCTATTTTTTTTTTAAAAATAAAGAGTGAGAGAGAGCGAGACGCCACGACACAAGCTAAGACCGAGCTTCCAAAGGCAGACCCTTAACAGGCCAACCATACGTGTGCGTGGACCAAGTCCACTAAAACGGTTCACACGTACTCAAGTTAAACATCCGAAATAACTCGTATATGCGGAAATATAATAGAATAATCATCTTATTCCATTTTAGATAGCAAATGAGTCCATTACTTAAACATAATTACTTAAGTTAAAATATCCAAAATTAATATTCCAAACCATAGCAAATATATCTACGTTATTACAGTCCCGAATGCTAGTTACTAAAATTACATTGTCCATGAATAACTTAAATAAAACGAAACTAAAACATCCAAGTTCCTAAGCTTGGCTCCGATCTCATTCCTCGTTCCGTCCATTCCTAGTGTCATCAACTAGGGTAGAAGTAGGGCGTTAGACAACGGGCCCAGTAGGTACTCCAAGTAGGGTTAACACATGGGTTAGTACCAAAAATCACATAGATAATACAATATCAAAAACATGCAAGTCAATGCCATGCCATGGTGTCATATGCCATTAATCCCACCCATTAAGCCATATCACCATGATGGAAACTCCTCATCAAGGTATCCCCCACGAATGCCTTACGGACACCCCGACGGAGCGTGGATCTCCAGTTACAAATCAGTCATACACCCCTCTTGATGGATAATGCACATCAAGGTGCCCCTCACGAATGCCTTACGGACGCCCCTTCGGAGCGTGGGTCTCGGGTTATATTTCAACTCTTCAATGCCATGCATGAGATGCAAATGCAGATATGCTATGTAATAATACAATCATAGTATTAAAAATTCCATCATTAAAACATAACATTTGATACAAAATAACTCATCAAAATATGAATTAAAATCATCATATACATCACATGGTTTCAATGAGGTAGGAATCCTATCAATGACCAACTAAAGTGTCCTTGTGTTTTTGTCCGAAAACCGCTCACTGATCGTGCCAAGCCGATCGTACACCGCTTATCCGTAATCTTATTACATATCAATAAATCAAACCCATGTTCTATTTGATTTCCAACCATGTTTAAGTCCACAAACATGCCTTAGTGGGGTTCGGCCCTACAACATGGCCGAACCTCACTCACTTGGTTTTGGGTCCAAGATCATTTCCTCTTTTGATTCATTAACCAATCACACATGAGTTAGTCATTTAGCATCAATAAAACCCTAAGTCCACAAAACTTTCTTCATGGGGTCCGGTCATACACCATGGCCGAACCCATGGTCCATCATTTTAATCATATTTCCATCTTAGCCATCATTCTATCCATAGCTAATCACTTAGCTTATTTACATATGACTTAAGTCCCAAAAATGATCCACACATGATTCATTAATCATAACATAAAACCCTAATAGATCCCTTCATTCCTTACTTAATCATTCACTTATCTAATCATGCTTAAATCTCTAAATGACCCATTAAAATGGTCCATGGAGTTCAGCCATACACCATGGCCGAACCCATGATATCTCATTTCCCATCTTCTCCTTTAAATCATTTACAATCTTAGATCCATAAACAAAGTCCCTCCATGGGGGTTTTAATCATACACTTAGATTCATCATTCAAAACCCAAAGATCCATAATAAATCCATTAATATTTCTCCATGGGGTTCGGCCATACAACATGGCCAAACCCATGGTCCTTGGTTCTTCCTTATTTCCTCATTTCAACTTTATCATTTACAACACTTAAACCTTATTTAAAATCACTAACATATTTGCATGATTTTCATCCTTTACCATTCATTAACATTTACCAACATCCTTCCATGGGGTTTGGCCATACATCATGGCCGAACCCTATGGTTCATCACTTTCTCTTAAAAATCATATAACCAAGATTTAATCCTTGGATGGGGTTCGGCCATACATCATGGCCGAACCTCATCCACCCCCTTTTGTCCTTGATGGTTCTCATACATAAAACTTAGGGTTTGACCATGCAAGGGCCAAACCATGATTCTTGATCATTCACCATTTCCTACATGGGACATGCATAAGGTCCTTAGCCATAACAAGATTAGGGTTCGGCCATGCAATCGCTGAACCATGTTCCATGACCATCTTTTCTTACTTATAAAATCTTATCAAGTACTTACCAATTCCGTGACTCCTCCAGCTTCTTTCACTCCTTCTTGCTCCTCCGATCTTCTCCCTCCTTAGCCTCTTCTTCCTCCTTGATCCTTGACCGAGAGTGAGCTTGAGAGGTCTTGAGATGAAAACCCAAAGAGAGGGTTCGACTAAAGAGTGTAGGTTTGAGAGAGGGACAAGAGCTTGAGATAGAAAACTCTAAGTCCATACTCCTTTGTCTTTGAGAGAGGGTCGGCCTTGAGTGAGAGGGAGAGAGTGAGATGAAGCAAAGAACTCTATTTGTTGTTCAATGTAATTCGGCCAAGGGTGGTGTCCTTTGCGTGATTCCCCTTTGTAACAACTATGACTCTTCACCACCCTCATTAATACTGCCTTTGGGGGTTTCATCCCATGAGATGAAACTCCAACCGTGTGCCTCTTGGGTTTCCATCATGAGATGGAAACCCTCCATCTCCCCAACGTGTATCCATCGGTATGCCTTGTGTAACAACCAAAAACCCTTCATCTCCTCATTAATGATCCCTTTAGAGTTTCATCCCATGAGATGAAACTCCCACCTCCCCAACTTGTGTACATGATGGTGTCCCTTGAGATGGAACTCTCCATCTCCTTATTCAACTCATCTCTTTAACTCAACTCATATATTTAATTCAGCTCTATTTAACTCACTTAAAATCAACTCAATAACTTGATTTCTTTTCCAATTTAATTCAACCACACTTTAATTAAGCTTGAACTCATTTGGTGGTCCACCAAGTCAACCATGACCCATTGGGTCCCAATTGGGCATTTGACCCAATTGACAACCTTGACCCAATTAAATAAATCTTACCCATTTATTTCAATTTACCCTTATCCATAATCCGTTGGGTCTTAATTGGGCAAGTGACCCAACTCCTTACCCATCTAAGGTCCATCTCCATTAATTCACAAATTAAATGGGCAATTTCCATATATATTCATAAATTGAAAATCCGAGGTGTTACAGGAACTCTCCATCTCCTTATTCAACTCATCTCTTTAACTCAACTCATATCTTTAATTCAGCTCTATTTAACTCACTTAAAATCAACTCAATTACTTGATTCCATTTCCAATTTAATTCAACCACACTTTAATTAAGCTTGAACTCATTTGGTGGTCGACCAAGTCAACCATGACCCATTGGGTCCTAATTGGGCATTTGACCCAATTGACAACATTGACCCAATGAAATAAATCTTACCCATTTATTTCAATTTAACTATATCCATAATCCGTTGGGTTTTAATTGGGCAATTGGCCCAACTCCTTACCCATCTAAGGTCCATCTCCATTAATTCACAAATTAAATGGACAATTTCCATATATATATATATATATATATATATATATATATATATATATATATATTCATAAATTAAAAATCCAGCATGTTACAATGCTACCCTCTTTTGAATATTTTCGTCCCGAAAATCAAGTGAAGTAGGGTTTCAAACATATTACATAAATAGCTCAGGCTGAGCTGTTCTCATTTCCGATTCAAGTTTCCAAGTGGCTTCCTCATTACCATGTCGATCCCATACCACCTTGAGTAACTGAATCACTCGGTTCTGTAACACAATTTGTTCTGTCTCCATCACTCTGATAGGCTTTTCGACGTATGTCACGTCGCTTTTCACCTCTATGTCTTGTACATTCAGTACATGTGAGGGATCATGATTGTACTTCCTCAACGTAGATATATGGAATACATCGTGCAAAGATGACAATTGTGGAGGAAGTGCCAATTGGTAAGCTACCTCCCCCACCCTCTTCAGGATTGGAAACGGCCCCACAAATCTAGGCGACAGTTTCCCCTTTTTTCTAAATCTCATGTGTTCCTTTCGTGGCGAGACTTTCAAGAACACTAACTCTCCCACCTCAAAATCCAGGAACCTCCTCCTCTTGTCAGCGTAGCTCTTCTGACGACTCTATGCCGCAAGTAGGTGTTATCGTATCAACTGAATCTGCGTTGTAGTCTCTGCAACTAACTTGGGTCCAATAAGTGCAGGCTCACCGGCCTTTATCCAGCACACTCGTGACTTACATGATCTACCATATAAAGCCTCGAATGGAGCCATCTGGAGGCTTGCCTGGTAACTGTTGTTGTAAGAGAACTCCACCAGCGGCAAGTGATCCTCCCATCCACCCTTGAAGTCTAGCATACATGCTCTCAGCATATCTTCCAATGTTTGTATCGTCCTCTCTGACTGTCCATCAGTCTGTGGATGGAATGTTGTGCTAGTCAATAGATCTGTCCCCATAGCCGACTGCATGCTCTGCCACACTCTGCCGGTGAATCGGCTATCTCTATCGGACACAATAGTCCGGGGAATACCATGGAGTCTGATGATATCCCTGATGTACCGTCGTCCCAAAGTCTCAGATGAATCTGTCATCTTGATGGGAAGAAAATGTGCAGACTTGGTCAATCAATCTACCACGACCCATATCGCATCGTTGCCTTTGATGACCTTGGCAACCCTGTCACAAAATCCATAGAGATATGTTCCCATTTCCACTTCGGCACTGGTAAGGGTTTGAGTAACCCTGGTGGCTTCTGATGTTCAGTCTTAACCTGTTGACAAGTTAAGTAGTGGCTAACAAACTCTGCCACATCCCTCTTGAGTCCATGCTACCAATAATGTCTCTTCAGGTCGTGATACATCTTTGTGCTGCCCGGATGAATAGAGAGTTTAGTTTGGTGTGCCTCGATCAATAACTCTCTTCTGCAGCTCTTAGGCACATATGTCCTACCTCGGAATACAAGACACTGTCCTGGTCATAACTCCCATTCCGGTATGACCTCACCAGTAGACATCTTAGCCCATATCTCCTCCACTTCCGGATCTGTCCGCTACTCATGTTCAATCTTGGAGACCATGTTGGACCGTATGATCAGATTATACATACTCCCATGGTTGTTGATATACAAGTTGAACTCTCGAATGGTATTCAACATTTCCCATTCTTTCCTGATCAAACTAGCCACTTTTGCATGTGATATGCGGTTGAGGGCATCCGCCACTTTGTTCGCCTTGCCAGGATGATATCGAAGCGAGAACTCATAATCTTGCAGATATTCCATCCATTTATGCTACCTCATGTTGAGTTCTTTCTGATCAAACAAGTATTTCAAGCTCTTATGATCTGAAAACACTTTAAACTTCTCGCCATAAAGATAGTGTCTCCAGCTTTTGAGAGCGAAGACCACTGCAGCTAGTTCCAGATCTTGAGTGGGATAGAGACGTTCATGAATTTTCAACTGTCTAGAACCATAAACCACCACATGTTGACTTTGAGTGAGAGAACACCCAAGTCCCTCTCCTGAAGCATCACAAAATGCTTCATATCCCTTGCCCCTTTCCGGTAAAATCAGAATAGAAGCAGTTGTAAGCCTCTCCTTTAGTTCCTCGAGTCTCTAGTTGCATACATCCAACCATTCAAACTTAACTCCTTTCTAAGTGAGTCAAGTAAGTGGAGATGCAATCTTGGAGAAGTCCATGATAAACTTCCTATAGCAACCAGCCAATCCCAGAAAACTACGGATCTCGGTTACATTCTTAGGTGCTTTCCATTATCTCACTGCCGCCACCTTAGCCGGGTCCACAGCTATTCCTTAGATGTTCTGCATGCTCCTCCCGATGGTGGGAATAAATAGGGTTATCGTTAATGAAAACGATTACAAACTTGTCCAACTAAGGACGAAAGATTTTGTTCATCAGATCCATGAATATAACCCCCCTGTGGGTATAATCCATTCATGGGCATAACTAATACCTTCGTAGGACTAATATGTCTATCATATGACTAACAGGTCTAACATAAGACCAATGCGTCGACTATGGAATCAAACTGTCTATCATAAGACCAATATGTCAACTTATGGGACCAAAATGTCCTTCAAGCTACCAATACGTCTACCCTAATGCCAATATCCGGCATCAATCCAAACCACCATGGAAACCCTTATCCATTATGTTCCTCTTCCTATTGTTGGTTTTGTTGTGTATGTCTTCTTCTCGGAGGCATTTTCCTATGTTATCGACACATCGATCGACTTAGTTTCTCATCAGAATCTATGTTCACATACTTGGGGAAATTGCCAAATCATCATCTTGTATTTCTTGTTTTGGGGAATTATCCTATGTATCACATAACGTCTCTTGTTTGGGGAACTTTCCTATGTATCACATGATGTCTCTTGTTTGGGGAACTTTCCTATGTATCACATATTGCTTTTCATGTAGGGGAAATCTTGATGTTTCTTGTTTCGGAGAAATATGTCCTACTTTGCTATGTTTGATAAATCCAATTTATAATGTCTGTCCTTCCCTTGCTATCATTCTTTTCTCGTCAAGTGTTGCTCTCAGATTGAATGTTTCAGTCTGAGTCTAATGAAGTAAATTAATCCAGCCCCCGTGCAGTGGACTTCGAAGAGTCGGTCAGTTGGGATTCTTATCTGTCAGTGAGACATGATACCGTCTTAATCTTACTTCGAAAGATTCATTATTCCGGTTTCGCTCTGATACCAACTGTAACGCCCTGCCCCTTTTTCACTCGCCGAAAATCAGAGTCTATTTTTTTAAAAAATAAAGAGTGAGAGAGAGCAGGACTCCACAATGCGAGCTAAGTCCAAGCTTCCAAAGCCCAACCCTTAACTGGCCAACCATACGTGTACGTGGACCAAGTCCACTAAAACGGTTCACAAGTACTCAAGTTAAACATGCGGAGTAACTCGTATATGCGAAAATATAATAGAATAACCATCCTATTCCATTTTAAATAGCAAAGAAGTCCATTACTTAGACATAATTACTTAAGTTAAAATATCCAAAATTAACATTCCAAACCATAGCAAATATATCTACGTTATTACAGTCCCGAATGATAGTTACTCAAATTACATTGTCCATGAATAACTTAAATAAAATGAAACTAAAACATCCAAGCTCCTAAGCTTGGCTCCGATCTCGTTCCTTGTTCCATCCATTCCCTGTGTCATCAACTAGGGTAGAAGTAGGGCGTTAGACAACTTGCCTAGTAAGTACTCCAAGTAGGGTTAACACATGGGTTAGTACCAAAAATCACATAGATAATACAATATCAAAAACATACAAGTCAATGCCATGCCATGGTGTCAGATGCCATGATCCCACCCATTAAGTCATATCACCATCACATAGTATCCTCTTGATGGAAACTCCTCATCAAGGTATCCCCCACGAATGCCTTACGGACGCCCCGACGGAGCGTGGATCTCCGGTTACAAATCAGCCATACACCCCTCTTGATGGATAATGCACATCAAGGTACCCCTCATGAATGCCTTACGGACGCCTCGAGAGAGCGTGGGTCTTCGGTTACATTTCATCCCTCCCATGCCATGCATGAGATGCAAATGCAGATATGTTATGTAATAATACAATCATAGTATTAAAAATGCCATCATTAAAACATACAATTTGATACAAAACAACTCATCAAAATATGAATTAAAATCATCATACATATCCCATGGTTTCAATGAGGTAGGAATCCTACCAATGACCAACTAAAGTGTCCTTGCGTTTTTGTCCAAAAATCGCTGACCGATCGCGTCAAGCTGATCATACACCGCTTGTGAGATCCTGTTACCTTATTACATATCAATAAATCAAACTCGTGTTCTATTTGATTTCCAACCATGTTTAAGTCCACAAACCTTAGTGGGGTTCGGCCCAACAACATGGTTGAGCCTCACTCACTTGGTTTTTAGTCCAAGATCATTCCCTCTTTTGATTCATTAACCAATCACACATGAGTTAGTCATTTAGCATCAATAAAACCTATGTCCACAAAACTTTCTTCATGGGGTTCGGCCATACACCGTGGCCGAACCCATGGTCCATCATTTTAATCATATTTCCATCTTAGCCATCATTCTATACATAGCTAATCACTTAGTTTATTTATATATGACTTAAGTCCCAAAAATGATCCACACATGATTCATTTATCATAACATAAAACCCTAATAGATCCTTTCATTCCTTGATTAATCATTCATTTATCTAATCATGCATAAATGTCTAAATGACCCATTAAAATGGTCCATGGAGTTCGGCCATACACCATGGCCGAACCCATGATATCTCATTTCCCATCTTCTCTTTTAAATCATTTACAATCTTAGGTCCATAAACAAAGTCCCTCCATGGGGATTTTAGTCATACACTTAGATTCATCATTCAAAACCCAAAGATCCATAATAAATCCATTAATATTTCTCCATGGGGTTCAGCCATACAACATGGCCGAAGCCATGGTCCTTGGTTCTTCCTTATTTCCTCATTTCAAGTTTATCATTTACAACAATTAAACCTTATTTAAAATCACTAACATATTTGCATGATTTTCATCCTTTACCACTCATTAACATTTACCAACATCCTTCCATGGGGTTTGGCCATACAACATGGCCGAACCTTACTGTTCATCACTTTCTCTTAAAAATCATATAACCAAGATTTAATCCTTTGATGGGGGTTCGGCCATACATCATGGCCGAATCTCATCCACCCCTTTTGTCCTTGATGGTTCTCATACATAAAACTTATTGGCCATGCAAGGGCCAAACCATGATTCTTGATCATTCACCATTTCCTACATGGGACATACATAAGGTCCTTAACCATAACAAGATTAGGATTTGGCCATGCGATGGCTGAACCATGTTCCTTGACCATCTTTTCTTATTTATGAAATTTTATCAAGTACTTACCGATTCTGCGACTCCTGCGGTTTCTTTAACTCCTTCTTGCTCCTCCGATCTTCTCCCCCCTTAGCCTCTTCTTCCTCTTTGATCCTTGGCCGAGAGTGAGCTTGAGAGGTCTTGAGATGAAAACCCAAAGAGAGGGTTTGGCCAAAGAGTGTAGGTTTGAGAGAGGGAGAGGAGCTCGAGATCGAAAACTTTAAGTCCTTTCTCCTTTGTCTTTGAGAGAGGGTCAGCCTTGAGTGAGAGGGAGAGAGTGAGATGAAGCAAAGACCTCTCTTTTTTGTCCAATGTAATTCGGCCAAGGGTGGTGTCCTTTGGGTGATGCCCCATTGTAACAACTATGAATCTTCACCTCCCTCATTAATACTTCCTTTGGGGGTTTCATCCCATGAGATGAAACTCCAACCGTGTGCCTCTTGGGTTTCCATCATGAGATGGAAACCCTCCATCTCCCCAACGTGTATCCATGGGTATGCCGTGTGTAACAACCAAAAACCCTTCATCTCCTCATTAATGACCCCTTTGGAGTTTCATCCCATGAGATGAAACTCCCACCTCCCCAATGTGTGTACATGATGGTGCCCTTTGCGATGGAACTCTGCATCTCCTTATTCAACTCAACTCATATTTTTAATTCAGCTCTATTTAACTCACTTAAAATCAACTCAATAACTTGATTTCTTTTCCAATTTAATTCAACCACACTTTAATTAAGCTTGAACTCATTTGGTGGTCGACCAAGTCAACCATGACCCATTGGGTCCCAATTGGGCATTTGACCCAATTGACAACCTTGACCCAATTAATAAATCTTACCCATTTATTTCAATTTACCCTTATCCATAATCCGTTGGGTCTTAATTGGGTAATTGGCCCAACTCCTTACCCATCTAAGGTCCATGTCCATTAATTCACAAATTAAATGGGCAATTTCCATATATATTCATAAATTGAAAATCCGGGGTGTTAAAGGAACTCTCTATCTCCTTATTCAACTCATCTCTTTAACTCAACTCAGATCTTTAATTCAGCTCTATTTAACTCACTTAAAATCAACTCAATTACTTAATTCCATTTCCAATTTAATTCAGCCACACTTTAATTAAGCTTGAACTCATTTGGTGGTCGACCAAGTCAACCATGACCCATTGGTTCCCAATTGGGCATTTGACCCAATTGACAACCTTGACCCAATTAAATAAATCTTACCCATTTATTTCAATTTAACCTTATCCATAATCCGTTGGGTCTTAATTGGGCAATTGACCTAACTCTTTACCCATCTAAGGTCCATCTCCATTAATTCACAAATTAAATGGGCAATTTCCATATATATTCATAAATTGAAAATCTGGGGTGTTATACTACCTTCTAGCCAAAGTTAGAGTCTTTTCCATAATCTTTCAAACTTGTGCCTTTCAAAATATAATTCTATTTTCCAATCTTTCGTTGTTGGTTTTCAACATATATCCACTCAGATGGATTTCTAATACAATGGTTCTATGATTGTTTAGCCAACACTTCTAACCAAATATGGAACTCATAGGTTCGATTACACCATGGCCAAACCTATGGTTTCCTTTATCATAACCCCATATTACTAGACTCAAAACACACCTCTTTCCTCGTCTCCTTCGTTTCTTTTGATCTGAACTCCTTCCTTAATCCTTTGTTCTTCACTGATTTCTCTAAGGTCTAGACGAATTGGGAGAGAGATGAGAAGAGGCGATGAAAGAATCCTCTTGTGTGCAATAGGAAATTCGGCCAAGGGGTGTGAAGTGCCTCTTGGTTGGCATCCCTATGTAACAACCACAAGACCTTTCAATTTTTCATAATGGTTATCTTCAACCAAGGTGTCCCTTGGCTTACCAAGGCACCTCTTTACCTTCCATCGATTTTCCTTGGGTTTCATCCTTTGAGATGGAAACCCTCCATCTTCCCACTCAACTCACTTGATGGCTTAAGTCAATTGAACTCAACTCATGTTATTTAATTCATTTGAACTCATTAATCACTCTCGCCAATTCAACTCAGCCATAACTCAGCAATACTCATGTGACCCTTTAATCCCTTTGGTGGTTGACCAAGTCAACCATGACATGGTCGACCATAACACATGGCCCTTGGGATCCCAGCTTGACCATGTTACTTACATGCCACCTCACCACTTTCCACCTCACTTGATAAGGTGTATTTGGGTCTTAATTGGGTAGCTGACCCAATTAATTAAGTGTACCCATTTATCTTCAAATCAGTTCATCTATGACCCATTAGGTCCCAATTGGGTAATTGACCCATTTAATCACACTTACCCAATTATTTCCAAATCGAATTATATCCTTGATCCATTGGATCATAAATGGGTTATTGACCCAACTCCTTTACCCATCTAAGGTCCATTTCATCCATAAAATTTAAATTCAATCAATTTGACAATTTAAATAGTCAAAATCCAATATATTTTTGCATTGAAAAATCCAGGTGTTACAGTCAAAGTGCCACCAGAACAATACTCGCCACATGTAAAGATTTTCTATCTCAAAAAAACATTTGTCCCATAATATCAATCATGGGGTGGTGACCAAATCTAATTTAAAAAACTATGAGGAGCCTTTCCTTCTATGGCTAAGATTACCACTCACAAGATTTGACTTTGATAAGCAAGAGGTGGCAAAAGGAATCCAAGGACCCTTCTAACGAATTTACCTGTTTTGTATAGATTTTAAAAATCGTGGAGCCTAAGAATTTTCCCTCTTCAGACTGAATCAAAGGACAACTAGATTTAGTCACATAACCAGATATACTTAGACAATCTTGACGCCTCTTGAGAAAACTCGAGGCCTCCAGTCTATACCCAATTTTCAGACTTTTAAATTATTAGGCCATTGACATCTAGGGTTCTTTTGGTTTGACCTATGGTCCACTAGGGTCTACTTACTTGTGTACGAATCATGTGCAGACGGTAGAACATTCAATGCATAATAAATCTTCGTGAAGTCTTCAGAGATATTGACATCTTCTTAAATCTTCCAAGGCAAGGTCCAACTGGGTCACGTAATTAACAAAACGGGTGACTCTGACTAGCCGGGGCACTTTCACATTCGACAACACCTGTTGACTGCACGTAGTCGACAGAAGAGCTATGCAGATAGCAAGAGATGGCCTTTGACATTTCACGTGGGAGACCAAGTATTCCTAAAGGTCTCGCCACGCAAGGGCCATATGCAGTTTGGAAAGAAGGGAAAACTATTTCCAAGCTTTGTTGGGTCGTTCCCTATCATTGAAATGATCGGCAAAGTTGCATATCGCATAGAACTTCATGCAGAATTGTCAAACCTGCATGACGTATTTCATGTCTCAATGTTTCCAAAATACAATCCTGGTTCGTCACATGTCTTGGATGTACAAGAACTAGATGTTCAGAGCGACATGTCGTACTTCGAAAGGCCTATTAGAATCATAGATGCCGAACAGAAGGTACTAAGGAACAAAGTGATCCATTTCATCAAAGTGGTTAGGGAACGACATGGAAATGAAGAACCCACTTGGGAAATGGAATCGAAAATCAAAGCATCTCACCCAGAACTATTTTTTTAAATTCTGTTTTTGGAACCCAACCTTCGTCTATTTTTCGGGAAGAAATTTCCAAAAGGAGGTAGTATTGTAAGGACCTGGAGTTTTAACTCCCTATTTTGTATGTAATTTCTCTTTAAATCTATGAAATGAATGATGAGATTGTTGGTCCAAAAACAATATGAATAAAATGTGGTGAATGTACATAGAAAGAAATAGGGGAAACTAAATTTCCCTCTGACGATACATCGACTGGGTCAATGTGTTGGCAAACTGAACTTCCTTAGGCACTGTGTCGACTCGATCGATGTGTCGGTGAAAGTTAAAAACTGAATCCGAAACATAAATTGCCAGAAAGATGCATCGACATGGTCAATGTATCAGCGAAAGGCCAAAATCAGAATAAACCAAGTACAAAACACCCAGATGGACATATCGACCATCTCGATATACCGTGGAAAAATTGTTGGACATATCGATGAAGTCGATGTGTTGAGGTAGTTCAAACGCCTTTAGTAGATACTTCTGTCTTTCGTTGCCCAGGCATTACTTTCCATGCATGGTAATCCTCCAACACCAATTCCCACCTTCCAATCGCCCATTTAAGAGTCTAGGACAACCAAAGGAGGAAAATAAAAAAGGGAGTGAAAATGAAAGAGGGAAATAGAGAAAGAAAGAAAAGGGGAAGAGGGAAAACAGAAAGAAATAAAAGAAAGAGAGGAAAAGCAAGAAAAAAAAAACAGAGAAAGAGAGAAGAGAAGAAAGAAAGAGACCACCTAGTTTCACTCATTCAATCTCGTTCACTCACTCAACCTTAACCCTCAACTCTACAGTGATCTTTCTCCCCTCTCCACTGACTTCATCAGCACCGGGAAAGGGGGGAGAAGCAAGGAAAAAAAGAAGGAAAAATCAAGCTAGAAAGGAGGGAAGGGAGAAAGGAGCTCATCCTTCATCCACTCGAGTACACTTGAAAATCCTGCAAGGTAGATAAATTTTATTGTGATTTTAAGTAAAATAATCACACTAGGGTCTTTATAGAATATGTATGAACGGATTTAAGAGATAAAGGACCGAGGATAATGGACATACAAGTAGAGGGAACTCATGGAAAATGAATCCATGGCCTTCGGACCCAATCCAGTTGACATATCGACTATTTTGATGTGTCGTCTAGAACAAAAGTCGAATAAACCAGAAATATCGAGGTATTAAACTTACAGAATCCAACCCAGGATGACATATCGACAACGCCAATGTCTCGGTTGGGGTACGACAGAAATGAAAATAAAACAAAAGGATGATGAATTGATTCCAGAACGACCCATTGACAAGGTCGATGTGTCGGTCTGGGTATGACAAAATTGAAAATGGAATATGAAAGTTCTCCTTTTAGTGCTAGAACACGATTGACCCTAGCGGGGGGGTGTTGAATAGGTCAATCTAAAAATTGTTGGTCCTTTGAAAAATTACTTGATTGATTAATTAAGTACAACGGATATAACAATCAAGTGTGTGTGTGTGTGTTAGCAAATGAGATTAAGCAATCAACACAAGGAATTAGCTCTAACACCACAAGTACAAAGACATAAGATATATAGTGGTTCGATTAGCCAACCTACATCCACTGTTGGGACTAGGTCAACCTTGAGCTATCCCAAAATTCACTAAGTGGGGACTTACACCCTCACAATTAGAGTTGCAATTCCACCTAACTCAATTGGCTGGGAATTTCACCACCACATGTAAAATAAGAATTCCACCTATTTGATTTGGTTGGGAATTCCATCCACCACGTGTGCCAGCGACGACGCTCTAGATTTTTTATAGTAGTTCCGGAGCCAAGCCTCCTTAATCTACTTTCACTAGATAAAGGTTTTAAAACAAAATTAAAGCCAAGAAGCACTTGCCTTGTAGATCTTTCTCGAAGATGTGTGCTTCTCAAAGATCCACCCATTGTGTGCCCGAGTTAATCCCGACGCTCTGCCTTGTAGCCGTCGTTGAGCAATCACAATTTCAGGGTGACTAAGAAACTGATTCTGTCCTAGTTTGGATATTTTCTTTTCTCCTCTATTTCTCTCTTTCACTAAATCAATAGATTGGTTGTATTTGAATCTCAAGTGTAAGCACAAGAGAGTAGATCGTTCCTTAGAGTGTGTGAATTTTCTCAGTTTAAGAAAGCTGATTAAATAATCACACACCTCTCATATTTATAGAGGAGTCAACACAGTTTTTCAAACTGTCCAGTACCGATAGGTCGGGGGCACCGATGGGTCAGTGTTCACATTTATTACCGTTCAACCACCCGACCATTGAACATTAAATGCACTCCCAACGGCGTAATTAATTCCCAGTCGATAGGTCAGTGTCAGCGATGGGTCGACAGTGATGGCACCGAGAGGTCAGTCCATACGAGGTCTGAGGCAACACCATACTGACAGAGTTTCATGTCCCGAAACTTGTCCTGTCCAGAACGACGTGTCGCCCTTGACTGTACTCTCAATCGGTCTTCAAGTACCGAGATGTCTGTTTTCTCAAAAGTCCACTTGAGCTCTAAGTCCCAGAACTCATAAGTTATCATCTACGAGTCGTTTGACCATGAGGGGTCGTTAAGTTCATCACCGAGGGGTTGGTGCATACGAGACTCTTGATCAGAGGCATACCCTGAATGATAATTCAATGTTCCATAAACTTTTTCAATCTGGCTGACCAGTCCATGACCATGATAGGTCGATCATGTCTCCACCGAGAAGTCAGTAAGAACGACTGGTCGAGCTGACAGTGAACTTAATTCATATTTCCAAGTTCGCTTCCAATTCACTGTCAAGCTTCCTCTCTAGGCTTTTAATGATTTGATCAATTGTTCAACTAGGCCTAGGCAAAGTCCTCTTAAGGTATGGGTTCCACCTAAAGTCATCTATGGCCGTAGTACTTGTTTTGTGATTGTCATAATGATGAGCTTTAATTCGGTGGAGCATGATCTTCAATCCTGATCACCTTTAGTCTTCAAGCTTTTAGGAAGTGCTTCTTCCCGAGTCATGGAATTGACAAACTTAGGGACTCGGCAAAGCCGGGGCACTAACAATCTCCATCTTTGTCAATTTCATGACAAAACTTATAAGCTAACCAAATTACAAACCCACCTTTATTACATTACATTTGAATACAAAAATATTACATTGATTACATATACATATTCTAATGGAAAATAAGACTATGATCTTCGCATATTCTTGTTCAGCTTACTTCATTTCATGTTTTCTTGTTAAAGCACATAAGCAAGCAACACTAGAAAATCATTAAAGGGGTTAGTCCAAAACATAAATATGCATCCATGGACTAAACTAGATTTGTATTCATGCTACCCCATATTTCCTAGAAACCAAAACTACCCATAGCATATCCAAGCTATTAGTGTTGAGAAGATTTTCTCCCCCAATCTTCTTGAGTTTGATTTCCCAAACTCCAAGCACAGACATTCCCATATCCATTGGCTTCTTCCAATCTTACCAATTACTCATCTTATTTGGCTTTTTTCAATCTTACCAATTACTCCTCTTTAATTGGCTTTGATGTCTAACAACTTCTACTAATTTCTTGCCCATTTTGTCATACAATTGATAAAGGTTTAGTAGGCAGACATCGATTTTCCTTTCATTTCGAAGGAATTGGATTTCAAGCACTCCCCCATGCTTCTTGTATTTAGTGCTTCCATGATTCACTTCCAACTCATTTAATCTTTCCATTGATCAATGTATGCTTCTCATGCATTCAAGCATTGATCTCCCCCACAGTACAATGCAAATCGCCATTGCTTTACTATTTTTCTTCTTCTTCCCCTTTAAGAGTTGTGTTGTCTTAAAGGTGTTCTCCCAATGGGGTCAAGCTAACTTACCTAGCTTCTCTTTTTCAAGTCTTCTCCTCCATTCTCCAAGCTATTTTTTCTAGCTTCTTTGATTTAACTCCCCCATAAACTTAGCTGCCTCTAAGTTTATTTTTCTCCAAGATTTCTTTCAAGTGTGCATCATCCTTCATCCCTACACTTTCATGACGAGTGACAGGTGCTAAACAACACATATTTTGTGCTCCCCAAACTTCAAGAATGTGTGTAACATCACAGCCTGGTCACTATCTCCCTAACACGCCAATACAAAATCAACTCGTTCAAACCTTCATGTTAGTCTATTTAACAAAAACCATGTTAACCATAGACAAGACATAGAAGGCATTCAAACACAACAATACACACATCAAACCATAGCAACCATATCAAGTCATTAATAATCAAAATGTGCAGTACATATGGTTTTGGAGTGGGAATCATCAATGCTTAGACAAAATATCAAAAAGTATAGTTGTTCAAAATTGAAAACATAAAAACATGAAGAAGTATCCTAAGTAGGTCCATCCTGTGGAAGTGTTGGAGGAGAAGGGGATCGAGAATCTGGAACTGTGCTATCAGATCTGGCAGAGGAGGAGATAGTAGAGACTAGTTCTTTGGACAGACAACCAGATGTTATCTAGACTTCTCTCAAAGTTGTCCATTCTCTTTTGAGGGGGATATTGGTATTCTTCTTCTTCCTCGGTGTCTCTCGAAAAGTTCTCAGAACGATGACTTTCTTGCTCACTGCTGTCATCAGAGATAATGATATGTTCTTCATTACTAGTTCTATGACCATTATCCTCTTCTGCATCTTTTCTCCTTCACTCGTGACGTTCTTCGACAAAGATGACATCTTTTTCAATGATGGGGGTCTTTTTCAACCTCTGGTTGAGTTTTCTGGTGAGAACTAGATTCTGGTCTATGGGGAGTGAGAGTGAACTTACCAGCCTGAACAGACACATGATTTCTAGAGCTAGGGTTAGGGCAAGATCGAAAGGCTGATCTTTTGATTCTTTTGGGCCACTGACTGGTTTCTCCTCGTTCTTCAGAGGTCTAAGGGCATGACAGGGTTGCCATCTTTTTGGGCATGGTTTTTCCAAGAGGATATCCTCAAACAGTAGCTTGGAGATGGATGAGGTGAAAACTGAGCCTAAAATGATCTAAGAAAATCACAAAAACTGTGATTTTCAGGCTTCTAGAAACGGGAGGAACACAAACCCAATGGTTTTCCGGCGAGAAATCACTTCGAGAGAGTCGAGACTACAAATTCGGATGAATTGTCGTTTTCGCAGAAAAGGTCCCTTTTAATTTAAATATTCTGTCTCACCGACATGTCTTTTCCATCGACAGGTCGAACCTTTCGACAATTTTTGTCGTTTTTAATTAGTGCCCGATTTAGCATAGTACCGACATGTCTGTCACACCGAGTAGTCTATTCACCGACATGTCGACTATACCGAGAAGTTTAGATAGCAAAGCAATCATCCCTGATTTGTGCAACTTGATGAAATCCTATTCTGAGGATGTCATACAGAGATCTATTCCAATATGATAAAACACATATATGCCAAAAATAATTCATCAAATCATTAAAACATGCACAGGATCAAAATTTATATTCCAAAATACATAAAGTTCAAAATACTTTGAATAGAATGTATGTACTATTGCCAGGAAGAGTACATTCTAGACTTATAGTCAGCCAATTTTTCTATCCTCATGTCACAACACTTTTCTGCTATGTGAACTCATATGGTCTCTTGTGAGTCCATTTGTAGTGGTCTAAGATATGAAACTGAATCTCAAACAAAAACAAAATCTGAGTGGTGGTATATCTCCTGGGTACAAAGATTGTGGCATTTGCCAATGCATACACACCCATATGATCGTACATTTGATGACCAAACATGGGATCCTTCAACTCTTTTAAGACATGATTCAGTTGTCTTAACAAAGAGCCTTGCCTTGTGTCCACCTTCCTTGGGTTTCTTTTAAGGTTAGGTGTTGATGGATATCATTTTGGCATAAGCTTTACTGGATTGTGCCATTTAGCTTGTGCTTTCCTTTTCAAGTAACTATTGCAATGGTAGCAATTTCTTTTGAAATGCCCAACCTTGTGACAGAAATAACACTTTCCCGTTGAAGGGTGAGAGTCACTTGTTTTTCTAAACACCCCATGGTTCATATGTTCTTTGGTGGATGAGGCACCAAGACCAGACCTATCACTATATTGTTTACCTGAACCTAAGAGTCTTTTAAGTCTTTCAGCTCATTGGCTAAACTTATCTTGGAATTTTTCTTTATGAATTTTTAATTTCTTAACTTCCAAAGATAATTTTTTAACATCCTATTTAAGAAGGTTATTGTGATGCCACCTATTCTCGACATCCTTGCAGTGAATACTTATCTCTTCTTGAAGGTTTTTATTACTCTTTTAGTTTTGAGTTTTCATTCTCATAGAGTTCCAACTTAGAGGTTAGGAGAGATTTTTCAGTTTTCAAATCCTCCACTTGATTAGAAAGGTGCAGGTTTTCATTTTTAACCTTGTCTAATTTCTTTTCCAACCTCTCACTTTCAAGGAAGAGGGCACTGCAGAAGGTTTGAAGATTTTCATCCTCTTCACTCTCATCATCCTCCATTACAACTGTGGGATTTTCTTGATCACCAATGATCGAGGCTAAGAGAGTTTTTGATACATCAACTTTTCTTTGAATCTCTTTATTAGAATCACTCTCTGATTCAAAGGTTTCCACATGGGTCACACCCACATTCATAGCCTTCTTAATTTATCTGAGGGACATTTGTTCATGAAGTGTCCTCTCCCCCCACAACTATAACAAGTTTTCTCCTTGGCAACCTCTCTCTCATTCCCTTTCCCTCTAATTCTTCTTGCCTTTTAGGGTATCTTTTAATTGATTCACCCTTTCCTATTATTCTCAAGTTGTTTCTTTTAACAAAGTTTTTATAAAATGTTTTGGCAAACATTACCATTTCATCACTTGAGAACTCATCTTCAGAAAAATTGTCTTTTTCTTTTGTTTTCTTTTGTTTTAAGGAAGATTTCAAGGCAATGGATTTGTCCTTTGGTTGTTCAAAGTGTAGTTCATAGGTTTGTGGTGAACCAATCAAATCATCAATGTTCATTAGAGACACATCTCTGTTATCTTCCATAGTCACAACCTTGGGCTTAAATCTTTCTGCAAGATTCCGGACAATTATGGTACATACCTTGTCCTCGGGTATCCCTTCACCTAGAGTGTACATTTGATTCACAATGTCACTTGTATTGGAATAAAAATCCATGCAGACTTCATCCTCCCTCATTATAATTGTTTCAAATTGATTTTGGAGGATCTGAAATTTGGACCGCTTAACTGTTGAGGTGCCTTCATGAGTTCTTTCAAGAACTTCCCATGCCTCCTTTGCAGTTTCAAAGGTCATAATTTGCTTGTACTCGCTATCGGATACTGTACAGTTAAGGGCATTCATTGCTTTGCCATCAGCTGTTTGAGCAGCTTTTTCAACAGGAGTCCAAGAGGCAAAAGGTTTGGGTGTCATAAACATGATTGAGGTGGATGCTATCATCTTCTCTTCCATAGGTTCTTGCCATCCAGTCTTAACAATATCCCATACTGATGAATCAATAAAAACAAAGAAACTTCTCATTTTGGCCTTCCATGAGGCATAGTTTGTTCCATCAAAGTAAGGGGGGTTGGATATTGCATGACTATCTCCCATCGTGTTCTAGCTTGGATCAACTCATATGGTTAATAATCTCACTTGGGTGTTTACAGAATATGTATGAACAAATTTAAGGGATAAAGGACTGATGATAATAGACATACAAGTAGAGGGAAAACATGGAAGACGAATCCGTGGCCTCCGAACTCAACCCAGTCGACATATCGACTCTGTCGATATGTCGTTTGGAACAAGTGTCCAATAAACCAAAAATATCCAGGTATTAAACTGAAAGAACCCAACCCAGGGCGACATATCGACAACGTCCAGTGACAGATTTGAAAATAGAACAATTGGATGATGTACTGATCCCAGAATGACCTATCGACAACTTCGATGTCTCTGTCTCGATATGACATAATTGAAAATGGAATGAAAAAAGGTGATGAACTGGTCCTAGTAAGATGTATTGACTAGGTTGATGTATCGTCCTGGAAATGACCATAAATGAATGTAAAGATGACGAAGGAAGAATGAATCTGTGGACATATCGGTTGTATCGATATGCTCACGGATCTCTGATAGATATATCGACCAGGCCCACATATCGGCCTGGAAACGAATGATGAGTGTTAATAGACCAAACCCCGGAGGACATGTCAACGAAATCGACACCTCGGGTATATGCACCTATATATGTATCGAATGGGTGGATGCATATGGTTTGAAAATAGAGGACAAACACGAACACTGATAGATCAACTCAGAAGAACATGTCGACGTGCTGGACACCTCGAACCAATGTACCCCTAGATGTTTCGACTGGCTTGATACATATGATCAGAGAACGACAAGACAACATGAACTGGAACAGACAAAGCCAGTCGACATGTCAAAATGATCGATGTGTCGGCTGTATCCAGGGGCAATGTATCGACAATCTCGATATGTCGGCTTGAGACATGGAAAATTTAATAAGGCTAATGTACTTGATGCTAAATCGGATTTACATGGAGTTCCTTAGACTCTGTAGATCATACATATGACCCTTTGGACTTGGTTAGACCTACTTAGATTAGACCAAAAAAAAAAAGGTTTATACGATAATGACATGAAAATTATGATTTGAAACTTGTACATGGACAAAGGAACCGATGGTAGTCCAGGCACCATTCGAACGACTTTAAAAGTAACCCCTCTTGTTCATCATCCTAGATCAGGTAGGAGTTCCTACCTTATTGAAGCACATCAATGTGACTTAATTATATACTATTTTTTCTGCTAAAATTATTAGTCTAGAATTATGAAAATATGATGTTTTCAACATGATATGCATTGAGCTAAATTATCATGATGTTTTATGTATTGTAAAACTTTTAGAACTATATGATGCATGGTTGGTCATCATGATTGCATACATGTACCTCATGCATGATTGCATTGGAGGGATTGCATTATCGAGCCAAGAATGAATTGTTCGGACATTGCTTGGTCTCGTGTACGAAAAGTAATTGAGATGATATTAAAAATGTTATACTTTGGCCACGTCCATTTGTTGTGAATGTTACTTCGTTAATTGGGCCAAAAATCTCCTATGAAGGTCTCGAAGCCCTGCGCAGAGGGAGGAGTCACTCCACCGATATTCTCAGTTAACTTGTGGATGGGTAACAACACCCTAGTGGTTGCCGCCTCAAATGCCGTTGGACATAATTGGCCATTATGAAACTAGTTGGATGAGATATCTAGTGTGATTTGATGCATGGGTATGGGATGGCATTTCATTGATGCATGACACCCATGACATATCATTATATGTTGAGTAACAAGTATGATTTATGAAATATGGGATTTCATTATGTTATGAATGTTCTTGAGAGATATTCTATGTTATAGCATGTGTTTTTCCGAAACAATAATTTATTATATGTTTCCATACTATCACACTTCGAAGTGCATTTCTTTGATTGGAATTCCTACTGGGCAAGTTGACTAAGCCCGTACATTTTCCCCCCTTAGAGGATCATGGCAAAGGAGAAGAGGTTGGACGTAGTGGTAGCCAAGCCTAAACAAAGTGGAGAAGGAGATGCTTGAAGAACTTAGTTCTTTATTTTGATATTTTGGTAGAACAATGTAATTTCATAGGAGTATTTGTTGGGAATGTTATAACTTAGATGTAACTCCTATTTTTGGACTTGGTTATGGTAATTTGACTTATGGTTTGAGTAATTCATATCTTTGCTACTGAAGTGATTTTTGGTATCATATCTGAATGTTGTAAATATTTACGCAAATCATTCTCCGTAGGTTGTCCTAGCACATGCACAAATGTTTGTGGGTTATTCCACGCATGTGCTAGGTTGGCGCACTCCATCGTTTTCCTAATTTCTGTTTAAGAAAAAAAATATATACTCTGATTTTAAGCATTGAAAAAGGGCAGGTCACAATTGGTATCAAAGTGGAATGAAAAGCAAAGTAAAGAATTACTCTAAGTCAAACTCACCTAACGAACTTAAGAGAACTCCCCCCAAACAAATGACATCAATGAAAACTTTGGAACTTTCCCCAATCAAAAGTCGATGATAAGGGATGATTTGATTATGAATGTATCATGACTATTAGGGGAGCATTTTATGAAACTACTGAATGAATGTTTCTTGGCAGAGGAAGAATGCCGCCAAGAGGAAGACGCACCCAACGCAATTTAGAATGTGTTGAAAAGACGAGTGGCAATGTTCCACCCGTGCCTCCCAAGCTCCATTGTTTTGTGCAAACGGTAGTGAACTCAATGCTTCAGCAGAATAAGACAGGTGGTGGTATAAATGCCGCGACTGACTCCCGAGATAGGGTTCTTGTCAGGGACTTCCAACAATAGCATCCCCCTTACTTTCATGGAAATGAGGGACCCATTAGAGCTGAGAACTGGATTGTGAACACCACCAAGATCCTGAAACAGTTGAGGATCTCAAACGATCAAGATAAAATTATGTTGGCCACATCACAACTCATAGATGATTCGGGTAAATGGTGGGAGATAGTGGAAACCATTCGTACAGTGGCAGAAATGACTTGGAGAACTTCATACAGATCTTCTTAGCAAATTATTTTCCAGAAAAAGAGAAGGAACTCAAAGTCCACGAGTTCATATTTCCAACTCATGGAAGCATGATAATTGCCGAGTATCAGCTAGAGTTCGCCAGACATTCTTGCTACGCCCCATACATGGTGGACACTGAGTATAAGAAAGCTCAGAAATTTGAGAGATGCTTATGCCCCAACATTAGGGCTAAGGAGACAACCTTCAAATTCGCAGCTTTCACAGAGGTAGTCAGTAGAGCTGCCATTGTAGATAAGAACTAATGGAATCGGCTACGTGCATAGAGAGATTAAGGAGCCAGAGCGGAGAAAACTCTGATCGACCTCGCATGAAATTCCGTCCCAAGTCCAGGAAGCCTTCAGTTTCTACAACATCTACTGGTGGACATGGCCGTAATCATCCTTCAGCCTCAGCACCCGTGGGACAGACATATAGGGATGGCATCACATGTTTTCAGTGTGGACAAGCAGGACACATGAAGACGGACTTTCTACGGCTCCGCAAGTTACCTCAAGAATGGAACTCACTCCGTCTGCCAGGCAAGCCAGCTGTAACACCCCGATTTCTCAATAAGATGAATATTTACAAAAATGCCCCTAGATTGGTAAATTTATTAATTATAATGTTAAATGAGAAAATAGTGGGGCCCATTGCTCAAATTAAGATCATATGAGCACATTATGATTGTCAAGTTTGATTGGATGGGTAATTTCTCAATGAAGTGGATAATTACGAAAATGTCCCTGATGAAATTAATTATTTTGTGATGACAAATAAGGAAATGGTGGGGCCTATTGCTCAAATTAAGATCATATGAGCACATTATGGATGTTAAGTTTGATTGGATGAGTAATTTACATCAATTGGGTCAAAAATGGCTAAATGGGTCAAAGGGCCCAAATGGGACCCATCGGGTCTTACTGAATTATTTGACCGTTTTGTGAACTTAAATTAAATGGGGATAGGATGATTTGATTGGAAATCAAGTGGAGGAAAAATGGGTAGGCTTGACCCATATGTAAAAACCAATTACAAATGACCAAAATACCCATAATTGGGTCATGGAGTCAAAAGCGGGTCAAGGAGCTAAAGGTGGACCCAACGGGTCGAGTTGACTGTGGTTGACCGTGTGGACCCTCAAGGGAGCTAAAATATAAGTTAAATCAGTTTGAGTGGGACTGAAGTGAGTTAGAATTAAATCAAGTGGTGAGTCAACTCATGTGCATTAAATGAAATGCATTAAGTATGTGAGTTGGGTGAGTTGAGATGGAAATCTAAATGACCTTGAGTTCAAGTGAGTCAAAATGGAAATTAAAGGGGCTGTAAATCAGTGAGTTGAGGGAGAATTTGAAGAGGTATCTTGGTCTCAAACCAACCAAAACAAGTCCCACACGTTGGGGACTTGTTTTGGTGATTTCCATGATGAATGTTAAATGCAAATGATAGGTTTGAGATGAGATGCATGGAAAGCTGAATGGCTGCATGGGTAGGTGCCAAGGGGTGCCTTGGATAGCACCCAAGACCCATCGTTTTGTGCAAGAATTGATGAGGAAGTGGAGGGGTTTTGGGGGCTGAAATACAAAAGGATTGAACCCCCATGTTTGGCCGAATTTCACATTGCAAAAGCCTAGAATCCATCTCTCTCCCTCTCTCAAGAACACACTCACTTGGCCGAGTTTTACCTTGGTGATTTCACCATTGATCAAGCATATAATCAGCAAAGGAAGGGAGGCTAAGAAGGATAGGAATCAAGGATCAAAAGGCAAGACAAGAAGCTTGAGAAATTTGGTAAGAATTCTTATGGATTTTGGTTCTAAATATGAGTATTAAGTTCTGACTTTGGATGACATAATTTGGTCATGTATGGCCGAATTTGTCATAGGATTAAACCATGGAAGACGGTGTCTAAAAAGGGTTGGAAATGGACCATTGGGTTCGGCCACTTTGCATGGCCGAACCCCATGGAAACAAGTGGTTGATTTTGATGGTTTTTGGAAATTAAAACCATATAAATTTGGGACTGATATTAGATGTTAGTGTTAGATTTAAAATCATGTTTCGAGAAGGTTAAAACATGGATTTGGATGATTGATTCAGACCTAAGATAAATGGTTAAATCTTCCAAAACCAAAGGTCATAGTGTTCGGCCAATGAGCATGGCCGAACACTATGAAATTGGGTTAGTTATTGGATGATGTTTAATTTGTAAAACTCGGTAATAATATATTGTTTATTACATGATTGTTGGAGGTTTACAAATAGTAAGAATAACCATTGGGTTCGGCCACCATGGAGGGCCGAACCCCATGTAAAAGATTGTTGGTTTTCATGTTGTGAAACATGGAAACCATGGACTTTTATGGACTGTTTTCGGATGAATTTAATTAGATGGTTTCTAAGAGGTATAGAGGCAGCAATATGATACTGATATTGCATGTTTAATTAACGCCTAAAGCATGTTTGAAAGACCAATTCATGGACATAGGGTTCGGCCAACTTGAATGGCCGAACCCCATGAAAGAGATTGATGATGGTTATGAATTTGGAGAGTTAGAAATCATGCAATATCATGGGGTTTCTATGGGATTTTAAATAGAAATATGTTTGCTGTTTTTTTTATGGCTAAGATGCATGATAAATGATGAAAGATCATTAGAAGAATTGTATCCAAAGAACCATGAGGTTCGGCCATGTGAATGGCCGAACCCCATGGGTTGCTTTATGGTTTTTATTTGGTTTACTTAGGGTTATGGTTACTGATTGGGTTGTATGATTTTGATTCAAGAATCATGTATGTATTTATGTACTTAATATCAGTAAATAACCAAGCATGATAGATAAGGGAGTATGGGATAAAAATACATAGGGTGAGGTTCGGCCGTGTAGTATGGCCGAACCCCACCAATGATTATTGATGGACTTTGGGCTGATTCATAATGAATGGGAGATGTATGTATGTATGATGTAAAGGACCAAAGAAAGGTGGTGAGGTTCGGCCAAGTAGTATGGCCGAACCCCACTAAGGTGGAATAGTTATGGAGGTTAGTTTCAATATGGTTTAAGGTCAATGGTAGAACCGTAAATACTGGTCAAGTTTAATTTGAAATGTCTAATGAGGATTAAATAAAGGAGAGATCAAATTAAAGTGGGTGATGTTCGGCCATGGGGCATGGCCAAACCCCACAAGATGATTTATGGGGTCTAGACTTGATTAGAAGTCAAGAACATTGAGTATTAACTTGTTGTTATATGGATAAGGTAATGGAACTCGAAAGGCGCACGAGTCGTGATCGGGTGACGCTAAAGAAAGATCAAGTACTGAAGTGAATCTTAAGTAGGTTTCCTACCTACTTGTAACCACAGTTTTACCCCAGTTTTCTTATGAGACTCTTGTTTTATTTTATGTGTTTCAAATGATATATTACGCATTAACAAATGGCATACAAGCATTGGCATCTCATGCATAGACATGGGATGATGAATGAGGTTCTACGGTGTTGCAATTTATGGGTTACGTCCTCCTTCGGCGGTGCAAGTGACGCCAGGAGGAGTAACATAATGATCATAGTCACATTGGTCTCCTTAGGCGATGAGAGTCCCGCCAGGAGGACTAATACGTGACATGAATCAAGTCAATGATGAAGAGATGAAAGTGTGTTGTAATTTACCTTGTCGGTGCAAGGCACGTCAAGTGATGGCTATGAATGTACATGATGGGGGAGGCTCATTGCATATGCATATTTCATAGCATTGTTTTACCTGTTTTTACTAATCATGTACTATGATATATATATATATGCATGTTTTATATGCTAATCATGTGGTAGCCCTGATTCGGGAACCTACTGGGCGCATTGATCTAACGCCCTAATTCCATCCTCAGAGGAGAATGCAAGTACAAGGAAAGGGAAAGAAAAGGTCGTTGACCGGGAGGGGAGCCAAGCCTAAGCGCTTGAATGTTGAAATGGACCTCTTTATTACTGTCATTTGATTTATAGTTTGTGGACATGTAATAAGTTATATACTTGCCATGGTTTGATTAGGTTATTAACTTTGGATGGTTGATTTATGATAATTAATAATTGAGACTATTACTTGCTATCTAGTCTTACTATTCAGCAGTTAATCTAGTTATTCCGCAAGTTGATGTTAGTTCCATGTGTGATTTATTATCATGGTCTAGTCCATGTACACATGGGTGGCCAGTTAAGGTTCAGACTTGAGTAGTTTGAACTTAACTCGAGTCGTGACGCCGCCCGCTCTCTTCCGATGTCTTATTATTATTACTTTAAAAAAAAAAAAATAGACTCTGATATTTCTCAGAGAGGGCGGGGCATTACACCAGCACAGTCACAGATGTCTCACGAACAGACTCAGTCAAGAAGACCATCTCTTCCAGCAGCTTCAGGACGACTGTATTTCTTGGTCCCCACACATGAGACAGCAGATCACTTCGTGATACAAGGTATGGAAGTTATTGGTAGTTTTTTTGCAGTAGCATTGTTCGATTCCGGAGCATCGCATTCATTTTTGTCTGTATCTTTAGTATCTGCTACTGGTTTATTTGTACAACATTTATCAACTGCACTTACCATAGAGTCACCGGTTCATGGCACATCCCTTGGCTTGGTTTGCACTTCCATTGACACCGAAGTGGTCAATTTCAAATTCAATTTGACTATCTGGTTATGGACATGACAGAGTTTGATTTGATATTTGGCATGGATTGGTTGGCCACATTCCAGGCATGTATTGATGGTTATTGCAGGAGGGTAACCTTTTTGTCACCAGATGGACAACGATTTGTAGTCCATGGGAACAAATAGAAAATTCCAATGTATGGTAGATCTCATGACGAGGCAAAACATGTTTTGCTGAATAGTATCATATTAGAAAAGTCACCTATACCCACATTACCTGCAGTGTTGGAAGACTTTGCAGATGTCTTTCAAACAGAACTCCCTGGCTTAACCCCAAAACATGAGATTGACTTTGAGATTAAATTGCTTCCTGGCTCTGCAATTGTGTCACTTCCCCATTATTGGATGGCACCGTCAGGGAAGTCAGAGTTAAAGAAACATATTGATGATCTACTTCAATTGGGATTCATCCGACATAGCACTTCATCATGGGGAGCACCGGCATTGTTTGTCAAAAGAAAAGATGGCTCTCTGCGAATATGCGTGGTTATAGAAAGTTAAACCAGCTCACTATTAAAAACAAATGCCCTGAATTGACGATTTGTTTGATCAACTTAGGGGATCCAGCCATTTCTCTAAAATAGATCTCATATGAGGGTACCACCATATCAGAGTCAAAGACGACGATATAGAGAAGAGGACCTTCAGAACTAGACATGGACTGTATGAGTCCGTGGTGATGACCTTTGGACTGACAAATACACCGGCAGTGTTTATCGATTTGATGAATCGGATCTCCTGACCATATTTGGATAAGTTTGTAATTGTTTTCATTGATGACATGCTCATTTACTCCACAAGTGGCAAATTGTACTAAACACTTTGAAATATAACAAGCTGTTTACCAAAGCTAGCAAGTGTGAGTTCTGATTGTCCGAAGTGAACTTCTTATGATATACCATGATGGCAAAGGGGATAATAGTGGACCAGCAAAGGAAGAGGCAGTAAGAGTGTAATACCCTGACCCGAATTAGGCGTAATTAGTTTAATAAATCCTTCTTAGACAGGTAAATCTCGAAGATTACGGTTAGGGCTTTGTGAAAAGCCCAGGTGTGGCCCAATCTGAGCTCGAAAGCTCAATGATCCAACTCGTCTAGCTGTAGGGGCAAAATGGTAATTTACCACTTATTGATATTATTTTATTATTTATGTCATTATGTGATTATTATTGGATGATATTATTTTCCTTAATCAAGCCTTTATATTTCTAATTTCAGAATTATTTTATTTTCAGAAAATGATATTTAAAACCGCCCGTCAAGACCCCGAAAGAGAGAAATAAATATTTGTAATTGATTTTGGAAATGAGAAAATTTTTGAAACACGTATTTTATTTTAGACCATTTTATTTCAGTCTAGTTTATTTCTTCAAACCCCTAAAATGAGGATTTTAATTTATTTTATTTAACACAAGTTAAATTAAGTAAATAGTGTTAAAATATGAATTTTATTTAAATCTATGGTTTTTAGTGAATTTCAAATCTCCAGATTTTTATGGTGATTATAGTTTTTAAAGCCCAACACTTTTGTTAAGTTGGTTTAAATTTATTAAACTTTCAAAGCATTGTTTTTAGTTAAAAACCAATTTTTATCAAAATTGGACCTTTTTGCAAAACCTGAAATTTGAGAGGGGACTTATTTGCAACCAACAGTCGGTTACAGTACCGGACGTTGGCCATCCGCTGCATGCAGCGCCCGATGGCCATCACTGATTGATCAGTCACCTCTATATAGCTCAGCCTTCTCAGCTGGTTTCACCCCTAGATAAATCTTATCTCTCAATCCCTCTGTGAAAACCAGTCGATCACCTCTCCTTCTCTGTTTGTCTTTCCAAAAATTTTCTTACCGTAAGCTTAGAGGAAGATTTTTTCAAAGCTTGGATTTTCAACCTAGGAACTCAAGCAAAGGTAACCTTTGTGTTCCTCTTTAAAGTTCAGTCAGTTTAGAATCAAGAAAGAGCATTTTTTACTAAGTTTTGAGTGAGTAAAATGGATTTGAAGTTTAAGAAAAAACTTGGAAATTTTGGATCACTTTGGTTTTGAACTTAAAATCGGATGTTTTAATCACTGTTAAAGTTTTAATTCACTCCCTAAGGTAAGAGGACTCACTAAGGAGTCCATCTGACCGGTTGGATGTGAAAACCAAATCTAGAAAACCCCTATTTCTGGATTCGTATTTCATGGTGTTGCTCCCCGTTACTGTCTGCTGTTGCAGACAGAGGAGGAAGACGACTCTCGGACGGTGCGAGAGTTGTGCTTCGGACAATCCGAGGGTGACCCCCTTTGGACGGTCCGAGAGTGACCCTTCGGACGTTCCGAGCTTCAGCTCGAAGTTCCCAAGTGGCTAGAGGCTAACTATTACCCGCTTCTGCTCCGGGTCTTCCGAGCTACCTTCGGAAGGACCGAGAGGTTCGGACGATCCGAGCTTCTCTCAGCATGTTCTGAGACACACCGAGACCCATCGAAGTCTGTTTTCTGTTTTTTGGTTCGAAAGGACCTTCAGACGATCCGAGACCTGACCTTCGGACAGTCCGAGGACAGATCCATGTTCCGAAGTCTGTGGACTAGTTTTAGGCCGTGGTTCGAATGATCCGAAGCCACAGTACCTGGTTCCGAGGCATGTTCCGAGGAACCCAGTTTTTGAATGTACAATCTTGATTGATTGATGATGCATGCTAGATCCTAAGTTTTAAATGTGATGCTTATACCCATTTGATAATTTAAAATTTGTACTAACCCTTCTTCTCTTATTACTATAGTGTATTATTATTGTATTCACTTCCAGGAAGACTCTAATTGTCGGGCACTAAGTGACTTCACTTCCTGGCTGATGATATATCTGTTGGGCACTGAGTGACCTCGAGGCTTTACTCAATATGTCAATCTGGTCCTATCCAAAAGACAATACGAGAAGTGACCTGAGCATCTAAACCTAACTCAATACGTCAATCTGGTCATGCCCAAAAGACAATATGAGATTTGATCTGAGCACCTTATTATTATTATATTGTGGATTATTGTAACTTAAAATAGTTAGAAACCAAGTAGGAGACTCAGTTCCATTTATTTTGGAGATTTTTGGGAAAATAGTACGGTTTTGAAATACTACTTGTATGTATTTATTTGAAAGCTATGTATGTTGACCGATTATTTATTGCACCCTTGTTTGTATGTTGTCAGAGACCGCGATACCACACAATTTTGGTGAGGGGACTTAACTTTGCAGTAGGTGTAAATCATGTTTAATGAGAAGGATCTGGAGCAATGAGTGGTTTCAAGTTTTGATGAACCCACCCATGTGTCCGGACATGATGCACTGTTGTAAGAAGTGCTTATGATGATTGTAAATGTTTATGATGTTGATCATATGAGAAATGTAATACTGCTCCCAATTGCCCTTGACTATTGAACCAATATCGGCCATGTGTGTGAGATGGTTTACATCTACTAGACCAGGGGTGTCGACAGTTGCTGACTTCGGGAGTGTCAGTATCAGCCATGTGAGGGCCGGAGATGTACTTGAAAGGATGTATTTTGACCGTGTCGGGACTTAATAGAATGGTCTCAGCATAGTATGTAGGTGTTATAGTGGATGACAGCAGTAATGGAATGATGTTGAGAATTTATTGTCAAGCATGAGATATCATATTGCAAATGTTGATTATTTAACTAACCTGATGTTTCATTAGACTGCATTGTTATATTTCCTTCACTGGATTAGTTAACTCACACCACTCACATTTCAGGAGATGTGCCTGAGGAGGAGAACCCTCCATATGAGGCTTAGGATGGATAAACTGTTGCATTGCCTTGGGATTCCCACTGAGGGAAATTCCGTTATCTTTGTCTTTTGGTTCGTTGAATCATTTGTTTTTGTAAAGTACCATGTGTGGTACTTAGTTTGTATTGACGTTATGTATTAAATCACTATGGTTCCGTATCTACTCTGGTTGTGATGTTATAATAATTCATTTATGGAATTATGTGTTTGTGTTTGTGTTTCTTTCGGGTAGGCTTATGGTATGTGTTTGAGTCCACATGTTGAGATCATGTGTGACCTTTGGGTCTAACCTTTGATCAGGCCCAGTTAGAATTCTTGAGTTTAGTTTCAAAAAAAAAAAAGTCAGTGATGTTCCGAGCCCACTTTTGGGTCGGGGCGTTACAAAGATATTGGAAAGCTCCAAAAAATGTCACGGAAATCCAAAGTTTCCTTGGGTTGTGTAGGATATTATCGCAAGTTCATTATGGACTTCTCAAATATTGCAGCCCCACTCACCCGATTGACTAAAAAAGGAGTCGAGTTCAAATGGACAGATCTGTACAACAGAAGATTTGAAGAGCTAAAAGAAATACTCATAACAGCTCCTATCTTAATCCTCCTAGAGCGAGGACAAGGATGTGAAGTGTACTTTGATGCGTCAAGTGAAGGACTTGGGTGCTCTCTTACCCAAGGTACACATATAGTGACTTATGCTTCCTGAAAATTTAAAATCCACGAGCAGAATTATCCTGTCCATGATCTTGAATTGGCAGCAGTAGTATTCGCTCTTAAAAGTTGGCGACACTATCTATACGAAGAAAGATTTAAGGTATACTCTGACCACAAGAGTCTGAAATACCTGTTTGAACAGAAAGAACTCAATGTGGGACAGAGAAGATGGATGGAATACCTCCAAGATTATGATTTCGCCCTTCACTATCATCCGGGTAAGGCAAACAAGGTTGCAGATGCACTTAGTCGTACGACTCATGAGATTGTAACGAATCTGATTTTGCAAGAATGGGAGATGTTGTCCGCAATTGAGAATTTAAATTTGCATATGAGTGGCAGAGGACACATGTACAAGTTAATCATGCACTCGACCATGACATCGAAGATTAAACAGTACAAAGGTCAAATCACGAAGTCACAGAGATATGGCCAAATTAACTGCAAGAGAGACAGTGCAAGATTGGCAGATGTAGCCTGGATAGGGTCTTATGTTCAGAGGCAGACTCTATGTACCGAAAGACTGCAGGGAAGAACTGCTAACGGAAGCCCATAAATCCAAATTCTCCATACACCTTGGAAGTACTAAAATGTACCAAGATCTTAAGCGACAATATTGGTGGTGTGGATTCAAGAAAGATGTGGCAGATTTCGTATCCAGGTGTTTGACACGTCAAAGAATCAAAACAGAACATCGAAAACCACCTGGTCTACTCAAACCTCTTTCTATACCCGAGTGAAAGTGGGAGTACAATGCAATAGATTTCGTCACCGAATTGCCTAGATTTTTTAAAGGCAATGATGGCATATGGGTCAGAATTGGCCATCTCACAAAATTAGCGCACTTTATGCCTATCAAAATGATGGATTCAGCTGAGACATTGGGCAAGCGATACATTAGGACATTGTCAGATTGCATGGGATATCCAGGATTATTGTGTCCGATTGTGACGGCAGATTCACAACCATGGGCACGGATTTACTGTATAGCACAACATTCAATCCTCAGACCGACAGACAATCAAAGAGAACCGTACAAACATTGGAAGATATGCTTAGAGCTTGTACGCTAGACTTCCAGGGCAGTTGGGAGGATCACCTTCCGCTAGTAGAGTTTCGATACAACAACTGTTACCAGGCGAGCCTTCAGATGCCTCCATTTGAAGCATTGTTTTGACGACCCTGTAGATCCCCAGTTTATTGGACCGAGGCAGGAGAGGCCACACTTATTGGACCAGATTTGGTCGCGGAAACAACAGAACAGATCAAGGTCATTCTGAAATTCCGTTACAAGAATGATGCACAACCTAGTGGGGGGTGAACAGGTCTGATTTGAATAAACAATTCCTTTTCAAAATTCGTTTGATCAAACAAATACTTTGAATGTATGAGATATGATATGAACCGATTGTTAATCTTATTAAATGAAATATGATCGATTCAATGTGAGTGCAAGTGACCGAAATCCAATCTAACCATTTTTTCCCAAACGGCTCCATCAAGTGATATAAAAAAAAAATTTCATTTTTCTTCCAAGACGCATAGTTAGAGCCATCAAAGTAGGGAGGTTTGGAAATAGGGTGAGTGTCACCTCTATACATTGTTCTAGTACAGGATCGACTTGGACGATTAAGTCAAACTCAGAGTAACCTGGCTCTTGATGCGAATTGAAATTCCGTCAGTAGAATGATGCAAGACCTAGGAGAGAGGGAGAGAGGGGGGGGGGGTTGAATAGGTCTGATTTTAATAAACAATCCCTTTTAAAAATTCTTTTGATCAACCAAATACTTTGAATGTATGAGATATGATATGAACCGATTGTAATTCTTACTAAATGAAATATAACCGATTCAACGTGTGTGCAAGTGATCGAAATCCAATCAAACCATTCAGTATAACTTCACCACAACATATGGACAGAGATTTTATAGTGGTTCGGTTTTAAATAACCTACGTCCGCTGTTAGACTTCCCAACACTAGTATCGTCCCAGTATACAATGTACAGGCCTCTCACCCAAATAGTACAACCTAGTTTTTTATAGAGGTTCGACCCAAGTAGTCTAATCCTAAACGCCTATTTTTTTGGGTGGCTTGAAAAACAATGTTCTAGTCCAGCTTACAATATGATAATTTAAAAGAAAAAGAAGAACACTTGCCTTGGGCCTTAACCGATTTTCAATGTGTGTTCTTCCTTGCGGTATCTTTGTGCTCCTTCTCTAGATCTGGTTCTTCATAGTAGAGTATCGGCACAACAGGACAAGGGTACAAGAAGAATAATATGACAGATGTTGGTCCTAAGTAAATCACCCTTATCTTCATCATAGGCTAAGTATTGAATACTCTATCTATCCTTGTTAGAGTATGATGAAGATGGAGTGAAGAGGGACTGGTAGACTCTCTAGTCAATGTTCTCAGATTGGCTAATTTTCGATACCTCTTAAAATAAAGGACAACCGTGTATATATGCACAATTCTTCCAACGGCTCAGTCCGGATGCTTCCTGATTTTCCTTAAGGCCTCCAGGCTGTACATGAAAATACTGCAGACTGAACAATTCAAACTCTAATTTAAATTTTAATTGGCCTTAGTCAACTACCGGCAATCTTACTTGCCACCTGTCCTTGATTTACAATCAGGACATCTGTATTACTAAATCATGAGGTGGCAGGATAACTTTTAAAGAATCCTAAACTAAAATTGGTCAAAGTTCCACCACAACAATACTCGCCACATGTAAACATTTCCTATCACAAAAAAACATTTGTCCCATAATATCAATCATGAGGTGGCGACCAAATCTAATGTAAAAAGCTATGAGGATCCTTTCCTTCTATGGCTGAGATTACCACTCACAAGATTTGACTTTGATAATCAAGAGGTGGCAAAAGGAATCCAAGGAGCCTTCTAATGATTTTACCTATTTTGTAAAGATTTTAAAAATCGAGGAGCCTAAGGATTTTTCCCTCTTTGGACTAAATCAAAGGACAGCTAGAGTAAGTCATACAACCAGGTATACTTAGACAATCTCGAGGCCTCCATAGAAAGCTTGAGGCCTCCAGTTTGTACCCAATTTTCAGACTTTCAAATTATAAGGCCATTGACATCTAGGGTGCTTTGGGCTTGACCTATGGTCCACTAGGGTCTACTTATCTATGTGCCAATCATGTGCAGACGGTAGAACCTTCAATGCATAGTAAATCTTCACAAAGTCTTCAGAGATATTGGCATCTTCTTAAATCTTCCAAGGCAAGGTCCAACTGGGTCACGTAATTGACAAAATGGGTGACTCGGACTAGCCGGGTCACTTTCAATCTCCCCTTTTGTTAATTTCGTGACAAAACCTAGGATCACCCAAAAACACATCATACCCAAAATACATACACATGAAGTAGACTCCCATTACATAAATTCCCAATATTTACAATGACATTTTGGAATTAAGATACACAATGTTTCCCCCCTTGCATGCATAACAAATTGAAGTGTTCCTCGTTCCTTCATAAAACAAGGAAAATCTAGGTGGGATTTTAACTAGTTTCCCCTCAATATTAGCACATTTGAGTCCCCCTTTTTGGCAGGATAATTGACAAGGAGCAATCACAAAAGAATTGTAATCATAGAGTGTCACGTCCCAACCCTCCGGGCCCACTGACGTGAGATCTTTTTTCTAACACTTATACTGAGCCTTTGTGGAAATCATATTTGTACATGGACTTAACATTTCACATGACCAAGTTTGGATCTGACATTCAGCAGCCTCGGATCCAACCATACCTAGCCGGTAAGAATCCCATGCAGATGGAGGGGTCACCATGGGCCCGCTTAAAACACAAAATCTCGGCAGATTCTATCTCATTGCATAGTATGTGGATACACTACTAAACAACATGTAATCTATGATTTGATCTCTTAAAAAAGTCCAAGTACGTTTATCTAACATTCACCATAAACAATCCCATCAACATCAGAATTGCACATTAGAAAATGATGTAGACTTTATTACATTCTACAGTGTTTCAAACAAACACCTTTAAGGGTTTATTACTCACATGTTCATACGTTCAGTATCTAATAAGATAAACGAGAAATCCCAACATTGGGTAAATAGCTAGAGGCCTTCCACCCTTTTCTACAGTTGAAGATCCTTCTATCCTTCATCCTCCAGGTTTCCTGTTTCGTAAGGGGTGTGAGATTTACAAGCTCAGTGAAGAGAAAGCAACAATAAGTTATAAATAATAAAACGTATTATCAACATAATAAACATGTTATCAAACAACAATTTATACACTCAGTAATCATGTAGAATAATGTCAATACAGTTGTCCATTATGAAATGCTCTTTTTTTGTCAAAAAGATACCCCCACCAAACGACATCTACGGCTCTTCCCTAACTGCGAGTAATATGTTCCCTACACCGCTGAAAAATTCATGCTCAATGCTTCACACAGCCCGTATTTTAAATACACCTCGTACCAGTGCCCTCCACGAGCTAGGTATTTCATGCATTGGTGTGAGGTAATTTGATATGCACAATACCAATCAATATGAACATCAGTATATGGATTTGAACACAATTGTCAACCCTCATAATATCTGTCACACATATGATCATAATAACCTCACTCAGCTAATATGGATTCCTAAGCCCTCCCGCATGAAATCTTAACACATATATCAGCATTTGGTATCTAACTATACTATGCTGGAAAAAAAACTAAACACAAATTAAAAAGTCCACTAACGAGTTATGAATTTCAACACAAATAAGTGTTACCGTTCTCACCAATCGAGTACGTCAACCCTATACTCATCTTTTATCACATAGGTTAATTATCCTGCAATACACACAATTGTACACGTTCTCCAATTAGAATCACGATCGGATACTTGATCTATCATTAGATCACCAACATAATAATACCAAGTAGTCTCTAGGAATAAGTGAGTACCGTACTCCGTTTTTAGGATGGCTAGATCTCGACATCCCGAAAACACTCACATATTTATGTTTCATATGTAAAAGCTTATAGTCATCTCCTTACGTGTGAACATTGTCGGTATCACATTTTAATCCTATCACATCTTTTTCGTCAATAAAAATAACCACGAAAATCCACTTATTGTCGTAGGGCTAATGATGCAAGAAATATTGTATTGAATGCAGATGAGATGCATTTTAATAAACACATGTGTGGTCGAATCTCCTCAACTTCGATTGGCTAGTGTTCTTCAATAATCTGTTTAAAACACTTAAAACAGTATAAATAATTCATATATTTAAAAGAGGTTTAAATAACTTAACATGTTTCATGAAAACTACATCCAAAACTGTTTGTTAAAACTAGACATATCGACTCTATAGATATGTATAGTTTCTCGATACATCGTGAAATGGCGATGTATCGTCTGGTTCTTTGTCGATATGTTGATATGTATCGACACTGTCGATATTTACATTTTCTCGATACATCGTAAAATGGCGATGTATCGCAAAACTCGATGTGTCGGTTTTACTTCTATATATATATATATATCGAATTTTGAACATATATCGGCTGGACAAGGTTCACACATCGTAAAAACTCGATATGTAACTTTTAATTTTTGCATTTATATATTGACATATATTGGCTGAAAACTCTTTGAATTAGTAAATTTTTTCTGAAAATCAAAGCCCATAATTATAACTTCAAAAATAACTATGCAAGTGATTTTCTATCGCAGAACACCATCGGTGGTGTCGGCGAGTGTCGACTGGATTTACCTTCGGTTCGACCGACACCAGTCATGATCAATTTCCTTGTTTCTCTATTGCCACAAGCCAAAACCCAAGTCCTGGGGCTCAAACCGGGGCAAATTTGGGCTCGTAGGCAGTACAAACTCCACTACACAAGGTCATCTAGCGACCATCATACGTGTAAACTTACCAAATTCCTTAAAACATAATTCAAAATATAAATAATTGAGGGTTGGCTCACTACGCTGCATCTTATGTTTTATGTTGTCTCTTCTCATGATTTGATTCACGGGTTCCATATAGGGCATACGAAGGTCGTACTAACTCATCTTTAGTATGTTGATGATACTATCCGGTTTCTTAAGGCTGATGAAGAGGAGTTGAAAATGGTTGAGGTGATTTTGTTGTGGTTCTAGATTTGTTTGGGGCTGAAGATTAACTTTACTAAAAGTGAATTCATGGGGATAAATGTGGAGCATGGGCGGTGTGTGGTGTTGGCGTCAATATTGGGTTGTAAAGTTGTTTCTTTCTCATTTTCTTATCTTGGCCTTCCTCTTTGTAAGGGTAAACCTACTAAGTCCTGTTGGGATAAAATTATTGAGAAATTGGAGAGAAGGCTATCATTGTAGAAGGGAAAGCATTTGTCGATTGGTGGAATGTAACGCCCGCCCCTTTTCACCAAAAATCAGAGTTTATTTTTTTTTTTAAAGTGACAAAAGGCGCGAACGTCACGATGCGAGTTAAGTCCAAGCTTCTAAAGCCCGGCCCTTAACTGGCCAACCCTACGTGTGCGTGGAACGAAGTCCACGAGGAACAGTTCACACGTATAAGTAAGCTTGCGGAATGTTACATAAAACGCGGAATGATAATTGAGGCGAACCTATAAATTTTAGATAGCAAGGAAGATTACATTCATCTAACTAATAAAACATCTCAACATCACCGTATCCAAAACAAAACTAGAATATAACAAGTAATTATACAATCCGACAAGCTAAACTATACAAATACACATTTCCCAAAATAAACTTAATTAAAGCAAACAATCTTCCTCCCCAAGCTCCTAAGCTTGGCTCCCGTCTCGTCCTTCTGCTCCGGCATTTCCTGCGTCATCAGCTAGGGTAGAAGTAGGGCGTTAGACAACGCGCCCAGTAGGACTCCGAGTAGGGCTAACACATGGATTAGTGAAACCAAAGCATATAGAAAATATTATATCAAAATCATGCCATTTGGTACAATGTAATGCAATGGGTGTTTTATGTCATGAATCCCACCCATCAATCTCATCATCATTGTACAATGCCCCTTTTTCATCCATACATAATGTTCAAAATATAATCCATACCATCATCGTGCCATGACCCTCTTGATGGAAAAACCTCATCAAGATGTGATCCACACTAGGCATCCCCCTTGATGGAAGAACCATCATCAAGGTATAATAACACATAGTAACATTCTTGTTTGAATAACCGTATCAACATATCATAGAGCCCATAGTAACCTCCCTGATGAATCAAACACATCAGAATATCCCCATGGTTGTTTATCAGTCGCCCCGACGGAGCATGGACTCCGGTTTCATTTCATCCTTCCCCTGTCATATCCCTCCCATGCCATGCATGAGATGTAGATGCCATATGCCATGTAATGAATATAATAACAACCATGACATTTAAAAAATCCCATCAATCAAACATATAACTTGATTATCAAAAGTAGATCAAGTAAAGCCCTAATAAACACATCATAGCTTTAAAACCCATTTTAAACCAATCATATGCCTACCAGAATAAATCAAATAAAAACCCCTATATAATACCTAACTCAAAACCAATCTTAAAACAACCCATATAATTTCCAAAATAATTCAAAGAAACCATCACTCAATCCATGGCCTACAAAAAGGTTAGAATCCTACTAAATACCGACTAGCGTTCTTTCTTTCGTTTCCGCCCGATAGACCCGGTCGCCGATCCGCGTACCGCTTGCGATGTCCGGTACCTTATTACGTATTAACAATTAGTCCATGTTTTACCCATTTCTAAGCCCATTACTCATTTCCAAGTCCATATGAAAAATCGGTCATTATTTAGGTTTTGTGGGTCCCATCTAATCCATTACATATTTTAATTACATGAGTCTAAAAATCAGCCTCCTAGGCTTTATTTAACCATAGATAAACTTATTATTTAGTGCCCCTAAGTCCATGGTCCTCTCCCATGGAGTTCTTGAATTTTGCCATTAATTACGGTTTTGCCACTACCTCTTCTCCATGGATAATCAATCATTCACCCTTGCCTAACTAAGTTCATAATTGATCCATACACTTAAGTCCATTAGTGACTCCTTTAATCATGCCATAATATCATTAAAACAACACTTTTTCTTAACTTAACCTACATTAATTAGCCACATACATAAACCCTTTCTTAGCCCATGAAAATGACTTATTATTGAATCATCATTCTTAGCCATATCTTGGGTCCATAATTGACCCATCACCCATATCACAAGATCACTTACATCAGCCATTTAATTTTTACCAAAAGTCCATTTATTTAAACATATACCTACACATTAGTCTTAGGCCAAAATGATCTACCATTGGTTCATTAACAATCAACCCCTTTTAACTTAACCCTTATTCGTTTAAACCCATCCAAAACCCCATACTTAAGCCTTTAAATGGTTCATAAAATGGGTCATGGTTTCAAAATATCCAATTCATCAAATCTTCCCATGGGGTTTACCTCATGCATTTAAACCACATTGAGTCCATTATCCATTCATACCCTTTGGAGGCCATAAACATCATTCACCCTCCAATTTAACCCATCAAAATGCTCACAATTGGGCCATGGGTTCGGCCATGGTGCATGGCCGAACCCATGGTGTCCTTTTCCCATTTTTCTTGGGTCCATTGTTACACATTTGAATTTATCGCAAGTCCCTCCATGAAGGGGTTTAATTCACACACTTAAACCCTCATCTTTTACTACACTGGAGTCCATTACAAATATCAACACTAGGTTCATTTTGGTACATTCCAAAACCACCAACATTGAATGTATTTTGAGTCCATCAACTTAGCTACATGCCCCATTTGTTTTCCATGGTTCCAAAATACTTAGTCCATCCCAATTTCCCATTATTTTCTTTGGCCTATTTACCACATTTGCACCCATCACAAGCCCTTCCATGAAGGGTTTAATTTATACACTTAAATCATCATTCTTAATCACACTCAAGTCCATAAACCTAGCCATATTCCCATTACAACTAATAACATTGGGTCCCTTTTGGTCCATCAACACCACCCACATTTCCCATTTATTTTTCCATAATTCATAACCATTAGTCCACCATTGGATCACCATAGGGTTCATTATCCATTCATGCATTTTTAAGGCCACCAAATCATTCACATCATTCATACACTCCCTCATAATTCTTTTAAAATTTGCAACATTTAATCATTAAGCACTTAAAATTCTAAACCATTCTCCATTCTTCCATTCTTAATTAATTAAATTACACAATGTCCTCCATTCCTTAAAACCCTAAGAAAATCACACATTACCTTCCAATTCCACATAATTCCATGCTTAATAACTTAATTACATTACATTCCTTAATCCATTTATTTTTCCTTAAACTAACCCTAATTTACTCATTAGGGTTTTGTCCACTTTCCATCCGTCAAATTGATGGATTTAAAATCCATGGTATAAAATCATTTGGCCACCATTAAATTTACAAAATGAACCCCAAATCTTAAACCCTAAAAATCCAAAATTTCTTGTTTAAGAAAATACTTACAATCCGACACCTCCTCCGACTTTTGCCACTCCCGTCGGCTTCCTTAGCCTCCTTTCTCCTTCCTCTCCTTGTTTGATCGGCTAGGATGCTTGATCAATAGTGACAACTTCCAGTCTTAGGATCGGCCATAATAGGGTTTGAATTGAGAGAGGGAAAGGAGGAGATGATGAGAAGAAGATGGTTGATCTTGACCTTAGAATGGTGGACCATGCTTGCACCTTGTCTCTTCTTAGCTTTCTTTTCTTCTTTCCTCCATGGTTTCTTTTCTTCTTTCTTCTCCTAGTGTGGGACGGCAATGGGAGTACATGAGAGGGAGAGAGTGAAAGACTTGATAGAAAAGATGGAGAAAATGGGATAAGGCTTATCTTATTTGATTACTTTAACTTACACTTTAGCATTAAAGCTCCCAACCACCCCACATGAGATATTTCTCATGCTTTATGGTAGTGGTTGGAACCCCACCACTAGCCAACGTTGGTGTTAAAAAAATAAGATGGCTTTTGGTCTTCTTTGACCATTTGACCACCTTTTGTTTATTTTATTTAATTAATCAACTAGATAATTACTTAGGTTTATTTATTTCCTACTTAATTTAATTCCATTAAATTCCCTCTAAGAAATCCACCCATGGTTGACCAAGTCAACCATGGTGGCCGGCCCCACCAACTCTTGGTCCACACGCCACCTCACTTGGTGAGGTGGAGGTGGGTCCCAATTGGCCACATCACCTTGGTCTAATTCCATCACCAACTTAGGTGATTTAGCTTTAACTAAGTCCATTCCAACCAATTGGATCCTCATTGGGCCCATGGCCCAATTACATTTATCCATACCCATTTATCTTAGGGCTTACATTATCTTAATCCATTGGGTCCCAAATGGGTATTGGGCCCAATTTGACCATCCTTGGCCCAATTGACCACCATTAACCCTTTAAGTAAACTTAAATCCAATCCATAATCCATTGGGCCCTAGTTGGGCCTTTGTCCAAATTTTGGTCCATTTACCATTTATTCCATCAAATTTCCCATTTCCACCATTAAAAATAAATAATAACCCCATATTTATTGATTTAAAAATTTCGGGCCATTACAATACAATCCTCTTTTAAAATTTTCCTCTCAAAAATTCGAGCGAAGTAGGGGTTCAAATCATCTTATACAAAGAGCTCCGGATGAGCGGCACTCATCTCTGACTCTAGTTCCCAGGTGGTTTCCTCATTGCCATGTCGTTCCCATACCACCTTGATCTGCGCTGTAGTCTCCGCAACCAACTCCGGTCCAATCAGCGCAGGCTCACCTGCCTTTGTCCAACACACTGGCGATCTACACGGCCTACCATATAAGGCCTCAAATGGAGCCATCTGGAGGTTTACCTGGTAACCCTTATTGTAGGAGAACTCCACCAGTGGCAAATGATCCTCCCATCTACCCTTGAAATCCAGTATACCCACTCTCAGTATATCCTCCAATATAAAGACAGTTAGTCCTTTCTTTCCCGTGTCCATGTAGTCCACAAATCGGGCATACCACTTCAAGAGGGTAGGGGCAGTATCTGCAGTTATGCCCAACCTGGTTGCACAACTCGCACATATAATCGGGTTCTATTTCCCCTACCGACTCTCTTATCATCGGAAAGTCTTCCACATCCTCTTCAGGAAGAGATGCTAAATCCTCTTCATCTTTCTCGAAAGGTCCCTCCTGAAAGTCCATGCCAACTTCTATACTAGAAGCTGACACCAAATCTATGGAACAGCTAGGGGTTTCCTTATCCCATAATTCCGTACACTCCCCGTCACTTGACATATCTGCATTCACAGAATACAATAGAACACCAAAAATCATCAACAGCAATTTCCAATAAAACCAGTCTAGGTTTTGGGGAACTTCTTATGTAAATGTATTTTGTTTGGGGAAAGTTGCCAAATAATCACACTTGTTTTTCCTTTGTTTCTGGGGGGGGAATCTCTAAACTCCTACTGTTTGTTGTTCAACTTAAGGATACTGGGGAAACACATCCTATTTTCGCTACGTTTGATAAAGTTATCATTGTTTCATCAATTCGGGGAAAAGATTTCTAAGTGATTATACCTTGTTTTTGGGGGAAACTTCCTAAGTATCAAAGTATCATGTTCTCATTTTCAGGGGAAATAAGTCCTATATTGCTACATTTGATAAATCTAACTTAGAATGAATTTTTCTTCCCTTGCAATCATTCATTTTCATCAGACGTTGTTCTCAGACTGAATACTTCAGTTTGAGTCAATCGAAGTAAATTAACCCGGCCCCCGTGCAGCGGACTTCGAAGAGTCGGTTGGTTGGGATTCTTAGCTGCCAGTGAGATACGCAACCGTCTTAATCTTACTTCGCTCGAATTTTCGGGATGAAAATTTTAAAAGAGGATTGTATTGTAATGGCCCGAAATTTTTAAATCAATAAATATGTAAATATTATTTATTTTAATGATGAAAATTGGAAATTGGTGGAATAAATGGTAAATGGGCCAAAATTTGGACAAAGGCCCAAATATGGCCCAATTGACCATGGATTGCATTTTAAAGTCATTTAAGTGGTCAATGATGGCCAATTGGGCCATGGGTGGACAAATTGAGTCAAATACCCATTTGCGACCCAATGGGTCAAGATGGTTAAGCTCTAAGGTAAATGGATAAGATGGAAATGTAATTGGGCCATGGGCCCAAATGGTGATCCATTTAGAATGAATTCAATGGAATTTAAATCACCTAAGTTAAGTTAAAATTTAACCAAGGTGATGTGGCCAAGTGGGACCCACCTCCACCTCATCAAGTGAGGTGGCGTGTGGGCCAAGGTTTGGTGGGGCCAACCACCATGGTTGATTTGGTCAACCATGGGTGGAATAATGGAATTAGGTTAAGTACAATGAATTAACCTAAGGTGATTTAAATAAATAAATGGGAATTAAAGTATCTAAAATATCTAAATATTAAATGATTAAAATTATCCAAATGAGGTGATCAAAGTGGGGTCAAAAGGTGAAAACCAAATCACCTCATTCCAACTCAAAGTAAAACACGTTGGAACTTGGTGGTAGGTATCTAAACCACCACCATAAAGTAAGAAAATATCTCATAAGGTTGGTGGGCTAATTAATGTAAAGTGTAAAAAAAAAATGGGGATAAGCCTTGATTTCTTTTCCCATCCTCTCTTCATTTTTACTCTCTCCATTTTTCATTTCCATTGCCGTCCCATGCTCTAAGTGAAGGAGAGGAAGAGAGCTAAGGAGAAGGGAAGAGAAGGAGGGAAGAAAGAAGTGGAAATTTAAGAAGAATTACTCTAAGGTCAAGGTTACCACCTCCCCTCTCAGCATCTTTCCCTCTCCCTCTCTCAATACAAACCCTACCTTGGCCGACCCTAAGTTTGGGGGTTGCCACCATTGATCAAGCCTCTTGACCTATCAAAGATCAAGAGGAAGGAGAGAGGAGGCTAAGGAAACCGACGGGAGTGGCGGAAGTCGGAGGAGACGACGAATTGTGAGTATTTCTTAAACGAGAAATTTTGGGTTTTTAGGGTTTAAGAATTGGAATTTATCTTTGTGAAATTAATGGTGGTTAGATAATTCTATGCCATGGACTTTAAATCCATCAAATGGAAGGGTGGAAGATGGAGAAAACCCTAAATGGGTAAATCAGGGTTAGGGAAAAGAAATAAATAAATGGATTATGTGCATTGGATAAATTATGAAATTAAGCATGGAATTGGATGATTGGAAGAAAATCATGGGCCATAGGGTTCGGCCATGTAGCATGGCCGAACCCCATGGTGGGTGATTAGCTAGTTGATGTAAATAATTAGGGTTTTAAAGAATGGAAGACAATGAGGGTTTTTAGCTAATGAAATTTAGGGTTGTAAATGAATGCATGTGGGTAAGTTTTTTAAATGGTTTTATGATGAAAAATGCAAATGGATTTTATGGCATTGGAAGGTATAAAAGAGAATGAATTATGAACCATGGGTTCGGCCATGGTGTATGGCCGAACCCTAGGTTGTTGTGTGAAGTTAATTAGGGTTTTAGGGTATGAAGCCATGGAAAAAAAATGGGAAGATTGATGAAATTAATATTTTGATGAATGTAGGTATTTTGGAGCAATGAATGGTGGATCATGAACCCTATGGTGATGTAATGGTGATCAAATGATGGGTTTAAAGGATGGTAAAGATGGATTAATGTGTTAATGAGTTAGGGTTTCAAATGAACAAATGTAGTGATCCAAATGGGGCTAAGAGTAGTGGTTTAAAAGTGTGATTTAAACCACCTCAAGGAAGGATTTATTTTGGATCTAAATGGTGTAAATAGATCCAAGAAAAAAATGGGGAAAGGACACCATGGGTTCGGCCATGGTGTATGGCGGAACCCATGGCCCAATTGTGATCCATTTTGGTGGGTTAAATTGGATGATGAATGGTGTGTGTGTGGCCTCCAAAGGAAATGAATGAGTAATGGACTCATTGAAGTTAAATACATGAGGTAAATCCCATGGGAAGAGTTGATGAATTAGGTAATTTGAACCCATGGCCATTGGTGAACCATTTAAAGGGTTTAAGTATGGGGTTATGGATGGGTTTAAATGAATAATGGTGAAATTAATAAAAAAGGCTAATTTTAATGATGTTATGACATGGTTCAATGGGTCATTAATGGGCCTAAGTTAGGGATCTAAGTCTATGATCGATTATGGATTAAATCATGCATGGATAAACGAGTGTTTAATCATGGAAAATGAGGTAGTGGCAAAACCATAATTAGTGGCCAAATTCAAGAATTCCATGGAAAATTGATCATGGACTTAGGGGATCTAATGTAATAACTTTATAAGTGATTAATAAAGCCTAGGGTGGCCGGATTTTAAGACTTATGGGATTAAAAGGTTTAATAGATGACATGGGACCCACAAAACCTAAATAGTGACCGGTTTTTCATATGGGCTTAGAAATGGTTAAAACTTGAACTGATTTGGAAATTTAATAAGGAATTGGATATCGCGGGCAGTACGCGTGACGGTAGCCGGACTATCAGACGAAAACGAAATGAAGACGCGAGTCGGTATTCTGTAGGATTCTAACCTTTTTGTAAGTCATGGATTGAGTGATGGTTTCCTTGAATTATTTTGGAAATAATATGGTATGTTTTAAGATTGGTTTTGAATTATGTATTATGTAGGGGTTTTTACTTGATTCATTCCGGTAAGCATATGATTGGTTTAAAATGGGTTTTAATGCTATGATGTGATTATTGAGGCTTTGCTTGATCTATTTTGGGTAATCAAGTTATATGTTTTATTGATGGGATTTTCTTTAAATGTCATGGTTTGTTATTATATTCATTACATGGCATATGGCATCTACATCTCATGCATGGCATGGGAGGGATATGACAGGGGAAGGATGAAATGAAACCGGAGTCCATGCTCCTTCGGGGCGACCGATAAACAGACATGGAGATATTTTGATGTGTTTGATGTATCAGGGATGTTGTATGTAATTATGATACCTTGATGATGGTTCTTCCATCAAGGGGGAGGATTTGTGATTGTTTTATATCTGGATGAGGTTTTGCCATCTAGGGGAATGATTCGTGATTGTTTTATATCTGGACGAGGTTTTGCCATCCAGGGGAATGATTTGTGATTGTTTTACATCTGGATGAGGTTTTGCCGTCCAGGGGGATGATTTGTGATTGTTTGTATCTTGACGAGGTTTTGCCGTCAAGGGGGATATGACAGCATGATGGTATGGATGATGGGTGGGATTAATAACACAGACACCCATGGCATAGCATTCATTTTATGGTCTTCGTTATGTATTATCTATATGCTTTGTTATCACTAATCCATGTGTTAGCCCTACTCGGAGTCCTACTGGGCGCGTGGTCTAACGCCCTACTTCTACCCTAGCTGATGACACAGGAGATGCCGGAAGCGAAGGACGAGACGGGAGCCAAGCTGAGGAGCTTGGGAAAACGTGCTAGATAGTTTACTGATGTTATTTTGGGAAAATGTAAATTGAGCAATTTAGTTTGTCGGAATGTAATAATTTAACTTACTTGCAATGTTTGGATGTTATTTTGGACATTATCAGTTAAGGTATGTTAGAAATTAAATGAATGTATCTTCCCTGCAATCTAAGAATTTGTAGGTTAGACCCTTTTATAATTTTCAGCAATTGTTTAAGTGTTCCCCGATGCTTACTTCTACGTGTGAACCGTTCTCCGTGGACTTCATTCCACGCACACGTAGGGTTGGCCAGTTAAGGGCTGGGCTTTAGAAGCTCGGACTTAACTCGAGTCGTGACGTCCGCTCCCTTTGTCACTTTAAAAAAAAAAAATTAGACTCTGATTATGGTGAAAAGGAGCGGGTGTTACAGTTGGTATCAGAGCGAACTCGGAAGAATGAATCTCTTAAAGTAAGATTAAGACGGTTGCAGGTCTCACTGGCAGCTAAGAATCCCAACTGACCGACTCTTCGGAGTCCGCTGCACGGGGGCCGGGTTAATTTACTTCGATTGACTCAAACGGAAGCATTCAATCTGAGACAACTTTCGACGGAAAGGAATGATAGCAAGGGAAGGACAATCATTATAAGTGATGGGCTTATCAAACATAGCAAGATAGGGTTTACTTCCCCAGAAATGAGAAAACATCTAGGTTTTTTCCCCCAAAGTGATGAGACAGTACTAGATTTATCAGATATAGCAAAATAGGATGTACTTCCCTGGTATTCCCAATTTGAACAACAGACAATAGGAAAGTAGAGATTTCCCCCCCAGAAACAAAGGAAAAACAAGTGTGCTTATTTGGCAACTTTCCCCAAACAAAATACATTGTGATATACATAAGAAATTCCCCAAAACCGAGATTGGGTTTATTGGAAATTGCAGTTGATGATTTTTGGGTTCTAATTGTATTCTATGAATACAGGTATGTCAAATGAAAGGGAGTGTACGGAATTATGGGATAAGGGAAACCCTAACTGTTTCATAGATTTGGTGTCTGCTTCTAGCATAGCAGTTAGCCTGGACTTTCAAGAGGGACCTCCCGAGGAAGATGAAGAGGATTTAGCATTTCTTTCTGAAGAGAATGTGGAAGACTTTCTGATGATAAGATAGTCGGTAGGGGAATTGGAACCCAGTTATATGTGAGAGTTGTGTAACCAGGTTGGGCACAACTGCACATATTGCCCCTACCCTCTTGAAGTGGTATACCCGATTTCTGGACTACATGGACACGAGAAAGAGAGGACTAACTGTCCTTATATTGGAAGATAGTTAATGATTTTTGGGTTTTAAATGAAGGAAATAAGTGTGATATTAGATTGCACAAGCATACTTGTATTGTGAATGCATGTGAATATACATGTGTTGAATTCTTATTGTTGAGTGTATGAGGTGATGAAATGTGGAAAGATTAATAGTTATGATCATACTAATTAAGTGAGGAAAGACTATGTAAAAAAATAAATGTACAATGATGAACTGCATGCATCAAATGAGGATAAGAGGCATGAACTTTTGATGTGGGGTATATGTTGCATATGCTTATGAGTGAGGTAAATGTGAATAAAAAGGGTGGGGAGTATTTGTTAATGTGATGTATGGGTATACTTGGGGGATGGTACAATGGCTTTTAGAAATGGTTTTTATATTGGTGATAACCTATGGTTTGATAATTTGTCATGACCAAGTGAAGAGATTTATGTTGTGACATATAATGGGTGATGATGTAAACGCTTTGTGAAGGGGTATAAGAGGTTCTCATGTGAACAAAGTGCCATTTGAGAGATGTTAGATAAACAATGTACTTGAAAGAGACCGGAATGCATGGGTTAACTTGCCACATGAAACTTATGAGAAGATGATATTATGAGGAGAATGTGAAGGGTCTAGCTTGCAAAGACTAATATATTGTAAGAAAAAAAAAATCTTGTATGTATAATGCAATTGCATTCTCCCAATGTGTTGTGGAGATTATGAACAAGTGATGATAGGCCTTGAAATGGGTTTATGGCCTTAAAAGCATGAATGAATGATGGACCATGAACTTATGAAAATATTTTATCTAGTGATTGCATGAGGATTCCCTATGATGTTACTAAATTGTGAATTATCAATAGTTGCAGTGAGTTTATATGATGTTACTTTGATAATTTGTGGTATGCAATGAATAGTAATTAAGGAACAAGGATGTGTTATAGACTATGTGTATGATGATGAGTTGATAAAGTACAGTGAGTTGTGAATATGTAGTATGCATGAAGAGGCCGTGATATGTTAATGCGTTTGGTTGGAAACCTAGGTGGGGCTGATGGATAATTCCAAAGTTTAGGAATTTATGGATGGTCATGGATGGTCTTCGAATGTATTGGGATGACTTGCTTTGGATGAGTAGGATTGTTATTTCAAAATCTCTAGGTGTATGTTGTAATGGGGTAGGGTAACCTAATCATAATTAGGTTGAATCACTAGATCTTATTAATGTGTTATTTCTTATGTTACCTCAAGTTATTGTTTGATGAGAATGGAGATGAAAGATCTTGTTACACATGAGTTATGTTATTCGATGATTGTGTGTAATTTCAATTCTACATGGCTTGCTAATGAAGGCATATGAACCGTATGATGTGGTAACCATTGACAACGTAGGCATGTAGGATGGAATTTGGTGGTTGGTGAAATTTGTAATACTTGTGAATGTTTTAGTGGTGAATGGGTACTATATGACATAACCTAAGTAAGCTTAGATGTATCACTATTGTTAGGAAGCTATGAATATGTGGAATAATCCAGAAGGGTAGGAAATTAGTATCTATATGACTTGGATTGATGTTGGGTATTGGTATTGTAGGAGTTATGAACAAGAAGGGTTAGTCACATAGTGACTTATATACAAATAAAGGTATGATTGCTTTTGAGAGATAGACCTAAGGGAAAGGTTAAGAGTCTAGTGAAACTTGAATGGGAAGCTATGGGCGACTGCCGAGTGAGACTGATCACCTGACTCTGTAGTTGGCCGATGGAATTCCAGGAGGGTGAAGCTAGAAACCTAGTTAAAATGGAATCAACAATGGACTTGAGCATAGGCTCGTACTTGCAGACTAACTCACACAGAGAGTAGATGAAAGAACGAATTGAAGGAGTACGTATGGGAAATGTCTTGGTGACAAATAAAGTGAAATAGGATACATTAATTTACATAAGGCTGCAAATGGGTTTATGAAGAAAAGAGGTAACATGAGACAGAATAAATTCTGCAAGAATGAAACTCATAGGTTGATATGAGTGATGTTGATGTAATTAAGAGGTACTTGACACGATTGAACAGGAACAGCGAATGGGCCCAGAAATGGAGGAGATATGGACTAAGATGTCTACCGGTGAGGTAGTATCGGAATTTGAGTTACGACCGGGATAGGGTCTTGTATTCCTAGGTAGGAAGGATGTGCCTAGGAGCATGCAGTAGACTATGGGGACCGATGTGATAACCAGCACAGCAATCCACCCACAGACTGATGAACAGTCGGAGAGAACAATACGGGTATTTGAGGATATGCTGAGAGCATGTGTACTGAATTTCAAAGGTGGGTGGGAGGATCATTTGCTCCTGGTGGAGTTCTCCTACAATAACAGTTGTCAGGCAAGCCTCCAAATGGCTTTATTTAAGGCCTTATATGGTAGGCCGGGTAGATCGCCAGTGTGTTGGACAGAGGCCGGTGAGCCTGCGCTAATTGGACAGGAATTGGTTGCAGAGACCACAGCACAGGTCAAATTGATACGGCATCATCTACTCACTGCACAGAACCGTCAGAAGAGTTACGCCGACAAGAGGAGAAGGTTCCCCGAATTTGAGGTGGGAGACTTGGTGTTTTTGAAAGTCTCACCACGGAAGGGACACATGAGATTTAGAAAGAAGGGGAAACTATCACGTAGATTTGTGGGACCGTTTCCAATCTTGAAAAGGGTGGGGGGAGGGCGGGGGGGGGGGGGGGGGGGGGGGGGGGGTAGCGTATCAGTTGGCGCTTCCTCCACAGTTATCATCGTTACATGATGTATTCCATATGTCCATGTTGAGGAAATACAACCCTAATCCTTTCCAAGTGTTGAATGTTCAAGACATCGATGTACAAAGCGATGTGACATATGTGGAGAAGCCGATTAGAATAGTCGGGAGCAAGCAAAGGGTGTTACGGAACCGTGCCATTCAGTTCGTCAAGGTGGTATGGGAACGACATGGCAATGAGGAGTGCCGCTCATTCGCAACTCTTTGTATAAGATGATTTGAACCCCTACTTCGCTCGAATTTTCGGGACGAAAATTTTAAAAGAGGATTGTATTGTAATGGCCCGAAATTTTTAAATCAATAAATATGTGAATATTATTTATTTTAATGATGAAAATTGGAAATTGGTGGAATAAATGGTAAATGGGCCAAAATTTGGACAAAGGCCCAAATATGGCCCAATTGACCATGGATTGCATTTTAAAGTCATTTAAGTGGTCAATGATGGCCAATTGGGCCATGGGTGGACAAATTGAGTCAAATACCCATTTGCGACCCAATGGGTCAAGATGGTTAAGCTCTATGGTAAATGGGTAAGATGGAAATGTAATTGGGCCATGGGCCCAAATGGTGATCCATTTAGAATGAATTCAATGGAATTTAAATCACCTAAGTTAAGTTAAAATTTAACCAAGGTGATGTGGCCAAGTGGGACCCACCTCCACCTCATCAAGTGAGGTGGCGTGTGGGCCAAGGTTTGGTGGGGCCAACCACCATGGTTGATTTGGTCAACCATGGGTGGAATAATGGAATTAGGTTAAGTACAATGAATTAACCTAAGGTGATTTAAATAAATAAATGGGAATTAAAGTAACTAAAATATCTAAATATTAAATGATTAAAATTATCCAAATGAGGTGATCAAAGTGGGGTCAAAAGGTGAAAACCAAATCACCTCATTCCAACTCAAAGTAAAACACGTTGGAACTTGGTGGTGGGTATCTAAACCACCACCATAAAGTAAGAAAATATCTCATAAGGTTGGTGGGCTAATTAATGTAAAGTGTAAAAAAAAATGGGGATAAGCCTTGATTTCTTTTCCCATCCTCTCTTCATTTTTACTCTCTCCATTTTTCATTCTCCATTGCCATCCCATGCTCTAAGTGAAGGAGAGGAAGAGAGCTAAGGAGAAGGGAAGAGAAGGAGGGAAGAAAGAAGTGGAAATTTAAGAAGAATTACTCTAAGGTCAAGGTTACCACCTCCCCTCTCAGCATCTTTCCCTCTCCCTCTCTCAATACAAACCCTACCTTGGCCGACCCTAAGTTTGGGGGTTGCCACCATTGATCAAGCCTCTTGACCTATCAAAGATCAAGAGGAAGGAGAGAGGAGGCTAAGGAAACCGACGGGAGTGGTGGAAGTCGGAGGAGACGACGGATTGTAAGTATTTCTTAAACAAGAAATTTTGGGTTTTTAGGGTTTAAGAATTGGAATTTATTTTTGTGAAATTAATGGTGGTTAGATAATTCTATGCCATGGATTTTAAATCCATCAAATGGAAGGGTAGAAGATGGAGAAAACCCTAAATGGGTAAATGAGGGTTAGGGAAAAGAAATAAATAAATGTATTATGTGCATTGGATAAATTATGAAATTAAGCATGGAATTGGATGATTGGAAGAAAATCATGGGCCATAGGGTTCGGCCATGTAGCATGGCCGAACCCCATGGTGGGTGATTAGCTAGTTGATGTAAATAATTAGGGTTTTAAAGAATGGAAGACAATGAGGGTTTTTAGCTAATGAAATTTAGGGTTGTAAATGAATGCATGTGGGTAAGTTTTTAAAATGGTTTTATGATGAAAAATGCAAATGGATTTTATGGCATTGGAAGGTATAAAAGAGAATGAATTATGAACCATGGGTTCGGCCATGGTGTATGGCTGAACCCTAGGTTGTTGTGTGAAGTTAATTAGGGTTTTAGGGTATGAAGCCATGGAAAAAAATGGGAAGATTGATGAAATTAATATTTTGGTGAATGTAGGTATTTTGGAGCAATGAATGGTGGATCATGAACCCTATGGTGATGTAATGGTGATCAAATGATGGGTTTAAAGGATGGTAAAGATGGATTAATGTGTTAATGAGTTAGGGTTTCAAATGAACAAATGTAGTGATCCAAATGGGGCTAAGAGTAGTGGTTTAAAAGTGTGATTTAAACCACCTCAAGGAAGGATTTATTTTGGATCTAAATGGTGTAAATAGATCCAAGAAAAAAATGGGGAAAGGACACCATGGGTTCGGCCATGGTGTATGGCGGAACCCATGGCCCAATTGTGATCCATTTTGGTGGGTTAAATTGGATGATGAATGGTGTGTGTGTGGCCTCCAAAGGAAATGAATGAGTAATGGACTCATTGAAGTTAAATACATGAGGTAAATCCCATGGGAAGAGTTGATGAATTAGGTAATTTGAACCCATGGCCATTGGTGAACCATTTAAAGAGCTTAAGCATGGGGTTATGGATGGGTTTAAATGAATAATGGTGAAATTAATAAAAAAGGCTAATTTTAATGATGTTATGACATGGTTCAATGGGTCATTAATGGACCTAAGTTAGGGATCTAAGTCTACGATCAATTATGGATTAAATCATGCATGGATAAACGAGGTAGTGGCAAAACCGTAATTAGTGGCCAAATTCAAGAATTCCATGGAAAATTGATCATAGACTTAGGGGATCTAATGTAATAACTTTATAAGTGATTAATAAAGCCTAGGGTGGCCGAATCTTAAGACTTATGGGATTATGGATTAAATCATGCATGGATAAACGAGTGTTTAATCATGGAAAATGAGGTAGTGGCAAAACCATAATTAGTGGCCAAATTCACGAATTCCATGGAAAATTGATCGTGGACTTAGGGGATCTAATGTAATAACTTTATAAGTGATTAATAAAGCCTAGGGTGGCTGGATTTTAAGACTTATGGGATTAAAAGGTTTAATAGATGACATGGGACCCACAAAACCTAAATAGTGACCGGTTTTTCATATGGGCTTAGAAATGGTTAAAACTTGAACTGATTTGGAAATTTAATAAGGTATTGGATATCGCGGGCAGTACGCGTGACGGTAGCCGGACTATCGGACGAAAACGAAACGAAGACGCGAGTCGGTATTCGGCAGGATTCTAACCTTTTTTTAAGCCATGGATTGAGTGATGGTTTCCTTGAATTATTTTGGAAATAATATGGTATGTTTTAAGATTGGTTTTGAATTTTGTATTATGTAGGGGTTTTTACTTGATTCATTCCGGTAAGCATATGATTGGTTTAAAATGGGTTTTAATGCTATGATGTGATTATTGAGGCTTTGCTTGATCTATTTTGGGTAATCAAGTTTTATGTTTTATTGATGGGATTTTCTTTAAATGTCATGGTTTGTTATTATATTCATTACATGGCATATGGCATCTACATCTCATGCATGGCATGGGAGGGATATGACAGGGGAAGGATGAAATGAAACCGGAGTCCATGCTCCGTCAGGGCGACCTATAAACAGACATTGAGATATTTTGATGTGTTTGATGTATCAGGGATGTTGTATGTAATTATGATACCTTGATGATGGTTCTTCCATCAAGGGGGAGGATTTGTGATTGTTTTATATCTGGACGAGGTTTTGCCGTCCAGGGGGATGATTCGTGATTGTTTTATATCTGGACGAGGTTTTGCCGTCCAGGGGAATGATTTGTGATTGTTTTATATCTGGATGAGGTTTTGCCGTCCAGGGGGATGATTTGTGATTGTTTGTATCTTGACGAGGTTTTGCTGTCAAGGGGGATATGACAGCATGATGGTATGGATGATGGGTGGGATTCATAACACAGACACCCATGGCATAGCATTCATTTTATGGTCTTCGTTATGTATTATCTATATGCTTTGTTATCACTAATCCATGTGTTAGCCCTACTCGGAGTCCTACTGGGCGCGTGGTCTAACGCCCTACTTCTACCCTAGCTAATGACACAGGAGATGCCGGAAGCGAAGGACGAGACGGGAGCCAAGCTGAGGAGCTTGGGAAGGCGTGCTAGATAGTTTACTGATGTTATTTTGGGAAAATGTAAATTGAGTAATTTAGTTTGTCGGAATGTAATAATTTAACTTACTTGCAATGTTTGGATGTTATTTTGGACATTATCAGTTAAGGTATGTTAGAAATTAAATGAATGTATCTTCCCTGCAATCTAAGAATTTGTAGGTTAGACTCTTTTATAATTTTCTGCAATTGGTTTAAGTGTTCCCCGATGCTTACTTCTACATGTGAACCGTTCTCTGTGGACTTCATTCCACGCACACGTAGGGTTGGCCCGTTAAGGACCGGCTTTAGAAGCTCGGATTTAACTCGCGTCGTGACGTCCGCGCCCTTTGTCACTTTAAAAAAAAAAAAATTAGACTCTGATTATGGTGAAAAGGGGCAGGTGTTACAAGTTTCATTTCATCCTTGCCCTGTCATATCCCTCCCATGCCATGCATGAGATGTAGATGCCATATGCTATGTAATGAATATAATAACAACCATGACATTTAAAAAATCCCATCAATCAAACATATAACTTGATTATCAAAAGTAGATCAAGTAAAGCCTCAATAAACACATCATAGCTTTAAAACCCATTTTAAACCAATCATATGCTTACCAGAATAAATCAAGTACAAACCCCTACATAATACCTAATTCAAAACCAATCTTAAAACAACCCATATAATTTCCAAAATAATTCAAAGAAACCATCACTCAATCCATGGCCTACAAAAATGTTAGAATCCTACCAAATACCGACTAGCGTTCTTTCTTTCGTTTCCGCCAGATAAACCCGGTCGCCGATCCGCGTACCGCTTGCGATATCCGGTACCTTATTACGTATTAACAATTAGTCCATGTTTTACCCATTTCTAAGCCCATTACTCATTTCCAAGTCCATATGAAAAATCGGTCATTATTTAGGTTTTGTGGGTCCCATCTAATCCATTACATATTTTAATTACATGAGTCTAAAAATCAGCCTCCTAGGCTTTATTTAACCATAGATAAACTTATTATTTAGTGCCCCTAAGTCCATGGTCCTCTCCCATGGAGTTCTTGAATTTTGCCATTAATTACGGTTTTGCCACTGCCTCTTCTCCATGGTTAATCAATCATTCACCCTTGCCTAACTAAGTTCATAATTGATCCATATACTTAAGTCCATTAGTGATCCCTTTAATCATGCCATAATATCATTAAAACAACCCTTTTTCTTAACTTAACCTACATTAATTAGCCACATACATAAACCCTTTCTTAGCCCATGAAAATGACTTATTATTGGATCATCATTCTTAGCCATATCTTGGGTCCATAATTGACCCATCACCCATATCACAAGATCACTTACATCAGCCATTTAATTTTTACCTAAAGTCCATTTATTTAAACATATACCTACACATTAGTCTTAGGCCAAAATGATCTACCATTGGTTTATTAACAATCAACCCCTTTTAACTTAACCCTTATTCATTTAAACCCATCCAAAACCCCATACTTAACCCTTTAAATGGTTCATAAAATGGGTCATGATTTCAAAATATCCAATTCACCAAATCTTCCCATGGGGTTTACCTCATGCATTTAAACTACATTGAGTCCATTATCCATTCATACCCTTTGGAGGCCATAAACATCATTCACCCTCCAATTTAACCCATCAAAATGCTCACAATTGGGCCATGGGTTTGGCCATACACCATGGCCAAACCCATGGTGTCCTTTTCCCATTTTTCTTGGGTCCATTGTTACACATTTGAATTTATCACAAGTGCCTCCATGAAGGGGTTTAATTCACACACTTAAACCCTCATCTTTTACTACACTGGAGTCCATTACAAATATCAACACTAGGTTCATTTTGGTACATTCCAAAACCACCAACATTAAATGTATTTTGAGTCCATCAACTTAGCTACATTCCCCATTTGTTTTCCATGGTTCCAAAATACTTAGTCCATCCCAATTGCCCATTATTTTCTTAGGCCTATTTACCACATTTGCACCCATCACAAGCCCTTCCATGAAGGGTTTAATTTATACACTTAAATCATCATTCTTAATCACACTCAAGTCCATAAACCTAGCCATATTCCCATTACAACTAATAACATTGGGTCCCTTTTGGTCCATCAACACCACCCACATTTCCCATTTATTTTTCCATAATTCATAACCATTAGTCCACCATTGGATCACCATAGGGTTCATTATCCATTCATGCCTTTTTAAGGCCACCAAATCATTCACATCATTCATACACTCCCTCATAATTCTTTTAAAATTTGCAACATTTAATCATTAAGCACTTAAAATTCTAAACCATTCTCCATGCTTCCATTCTTAATTAATTAAATTGCACAATGTCCTCCATTCCTTAAAACCCTAAGAAAATCACACATTACCTTCCAATTCCACATAATTCCATGCTTAATAACTTAATTACATTACATTCCTTAATCCATTTATTTTTCCTTAAACTAACCCTAATTTACTCATTAGGGTTATGTCCACTTTCCATCCTTCAAATTGATGGATTTAAAATCCATGGCATAAAATCATTTGGCCACCATTAAATTTACAAAATGAATCCCAAATCTTAAACCCTAAAAATCCAAAATTTCTTGTTTAAGAAAATACTTACAATCCGACGCCTCCTCCAACTTTTGCCACTCCCGTCGGCTTCCTTAGCCTCCTTTCTCCTTCCTCTCCTTGTTTGATCGGCTAGGATGCTTGATCAATAGTGACAACTTCCAGTCTTAGGATCGGCCATAATAGGGTTTGAATTGAGAGAGGGAAAGGAGGAGATGATGAGAAGAAGATGGTAGATCTTGACCTTAGAATGGTGGACCATGCTTGCACCTCTTCTCTTCTTAGCTTTCTTTTCTTCTTTCCTCCACGGTTTCTTTTCTTCTTTCTTCTCCTAGTGTGGGACGGCAATGGGAGTACATGAGAGGGAGAGAGTGAAAGACTTGATAGAAAAGATGGAGAAAATGGGATAAGGCTTATCTTATTTGATTACTTTAATTTACACTTTAGCATTAAAGCTCCCAACCACCCCACATGAGATATTTCTCATGCTTTATGGTGGTGGTTGGAACCCCACCACTAGCCAACGTTGGTGTTAAAAAAATAAGATGACTTTTGGTCTTCTTTGATCATTTGACCACCTTTTGTTTATTTTATTTAATTAATCAACTAGATAATTACTTAGGTTTATTTATTTCCTACTTAATTTAATTCCATTAAATTCCCTCGAAGAAATCCACCCATGGTTGACCAAGTCAACCATGGTGGCCGGGCCCACCAACTCTTGGTCCACACGCCTTGGTCTAATTCCATCACCAACTTAGGTGATTTAGCTTTAACTAAGTCCATTCCAACCAATTGGATCCTCATTGGGCCCATGGCCCAATTACATTTATCCATACCCATTTATCTTAGGGCTTACATTATCTTAATCCATTGGGTCCCAAATGGGTATTGGGCCCAATTTGACCATCCTTGGCCCAATTGACCACCATTGACCCTTTAAGTAAACTTAAATCCAATCCATAATCCATTGGGCCCTAGTTGGGCCTTTGTCCAAATTTTGGTCCATTTACCATTTATTCCATCAAATTTCCCATTTCCACCATTAAAAATAAATAATAACCCCATATTTATTGATTTAAAAATTTCGGGCCATTACATGGAAGGATCCTTCTCATTAAGTTTGTTCTTTCTAGTCTCCCGAATTATTTTTTGTTTTTTTTAATGCCTAGTATCAGTGATGAATAAGATTGAGAATATTCAGAAGGGATTTTTGTGGAATGATGATAGGGAGAAAAGAAGGTTCCATTTGGTCTCCTGGTCTCAGGTTTGTAAGCCAATGGTAGAAGGAACAGTTTGTGTTAGGTTGGTCTGGTAATTTAATATTGCTTTGTTGAGGAAGTGGCTGTGGAGATAGGGGAGATTCTTCAAAAGGGCTTTGGTAGGTTATTCTCCTAAACAAACATAGGTTAAGTAGATCGGGTTGGCTGGTGGTTGCACCATCTAGAAGAGCTTTTGGTTTTTGGAGAGGAGTTTGTTCCATCTTACTGGAATTTGACTCATGTATCAGGTATCGTGCCTACACGAGGACTGAGATTTTCTTCCGGAAGGATAAATGGGTAGGGGAGGTTTCTCTAACTCAAAAGTTCCTAGCTCTTTACTCAGCTGCAAATAACCAAGGTCTGTAGAAAATGATAATGAAAAAACGGAAAAGATAAAGAAAAAAATATTGAAGGAGAGAAAATTCTCTCTTCAAATGTATTGATCGTATTTTCCTCTTAGAGGATACAGTATTAAATAGAAAAAAGAGAGAAAATCAAGGGATCTAAAATGGAAATGCACTGTGTATCCTAATGTAAAAATCCATCTAATCAATTACAATCTAGTGTGTTGACTTTCAATATACATTGAATCTGGACATATAATTGGGGCCTAATCGCCAAACATGTGGGTCCCACAACACTCCCCCTCAAGCTTGTTCGAAGATGTCGAGTAAACCCAGCTTGCTAACGACTGAATCGAGCTGAGTTTGGGGAACTGACTTTGTGAAGATATCTGCCAGTTGATCCTTAGACTGCAGATGAGGAGTAAAAGGTCGTCCTTCTGAAATATGCTGACGAAAAAAGTGGTAATCAACATCAATGTGCTTAATTTGCTCATGAAAGACTAGATTGGAGGCAATGTGGATGGCCGCCTATTTGTCACAGGACATGACGAGTGGATCAGTAGGAGCAAAGCCCAACTTAGTAAGAAATTGGCGCAACCACAACAATTCAGAAGCAGTATTAGCCATAGCACAATATTTAGCCTCGGCACTGGAACGAGCAATAATAGACTGTTTCTTGCTTCGCCAGGCAACTAAATGGGAGCCCAAGAAAACACAATAGCCAAAAGTGGAGCGGCGATCATCCGGAGAACCGTCCCAATCAGCATCAGAATAATTACGAACCGAACAAATAGGCTGGTGTGCATAGAATAAACCACAGTCGAGATGGACCTTAATATATCGTTGGATTCGGAACACGGCATGAAGGTGTGTGTCCCGTGGTTCATGCATGAACTAACTAAAGACACCAACAACATAAGAGAGAATAGCCAGCATTTTGGAGGAGAGATCCAGAGCATACTTTCCCTGAGAGAGATAAAGGCCACGAGAGGACCGAGCAACTTCAATTCTAAGAAAATACCGAAGAGGCCCCAAATCCTTAATATCAAAAGTCCGTTGAAAATACTATTTGAAGGAAGAAATGACTTCATCATTGTTACCGATGAGTATGATTTCATCAACAGAGGCCACCAAAATCATCACAATGAAGTGGAGACGATAGGTGAAGACTGAGTGATCCGACTGGCATCAATTAAAACCATAAGGTAGCAAGGCACTGCTAAACTTTTCAAACCAGGCATGGGGAGACTGCTTAAGACCATAGAGAGCCTTCTTGAATCTGCAGACAGAATGAGGCTCCCCCTGCTTGACAAACCATGGAGGAGGAAGCATATAGACTTATTCCTAAAGATCACCATGAAGAAAAGCATTCTTCACATCTAACTGGTGTAGGGGCCAAGTATAAGTGGTTGCAAGGGAGAGAAAAATTAATCTTGGCGATAGGTGAAAAGGTGTCCTGGTAATCAACTCCATAAGTCTGTGTGAAGCCTCTGGCTATGAGGCTTGCCTTATAGCGGGCAATTGGAGCCTTGTCTCGAGGTAGAGAAACCATTTCCCATGTGTTGTTCTTCTCAAGGGCAACTAACTCTTCATCAATGGTGCTTTCTAGGAGGGATTTTTAAGGCCGTGTCAATCCTCTTTGGTATCTGAATGTTGTCTAATACTGTGAGAAAACTATGATAGGAGGGTGAAACAACATAATATGATATAAACGATAAATGAGATGGCTAGCAGAAGAACACTTACCTTTACGAAGAGCAATAGGAAGATCAGGCGAGTCAGAGACCGGTGGATCTGATTCACTGGCAGATGGATGGGTGGAGTCGTCAGCAAATCGCAATCGAGACTGTCGGCGTTGGTACACCAAAAGAGGCTTGGTGGGACTCGGAGATGGAATATTTACAGGAACAAGTGGAAGAACAGGTGGTAGAGAGGAGGTAGAGGAAGCTGAAAAATAAGGGTCCCGTTGAAAAATGGTGACATCGATGGATATGTATGTTTTCCCAGTGATAAGATAAAGGTATTTATAGCCTTTGTGAAAAGATGTGTAACCTAGAAAAACACAGTGCACAGCCCAGGGAGAAAGTTTATGACTAGAGAAGTTGTGAATAAAACAAATACACCCAAAGACATGTAAGGGAATTAAAGGAATGTGTTTGTTTAAAGAGAGCCGATCTATGGGAGACTGAGTTTGTAAGATGCGAGAAGGCACTCTGTTGATGAGATAGCAAGAAATTAACATCACTTCGAGCCAATAGGACGATGGGAGATGCATGGTGAAAGGAAGAGACCGAGCCACCTCAAGAAGGTGACGGCTCTTTTGTTCAGCTACACCATTTTGTTGAGGTGTAGAAGGACAAAATAAATGAGAATCAATGCCACGGTTTTGCAAAAAAAAATAAGAAAGGTGTGTGACAGATATTCCACCACATTATCACTTCGAAAAACCTGAATTTTACACCCAAATTGATTGTGAAGCCACTGGTAAAATTTTTGGAAGTGATAAAAAACCTCAGATTTTTGTTTCATCAACTATATGTTCAAGTCATACGAGAGTAATCATCAATAAATGTTACATTCACATTCAATAAATATCAGAATGAATGAGTGAAAATAAAGTAGATAAACTTTTATTGATAGATAGGGGAAAATGATTTCTAACATGCTTGCCATTTTAGCAATGTTCACATTCAAAATGATAAACGATAAACTAGGAACAAGATGTTTGAGAACAAAGTCGGCAGGATGATCTAAACGACAATGCACAACCACACATCTGAAGAAGAAGAGGTCGAACATGCTTCAGAGCTGCCAGGGCGAGAGTCAAGACGGTAGAGATGACTTGCTTCACGACCACCAGTCAACACCTGCTTCATGGCCAGATCTTGGAAAACAAAGTGAGAGGGAAAGAAAATGACTGAGAAATTCAAATTTTTAGTCAAGGCACTAACAGATAGCAAATTGCGGGATAAATGAGGAACATGCAAAACAAAGGGAAGGTCCAAATGAGGCGAGACAAACAATGCCTTTCCCGACAATATCAGTATATGAGCCGTTGACTAATTTAACCTTACCATTAAAAAGAAGAAAGGGAAGAGAAAATTGTGGACATACTAGCCGTATGGTTAATGGCACCCGAATCAACAATCCACGAATGATGAGAAGTATGGTGTGCAGATGATTTAGTACCTGAAGTAGAATAGATGACATTTGACACCTCTAAGGTATGGAGGCACTCCAGACGTTGAAAGATGAAGTTAAGATCTTATCGAGTCACCGGAGTACCATCACTAAACACATCAGATGAAGGAGGAACAACGAAGAGATTGGCTTTCTTAGGTCGCCCATGAACTTGTAGCAGGAATCAATATTGTGGTTAGTCATCTTGCAGTAGGTGTAGAACTGATTTCCCTTCTTCCGATGACCTCTGGTGTCCTTTCGAAGATTTGACGGGGAATCCTTGCCATGGGAAGCTAGGTGCCCAGGAGCCAGAGAAGGCATAGACGAATGAGTGGTAACCAAGGTAGAGCCTTCAACGGGCAGTGGAGTCATGACAAGGCGTCGCAATCATCTCGAAGTAAGGCAAGGTAAACCTCATTAAAGAGGGGAGAGATCGTTGCCCAAGAATTTGTTCTCGAGTAGGCTCATATTCAGAGTTAAGTCCAGCTAAAAATGCAAAAATCCACTCATGTTCAACATACTTGTGAAACTTCAGAGTATCTTCTGGATTCTTAAATGTAAGGGATTGAAGCTGATCAAGCTCCAACCAACAGGACTGCAGAGTCGAATAGTATTGGATGAGAGACAACTCCCCCTGTCGGAGAGTGGCAACAGTCTCAGATAATTCATACATACGAGCAAAATTATCGCCATCAGAATATAAAGTCTTCATAGTGTCCCATACAACTTTAGTGGTTGGAAGAGTGTAGACAAGACGTCGCACATGGAGTGAAGAAGTCAAGCCTGGACCAAGGTGTTATTTGCAGTCTATGAGGAGAATGTTGGATCAATCTTAGCCAGTTTGGGAGTAGTACCATCAATATAGGAATAGAGTTGCTTCGTAGTTAAGAACATTGTGGCAGAGTGGGACCACTCAACATAATTTGTCTCATTTAGCAATACTGTCGTGATCTGACCAATTTGTGGGGAGCCGGAAGAGGCGACATCCAGAACAAAAGGTACAGAAGAAGAAGATGCAACAACCATAATACTAGGTAGAATAATCAATCAAAGAATAGTAGCAGTAAATAAAGCCAAATAAATAGACCCAAGTCCAAGGTCTGCGTCAAATTATGTCCCACAAGTTACAAACCGAGGTGAGAGCCTTGTAGATACAAAATCTCAGTAGAGGGGACTATAACAGAGCAAGATGGAGATGCGGAAGGGTGATAGCCAACCAAATCCACAGAAAAAACCAACCAAATGAGGGTGCAAACGTCCCAGACAGTAAATTGGAAGAAATATCAACAGATAGAGGGGGCCACCAGTGATGAAAGGAGGGACCCACTAGTGTGATTGAATCCTACTGTAGGGGCGACTGGAATGGAGGAGGACCAGGATGCTCAAGTGCGATCTGCAACCAAATCGAATGAAAAAACCCATAAAATAGAGCGTATAGGCGTCCCCAGTGGCAGATCTATAGAACAACAAATAGAGGGGCCCACCTGTAATGAAAGGTGGGATGTCCCAATTCAATGGAAGCCTAGTGCAGGGGTGAAACCAGTATGCATCAGCAGATGAGGGATGAAGATTCCAAATAGTAGATCTGGGTAGAAGAAGCCCAGAGAGAAACAGTGCAGGTGTTACAGCAGCAGAGAGCAAATGTGCAAACGAGGGGCCCATAGTTGACCAGAAGTGGGGTCCACCTTAGGTGAGAGGAAGTGGGCCAAGGGCGATACTAGTGAAAGAGTTTTGGTGGGAAACTGAGCTCATCCAACGGATCGAAGCAAAAGACCTCAGACTAGGTTTCCTGGGAGAGAAATCCAAGAGGAACCCCACTAAACCAATCTAAAACAGAGATCCAATTGGACAGATGGATAGCTCTGTCAAAAACAACAGGGAAGGATGAGTCCCCGCCGGCAGAACCTTCGCTGGGAACAATGATCTTCGCTGGAGAAAAGAAAGGGTGCAGAAAGGGGCTGAAAATTGAAGGAAATAAAAGTCCAAAATCTTCTTTTGCTGATACCATGTAGAAAATGATAATGCAAAAAAGGGAATAATAAGAAAAAAATATTGAAGGAGAGAAAATTATCTCTTTGAATGTATATTTTTCTCTTAGAGGATACAATATTAAATAGAAAAGAGAGAGACAATCATGGGACCTAATAAGGAAATACACTACGTGTATCCTAATGTAAGAATCAATCTAATCAATTACAGTATACTGTGTTGACTTTCAATATACTTTGAATCTGGACATCATTGGGGCCCGCATCACCAGACGTGTTGATCCCACAACAAGGTCATGGAATGTTTGGTGCCCTCAGTTCAGAAGAGGTCCGGAGGATTGGATGATGGAGGAGTGGTTTTCCCTCATGGATCTTTCAAGCAATGGTTTTGTAGTGGGCAATGGAGATGATGTGAGAATTTGGGATCTTGATCCCCAAGGGATTTTCTCAGCTAAGTCCTTGTGTAGTAAGTTTATGTGTGCTGATGAGGCTCCTCGAGTGAATCCAAAAATTTGGAAGGGTGTTACTCTTCTTAAGGTAAAGGTCTTCAGATGGCTTACATGTGTGGAGAAAGTATTGACGATTCATAAACTGAGATTTAGGAGAATGATGATTGTTAATTCTTGTCCTCTTTGCTTATCTGATGCGAAGTCAGTGAATCATTTTCTCCTTCATTGTAGGTTTGCTTCGAAGATTTAATGTCATTTCTTTCAGCTATTAGGGGTGGCCTTCTGTGTCCCGGAAGCTTGGTTTGATTTGTTAAATGAAGAAATGTTTTTGGTAAGTCTCTCTTTTTGAAGAAATCTTTAGGCAGCGATTGTGTTGTGTATTGTGTAGTTCATCTGGTTGGAGAGGAATAGAAGGGTTTTTTAGGGAAAAGAGTCATGTGTCTTGCATACTATTGATGTCATTAAATGCTGAGTTACTTGGTGGACGTTTGGCTCCGATAAATTTTGTAGGGATTGGGTGTCAGTGGATTTTGTTAAGCCCCATTTGGACTCTGTTATGCTAGTTGCTTGGTCCCTTACAGAGTTGGGTCTCTTACAACTCAATTTTGATAGTAGTTGTGTTCGAGATCTTGGTCTAACCGATTATGGTGAAGTAATTCGGAATAGTTCTGAGGAGACTTTGATTTGTTTTGTTGGTCCTCTCCCAAATGGTTCAGTTATTGATGTGGAACTTTATGCTCTTTGGCAAGGGGTCATGAAGTTGGAAGAGTTAGAGGCTCAATGGAGTATTTTAGAAGGATATTCTAAGATTATTATTGGTTGGGCTTCAGGATCTTTATGCCCTTGGGCTTAGATAAAGTGGAAAGGATTCGGCATGCTATTGCGTCTTTTGGCTTTTCAGATTCATGGGTTCCTTGGTCTGCAAATTCAGCAACTGAATCTTTGACATTGGAATTGTGAATCAGTTTATGTAATCTTTTGGGGGGGTGTTTTGCTTGTTAGGGTTTTCGCTTGGTTGGTGGGCTAGTTTGCCTGTTTGCTATGGTTTCCTCGGTTTTGTACTATCTTCTTTTGAGGAATGAAGTCATCTTTAAAAAAAATAATTGCATACCCTAGGTGAGTTTTGGACCTTTGTTAATTTCCTAAGAAGTGAACTTGGCGTAGGTTTCACTTTAGTGGGTTGGGTTTTCTCACTTTGTGCCAAAATCCTACGAAATCTTGTGAGACCGATTAAGAGCTTTTCATAGATCTAGTAAGCCCTAGATCTCAAAACCTTCTTCGATGAATTTGATATTGGGTTCCCTCTAATTTACCTTAGAGCCAGAGTTCAACCCTATACATGTTTCCAGCTCTCCAAGAAGCTCTACCGTGTGTAGAAGTAGTTTTGGGTCGTCTCTACCTAACTATCTCGCTATCTCAACGCTCTCCCCCTCCACCTTTGAATCAGCCAGATGAAGACAATTCTTCTGCTGTTAGCAGTGGCCTTTCAGCGAGCTCTTCTTTTCCGCTCTCAGCCTTATCACCATCACAACCCACCTCAGTCTAGCCTCCAATTCCTTTGCTCCGGTCTGATGTGTCAGTCTGGAATTTGTTAGGACTTGTTATTAGTGTCTCCCCCACCAATGGATTGGATATTTTCCATTGCCATCACCACCATCCTTTGGTGTTGCCGTCATATGTCTTGTTGCCATTGCCAGTTCTACTGTGTATCTGTTTGTGGCCCAGTTTGGGTCATCTATTTGATGTATTTGGTCATTGTGGCTACGACTCAATTCCTTTCTAATGCGAATCTGTCTGTTTCTGTGTCCGTATTTCATTTGCTATGGATCAGTATGCTTTTGTGTTGTATAGTGGTACCATCTATTGAGATCATCAAGATTTGTTGATCTCATGTGCTAAAACAAGGTCACTGTCTGCTTCTATTCATCCTTAGTTTGTTCTACACATGGCATGTTGGTTTTGTTATTGGCTTCACCAGCACATCTTCACTGTGGATCTACTTCCGCTCCATCTAATAACATCATCCAACGGTTGGATCATCCATTTAAATAATATATTAAGATCCTGATGTGATTATGATTGATCCTGATGAGATTTAGATTAGATTATGAAAGATTATGTAATCTCTCAATTAGGAAAGTAATATCTTGATGTACTCTATATATATTGTTTTCAGTCACTAGAATACAATGAGAGAAATATTTAGTGAAATTTATTGTCCTTTTCATTTTCTAACAACCGCCTCCTACAACGAGCAATTTTCTATTGTGTTGTGGTCTAGAGAATTATTTACCTTAAACTCTAAATTTCTGATGTCCAATCAAAGTCTTGACTTTAATTTTTGTTTTGTCTCTAATTTTAAATTATAAACAAGTGAATATTATATGTCGTTTAGTTGGTAACTATGGGAAAAAGGAATCATTAAAACAAATGGGAAAAGCACAATCTTTTATCGACTAAGGAAGGTATCACAAAGCGGTCCACATAGAGAGATCGTATAAATAGCGTTCCCCTGGGAAAAGTGCAATCTTTTATTTATTTATTTAGTTAGGATTTTAGTCAAGTAGTATATGCCTCTACCTATAGAGCGATTTTCTATTGCATTATGGTCCAGAGAATTATGTATCTTAACTCTAAATTTCTAATTTCTGATTAAAGTCTCAAGGGTAACTTTCATTTCACTTCTGTTTATTAAAGAAAATTTATGAGATAGTTACACTTGTTTGATTTTCATATTGATTTGGCCAAGATTCAAAGTGTATTCATACAAAAGATTATTAAGATAGACAAGATAGATAAGTTGGGTGAGGGATGGATAGTAATGTTGTATCATTGTAATATTATGTTGCTTTGTTTATCTTTCATCTTTAATTATTTATTTGTTCTGCATCCATCTTCAAGAAGATGTGTATTTTCTGGTGGTTTCTAATGTTTTATCACGCTCATATTGCTCTCTAGAAGTATGAGGACCATATAATCATTCATAATTTCTTACTGAGTTGATGTAGATGGTCTACACGTGTTGCAAAATGATTTTTAGATTTAATTTGTCATTTTAAATTATTGACCAGTTATTTAAAATCACAGAAGTTAACCCTAGATATATTTGATCTTAAAATCATTGAGTCACACTTGTGGTCCATCCACATCTTGGTCGTTTTCTTCTCTTGAGCCCTTAATTAGTTATCTTTAATGGACAAATAAAGAATTTGAATCGCGCCCCTCTTCATTGATAGACAGTTGAAATCTGGATGCATTATTTCTTGCTTTGCTTCTTTTATCATGTTCTCTTAGTATATGAATTTTTGGAATTTTAATTTATTGTGTGTGATATCTTTTGCTTGAATTCTTTTGGCCTAGGTATTACTATGGTGTTGTGGATTCATTTGATCCTGTCAGCAAGAAACACAAGGTGTGGTCGGTTACGCATATGCTAGGATTTTTTCAAAATAAAAAAATAAGAAACACTATTTCATTTTTATCCAGCAGTATGTGCTTTTACTGGTTTTGTTTAGATTTTATACGTAGACGATGATAAAGAGATTTTGTTGCTCAAAGAAGAGAAATGGGAGTTCATTGGAGGTCCACCAGAGGAGGTGGGGTAACACTGTCGTATTTTTCTTCTTGTTCTTTTCTGAGCAGAATGCATGCATGTAAACCTATTTCTGCTTGTCTGTATGCACACCAATTTTTGTATGCATGTGTGCCTGTGGGAAGTTAAATATATTTGGGTTTACAAGGCGTGTATTAAGTCTAATACTTTATTTATGCATGTTTCATCAGGATGAAAAGATTCCAAATCCTGATACTTCTGAAATGTAAGTGTTCTGTCTATTTCAGGCTTCCATTTGTAAAGAAATATATTTCTTATTTTAGTTGACACCACTGCTGATGCATTCATTTTCCTACCTTGAGTTGCCTGTTGTAGGTTTTTGCTAATTTGATTGCTAGTAGGAGATGGTTTGGAAATCTTTCAATAACATTGGTGTTGTGCTTCCTGGACTCCCCTGACCTTTGAAAGATGGCCACGTGAGGATGTGATTATTCTTGATGTACCAGATTGATATATGCTCTCGGGGGGTCTATGACTATGGAGTTATGAATCTTTGTTTTACGACTGAAGTAGAATCTTCTTGGTTTGATTTCTTCGATACACTGCAAATAAGCATTTTCAGGAGCTTCCAACTAAAATGCTAACGAATGCCTGCCTTGGGTGCAACAATGTGGGCAATATGGGCTTATTGTCTAAACATTAGATTTATTGATCAGGAAAAAAAAAGACTTTTTAGATTTACTACAATTAAGGGTGTAAACGGACCTGGATCCGGCCCACGGACCGTCCGGCTTGGCCCGACAAATAAACATACAGGCTAGATCCTAAGGTCACGGACTCGGACTCGGGTAGTCCATTTATTTTTGGACGGGCGGCGGACGGTCCGCGAGCCCGTCTGACGGTCCGCTTAAGTTTCGAAATCTACCGTAAATAAACCCTACCGCAAATAAAACCTAACGTTTTTTTCTTCTGTCTCCTTCACCCTTCGAAAGCGATACACTTTTGTCACTCTCTCCATCTCTCGTTGTTGCCCTTCGCCCTTCCCCCCTTCACTGCCGCTTGAGTTCTCGATCGCTTTCTCTCGCCGTCATTCTTGATCGCTTTCTCCCTCTCTTCCCTTCTCTCGCCGTCGCTCTGCTCAGATTTCACTCTCTTTCTCACTCAATCTCTTCCTTTCTCTCTCAGTTCTCTCAATCGTCTCCCTCAGCCCTCTTCTCTGTTCGGATTTGCAGCGGCCAACGCCGTCGCCCTTCGCCCCTTTGCTGCCGCTTGGGTTGCTCCTTGTCGCAACCCTACGCATCCGTCACAGGTAATTTTTTTTTCTCTTTTTAATTTCATGGGTGAGAGAGAAAGAGGGAGAGATGGATTGAGAAGAGAGAGACGACGAGTATTTTCTATTTAGAGAATATCATTTTCTATTTTTAATTTTATTTATTTTCATTCTATGCATACCCCTCTTTTTATTATTGGAATAGTTTTTGTTATCATTAGACAGGTAGGTTTCCTAATTTGTTGCTTTGTTTTCCCTTCATGTAAACAGTGGTTTGATTCTGAAGCAGTACTTTAGTGAGATTTGCTTGGTGATGCTCTTCTACGGGCATTTTTGAGTGCTTTACTTTGTAGAATGGTGCTTGCTAGAAATTTTCCAATTGATTTGAGGGCATTACTTTTTGGGCTACACCCATTTACCATATATTCATGCTTCATTCAGTAAAGTCTTTCATACACCATACCCCTTTTGATTCATTCACTCAACACGAAGGAAGCATATGGGACGAGATTGTTAACAAAGACAGACCTATTAGGATTTAGGAAGCCAAGTTGATGAGAATGAGATTTCAACAGTTTCCATGACTGACATATGACGAGATTTCTAGTTTTTTTTTTTTAATGAAGATAGCAATTGAAGGTCATTGAGTTTCGTCTAATATGTGGGTTCCCCTACTCGACCTGAACTATGAGAATGTTATTTTTTTATTTGTGATCACTAGGATTTAAGAGTTTTTTTGGTTTTGCATATTGACCATAGAGTGAGTAAAAGCATATAATGTGCTAGTTCTGTAGGCTATAGCTGCATTTACTTTTAGTAAACTTCACTTCAACATTTACTTGCAAATTATGTTATTCTGTACTTCATATTGTTCAACTGATCTTCTATCTTAGTTGCAAAACTGCAGACTATGAACAGTTAGGTATTTCCTGCTTTTAAAATCCTTGCAGAGAAGTATTCTCTCTTTCCTTTTCTTTCTTTCCTTCAGATTTGTGGGGGTGGGGACATGATGAGAGATAGACAGGTAAAAGGATTTGATAGATAGGCAGACAAAAGGATTCTCTGATACTATGCGGGGCAAGTTTGCATTAGTGGGATTTGAGATCTAAACAGAAGACTTTGAATTCTGAAACCTGAAAAAATAAAAAATAGAATTGTGAATGAAGCTAAACAGAACTGAGAGGTATCCATATCTAAAAGTGAATATGTTCAACTAATGTTTAACTGAAATTATTATAGTGGAATGATGCTTTAAAGCATTTTTGTAAAAACTATCTTAAATGTGATTTGGGAAAATATCTTCCTTAGAAATAGCCTTGTTATGGAACATCATGTTTTGATTTGGGTTAAATGTATTCTTAAATATGATTAGAACTTAACATAAATGAAATTTATTATACTGTTTCTGCAGTACAACGTCTAATCCTAATGAGAGGAATGACTTTATGGCGGAGAATGAGATAGATGCAACATCTAACTCTTCTAGATCCCAAAAAGATAGGAAAAGGACGTCGATTGTTTGGAATGATTTCCATTACGTGGAGATGAATGGAGTTGGGACTGCAATATGTAATCATTGTTCGGGAGTATTTACAGATTCGAGTAGTAGTGGAACTTCCCACTTGCGGCACCACTTGCTTTCTTGTAAGAAATATGGTCCCACACAATTGGGTGGCCATAATGAAACAAAGTATGCCGATTCTCATTTAGAATTTGATCAACAATATAGTATAGAGGATCTTACGAGTATGATAATGTTGCATGGGTATCCTTTTTCAATTGTTGAATATCAAGGGTTTATACATTATTCGAGTAATCTTCAAACTCAATTTCAGCTTGTCTCAAGGAATACCATCAAGGGCATTTGTATGAGTTTGTATGAGAAGATGAAAGGTGAGTTATACAGGGATTTAGATTCCCTAACTAGTCATATTAGCCTTACCACTGATATATGGACATCAATACAAACTTTAGGCTACAGTTGTTTAACGGCACACTACATAGACGCCGAATGGAATTTGCAAAAGAGATTACTCCGTTTTAAAGTAGAACTTGTTCCTCGTGATGGATAAAACTTATTCAATTCCGTTTTCAAGAGCATGATAGATTGGACTATCGATCGAAAGGTATTTGCAATAACAGTCGATAACCATAGAGTAAATGATTCTTTGGTTTCAAAGCTTGTTGGGAAGTTGGGGGGGAGCTTAACACTTGGTGGTAGGCTATTTCATGTGCGTTGTTGTGCACATGCTTTAAATTTAATAGTCCAAGAAGGCTTGAAGGTAATAAATAAGGATGTTCACAAGATTTGCGAAAGTGTCAAATACGTCAACGGGTCACAATCAAGGTTGATCATGGATGTCCCTACAAGGTGGAATTCCACATATAAAATGATAGATGTGGCTTTGAAATACAAAGATGCATTCCAACGTTTGGAACATTTGGATGCCAACTATAAACAGAAAGCAGGAGCGCCATCTTGGAGTGAGTGGGAGAATGCTGAAAAGATTTTTAAGCTTTTAGAACCGTTTTATACTGCTACAAATGTTTTTTCTGGTTCTAAATATCCCATCTCAAATTTATTTTTTTCTGAAGTTTGTGATATTCGGTTACATTTATATGAACAATCAATCATTGCAGACGATGTACTTGCCCCTATAGTGGATAAGATGTTTGGCAAGTTTGAGAAGTATTGGGACATTTGTAGTCTACCTCTGGCGATTGCACAATTCTTGGATCCTCAATATAAGATGAAGTTGATGGAGTTCTTTTATCGAAAATTTTTTGGGTTTGATGTTGCTGAGGATCAAATGGCTAAGATTCTATGTGATATTAAAGCTCTTCATAAAGAGTATGAGGCTAAATTGCCAATGCATAGTGCAAGAAGTCAATCGCCCATTTGTGGAATTCCTTCATCGACGTCACATGGAATAAAACGAGTGAAAAGATTTTCGAAGTTTCTTGCTGAAAGTTCAAGTTCTGTTTTCAAATCAGATCTCGATTTATATTTGGAGGAACCCGTCTTTCTGAAGTCTGAGGAATTTGATGTGCTCCAGTGATGGAAAAGCAATGCTCCCAAGTACCCTATTCTTGCAATGATGGCCTGTGATATTCTAGCCATTCCAGTGTCGACTGGCGTCATAATTTGTTTTTAGTGTTAGAGGTAGATTTCTTGACCAATATCGCAGCGCTATGGATCCAAAAACTGTTGAAGCGTTGGTGTGTGGCCAAGATTGGTTGCGAAATCAAATGCAAGGTATTTTTAGTGCTTATTTAAATTTGTTACATTGCTTTCCATTTATTTGATTGAAGTGTGTAACTGCATCTATATTTCTTATCTTATGTTAGGTGGAAAGAGTTTGGGCTTGCTTAAAGCTGGGCTTAGTAATATGAACTTGGGTTCTACGTGGACTGATGAGTGGTAATCCTTTATGTTTTAAATAAATTTTACCGATCAATGTCATTTGATTTTATCATTTTTTTAATTTTGACTTACACGATCTTTTTTGCTAATGTAGTATTGTGGACGACATGGATGCCTCAACTTTTGCAGCTCAATAATAATATTTGTTATGTTTGATTCTGATTTTGTTTAACTCTATTATATTAACAATGATTATCCAATGTTTGAACCCCTCCCTAACATGATTGTTTGCTTATTTCATGGGATGCAGGATTTTGACATGGATCATCTTGGATGGATTGGTTGAAAAGGTCTTTTGCTTGAAAAGGTATCTTCTTGACAGGTTTCTTCTTGGGCTAGTTATTTAATTGAATTTTTAGTTGGGTTGGGTCTTTGGAATTTTCAAGATCTTGGTTGGATTCGATTCTTACTTTTCTTTTTTGTACGGGGAGAGAGAGATGCAACAAGTTGTTGCTGTTCTTTTTCAAGAATGTGCTTTCCCTTCAAGGTGTATTATGGCACGGGGCTTGCCAAGGGCTCCTTGCAAAGCAGTAGGAGGATCCAACAGAGTTCTTTTCTATGAAGAAGAATTATGCCAGGCAGTTGGTCAGAACAAACTTCATTGATCATTCCAACCATCTACTGCCTTTTCTTCTTTTCCTCATATATGTAAATCCATTCTTTTCAAAAGGCTATGTAAAGCATACAATTTTGTAGTTTGAAATGACTGCACTGGGTACTATTGAATATCTCCCCAAAGTAAAGTTTGAGATCGAGGGTGGCATAGAATTTGGCTTGTAAGTAAGGGTCATTGGACACCCATAAAATGTAACACCCGATTTTTCAAAGATATCAATATTTACAAAAATGCCATTGGAATGGTAAATTAAAAGGTTATGATCGTAGATGAGAAAATGGTGGGGCCCATTGTTCAAATTAAGACCCAATGTACATATTATAAGAGTCAAAATTAAATTAAATGGGTAATGTACATCTAATTGGGTCAAGGTGGTTATTTGGGTCAAAGGACCCAATTGGGACCCAATGGGTCGTGGTAGACTTGTTTGACCCTTGGATGAGCTCAATTCTAATTGGGTTAGGCTAAATGGAATGTGATTGCAATGTAGGATAAATGGGTAACCTATGTACAATTGGGTAAACCCCATTTAAATGGACAATGGTCACTCAAATGGGTCATGGCGCCTGATTGGGTCAAGAGGTTCAAATGGGACCCAATGGGTCGAGTTGACCATGTTGACCACGTTGACCATGTGGATCATCAAGTGAGCTAAAAGGGTTGAGTTAAATCATATTGAGTTGGGGCTGAAGTGAGTTGGATTTGAATCAAACAATGGAGTTGACTCAGTTACATTAAATGAGTGGTATTAAATGGGGTGAGTTGAGATAATGAGTTGGGTGAGTTAAATTGGAAGCCATGGAGACCTTTTAATTCAAATGAGTCAAGTGGGGAGGTGAGGAGTTGCCTTGATCTCAAAGACTCCAAGACAAGTCCCACACGTTGGGTACTTGGGAGTGACATCCCATGCACAATCTTAATGGAATGAGATAAGAATTACCTTGGGAATTTGGAGGGTTTCCATCTCATGATGGAAACTCAAGACCCAACGTTGGGAAGATGGAGGGGCTGCTTAAGCTTAAGCCAAGTGTCCCATAGTTATGCCATGGAACTCCTTGGTTAGACCAACATTCATGAGGGTAATGAGAGGATTTCAAGGGCTGTTTTAACAACATGGATACACACCATCACTTGGCCGAATTCCATCTCAAAGAAAGCATAGAATTTCATCTCTCTCTCACTCTCTCAAAATCTACCTCCTTGGCCGAACCAGCCCTTGGTATTTTTACCATTGATCAAAGCACACAATCAGCTAAGGACTAAGGGAGCAAGAAGGAAGGAAGGAAGGATCAAAGGAGAGAAGAGAAGCAAAGGAGATTGGTAAGTATTTCATAAAATTTTGTTAAGAAAAATGGGTTAAGGCAACATGATTTGGCCATGGTATGGCCGAATCTACCGAAGGTTTAAATTATGGATGATGAGGTTTAAAAAGGGTAGAAAGTGGATCATAGGGTTCGGCCACTTTGGATGGCCGAACCCCATGGAAATGATTTGATAATTGTATGGTTTTGAGAGATAAGAACCATACAATGATTGAAGGTTTTAAGGTGTTTTAAATGGAGATTAAGACTAATGTTTTGGGTCGGCTATGGGATGGCTGAACCCTATTGTTTTTATGACTAGGGGTAGTGAATAAACTATGTATAATTATTGGGAGATTTGCATCAAGAGAACCATAGGGTTCGGCCATGTGTATGGCCGAACCCCATGGACCATTTTATGGGATAAATGGAGTATGAGTATGGTTAGAATTATTATTAAATCTTTGATGTTTAAAAAGGGTTTAACATAGCTGAAAAAATGAGGGATTTTGATATTTATGCTCATCATAAAGGATTACAAAGGGGAGCACCAAACCAAAAGGGTGAGGTTCGGCCATGGGGGATGGGCAAACCCCACCAAGTGCTATGAATGGTGTTTGGTTGTTAAAAGGTCTAAAATATTCCAATGGATGGGGTTATGAGAACCATCCTTTGATGAATAAAAGGAAATATAGGGTTTGGCCATGTATAGGGCCGAACCCCATAAAATGACATTAGTAGATGATTAAGGACTAAAATAATTAAATGGATTGATTGGTAAGTAATCTTATGAAGAAGGATTAAAAAGACCAAATTTAAGGTGGTGAGTGTAAGGTCTCGGAATTTGGGAATTAATATAAATGTGAATATTAATTATTTTAATGATGGAAATTAGAAAATTGGTGGAGTAAATGGTAAATGGGCCAAAATTGGATAAAGGCCCAAGTGTGGCCCAATAGACTATGGTTTGGATTTAAATTTATTTAAATGGGTCAAGAATGATCAAATTGGGTCAAATACCCATTTGGGACCCAATGGGTCAAGATGGTTAAGCTCTAAGGTAAATGGGCTAGTGGGAAATGTAATTGGGCCATGGGCCCAATGGTGATCCATTTAGAGTGGGCTTAATGAAATTTAATCACCCTAAGTAATTTGGAATTAAACAATGGTGGTGTGGCCAAGCGGGACCCACCTCCACCTCATCAAGTGAGGTGGCGAGTGGGCCAATGATTGGTGGGGCCGGCCACCATGGTTGACTTGGTCAACCATGGGTGGAGTAATGAACTTAGGCTAAGTATCAATGGATTAGCCTAAGGTAATTATCTAATTAAATTATTTAAATATGGTAGTTAAGAGTGGTCAAGGTGGGGCCATGAAGTGAAGATTCACCTCATCTCAAACTCAAAAAAATTCACACACGTTGGGCTTGGTGGTGGTTTAGATAACCACCACCATAAAGCAAATAAAAGATCTAAAAAAAATATCTTAAGGTTGGTGGAGGTAGTTAATGTAAAGAAAGAAAAATGGGAATGAGTCTTATCTTTTCCTTTCTCTCTCTTTTCATTCTCATTTCAATTCTCCACTCCTCCATTGCCGTCCCATGTCCAAGTGAAGGAGAAAAAAAAAAAGAGAAGGAGCTCAAGGAGAGAAGAAAAAAAAATGGAATTTGGAGGGAGTTCACTCTAAGATTAAGGTCATCATCTTCCTCTCATCATCTTTTCCTCTTTTCATCTCTCAAATTCAAACCTAACATGGCTGATTTTAAGGTTGGGAGTTACCACCCTTGATCAAAGATTTTGACCTATCAAAGATCAAGAGGAAGGAGAGAGGAGGCTACGGAGATCGACGGGAGCGGCGGAAATCGGAGGAGACGTCAGATAGTGAGTATTTTTTTAAAAACAAGAAATTTTGGATTTTAGGGTTTAAGATTTAGGGCTTATTTTTGTGAAATTTAATGGGGGATGGATAATTTTATGCAATGGATTTTAAATCCATCAAATGGAAGAAATAGAAAGTGGGTAAAACTCTAATGGAGAAAAAAATTAGGGTTAGGGAAAAGAAATAAATAAATGTAGTATGTGCATTGTATAAATTATGGAATTGAGTATGGAATGGGGTGCTTGGAATAAGAATCATGGGCCATAGGGTTCGGCCATGTAGCATGGCCGAACCCCATGGTGGGTGATTAGGGTTTGATGAAATTGGTTAGGGTTTAAAGGATGGAAGGCAATGAAGGTTTTTGATTAATGCATTTAGGGTTTTAATGAATGCATGGGAGTAATGTTTAAAATGGTTTTATGATGAAAATGTAAAAGGATTTTATGGCATTGGAAGGCATAAAAGAGAATAAATTATGAACCATGGGTTCGGCCATGGTGTATTGCCGAACCCTAGGTTGTTGTGTGTGTGAAGTTAATTAGGGTTTTTAAGGTTAAAGTCATGGAAAAATGGGAAGAGTAATGGATTTAATATTTTGGTGAATGGAGATATTTTGGTGTAAGGAGTGATGAATCATGAACCATGGTGAACAATGGTTGTGATTTATAGAGAAATAAATGGGAAAATGATAGTAGTTTTGATGAACCCAAAATATGTAATGATACCTTAAAATGGTGATTTAAATGCATGATGTAAACCTCTCATGGGAGGACTTGTGGTAGATCTAAAATGTACTAAAGGATCCAAGGAAAATGGAGAACAAGACATCATGGGTTCGGCCATGGTGTGTGGCCGAACCCATGACCCATTTTGTAAGTTATTGTATGGGCTAAGGTTGGGTCCATGCTTGTATCTAGATGATGGAAAATTTGATTAAATTAAGTGGATGATTTAGGGATGTTAGGTCATGGTCAATGAATCATTAATGGACCTAAGTTAGGGACCTAAGTGGTGGATCAAGTTTGGACTTAATCATACCTAGATAAATGAGTACATAATCATGTGAAGGGGTAGTGGCAAAAATGGTAATTATTGGCTAAATTGAAGAAAACCACTAAGATATGATTTATGGGCTTGGAAATGGTAAAATATGGACTAATGTGGTAATTTAATAAGGTGTCGAATAGCGCGAGCGGTACGCGAGTCGGTAGCTGGATTGTCGGACGAATACGGGAAAAGGACGCGAGTTGGTAATCGGTAGGATTCCTACCTATTTCTAAGCCATGGATGTGTGATGGTATTTTTGTCATATTTTATTGATTAGTATTTATCTTATGATGGGTTTTTACAATTATGGATGCTATGTTTAAGATGGATTTTATTTAATGGCTATGAACTATGATTAAGGTTATGCATTATAAATTAAGGCTATGTATGATATCTTAAGGTTATGAGTTATAAATAGTACATAGCATAATGCATTACATCTCATGCATGGCATGGGCGGAAAAAAAAAAAAACAAACCGGAGTCCATGCTCCGTCGGGGCGACCGAGAACAGGCATGGGGACACCTTGACGAGGCTTTGCCGTCAAGGGGGATATTTTGCGGTTGGACATATCTTGACGAGGTTTTTCCGTCAAGAGGGATATGACAGTATATGGCAGGAATGATGGGTGCCATTCATAACATTGACACCCATGGCATATCATTTACTTATATTTCAGTATATGGTGGTTTATAGTTTTCACTGTGTTATTATCTGTATGTGGTTATTACTAACCCATGTGCTAGCCCTACTCGGAATCCTACTGGGCGCGTTGTTCTAACGCCCTACATCTACCCTAGCTGACGATGCAGGAGATGGCGGACCGGAAGGGCGAGACGGAAGCCAAGCTTAGGAGCTTGGGGAGGCGGATTAATTATTTTGTTTTACTTTATTTTGGAAAAGATGTATTTGTATAGTTAGCTTGTCAGAAATGTAATAATTTAGGTAGTTTGATATGTTTAGGTATTATTTTGGATAATACAGTATAATGGCATTTTCGTAATTAATTGGGTATTTCTTCCCTGCTATCTGAAGAACTGGTAGGATAGTTCTATGATCATCCGCACTTATTTTTATGTTCCGTGAGCTTACTTGCTACGCGTGAACCGTACTCGTGAACTTATGTTCCACGCACGCGTAGGGTTGGCCAGTTAAGGGCCGGGCTTTAGAAGCTCGGAACTTAACTCGCGTCGTGACGTCCTCGCCCTTTGTCACTTTTATTTAAAAAAAAAAAAAAATGTACTCTGATTTTACGGTGAAAAGGGGCGGGCGTTACAGTGAGGTTCGGCCATGTTATATGGCCGAACCCCACTAAGGTGGATTTATTATGAAACTTGGTTATTAAAGAAAATTAAACAAGGCTTAGCCTAGTGGCATTATTGTAAATATGGAATGAAAGATTAAAGGACTTGAAAAAGGGGCTCAAACCAAAATTGTGAGGTTCAGCCATGTTGCATGGCCGAACCCCACCAAGTTATGGTTAGTACGTTGAGGTTTTTAAATAAAGTTATTTGGATGGTATTGATCCAAAACAAAGGAAGGACAAATTCAAAGTGGGTGAGGTTCGGCCATGGGATATGGCCGAACCCCATAAGATGATTTTTGGGACTTAGAATTAATTGGAAATCAAAAGGTTATGTGTTTGACTTGCTGTTATATGAATAAGGTAACGGGACTTGAACGGTGCACAAGTCGTGAACGGGTGACGGATTGAGAAGAAAGGGCAACATAAGTAACTTTCTATAGGTTTCCTACCTCCTTGTAACCACATTATACATATGGTTTTATCTTTATTTTTATGAGCTATTCATAAAGTATTATGTTTTCAAGTTAATTGGAATGCTATGATTCATTTACAAATAGCATGTATCATGTAGTCATTGACATCTCATGCATGGCATGGGGTGATGGATATGGAAACCAGAGCCCACACTCCATCGGAATATCAGTGATGCAACTGTGGGGCCTCCTTAGGTGATGAGAGTCCCACAAGGAGGAATACTTTGATGATGAGAGTCTCATCAAGAGGAAACGAAAGAATACTGTGGATTACCTTGACGATGAGAGTCATGTCAAGTGATGGCTGTGTATATTTGTGATGGGTGGGACTCATTACATTTGCATACATACATAGCATTGTTTTGTAAGTATTTGATGATCATGTATTATATGTTATATGCATGTTTTTATACTAACCTTGTGGTAACCCTAAATGGAAGACCTACTGGGCGCGTTGATCTAACGCCTTATTTCTATCCTTAGTGGATGACGCAGGGAAAGGAAAGGGAAAGATTGAGGATCGCGAAGGAAGCCAAGCATAGGAGCTTGGGTGTTGGAATGGATTCTTATATATTGTTATTTGGATAATTTTCATGGATATGTAATAACTAGATTTGCTATGGTTTGGTTTGTTTGAATTGGATATTTGATTTAAGTTATTTGGATAGGACTTGTACTTTGCTATCTCATTTGGAATAGGATTGTTATCCTATTGTTATTCCACATATTTGATTTATTCCGCAAGTTTTATTTAGTTCTATGTGTGGTTTCGTTTTCATGGACTTGGTCGGTGCGCATATAGATTTGGCCAGTTAAGGGTCGGACTTTGGAAGTCCGAACTTAGCTCGCATTTTGACGCTCCCCGCTCTCTTCCACTTTACATATTTATAAAAAAAAATATAATTAGACTCTGATTTTCGGAAGGGTGGAAAAGGGCAGGGCGTTATAGTTGGTATCAGAGCTAAACGGGAAGATTGACTCTTCGAAGTAAGATTAAGACGGTTTCATGTCTCACTGGCAGATAAGAATCCCAACTGACCAACTCTTCGGAGTCCATTGACTCGGGGCCGGATTAATTTACTTCGATAGACTCAGACTGAACAATCAATCTGAGAATAACAATGAAAGATAGCAAAGCAAGTACAGTCATCAAATTTGGATTTATCAAACATAGCAAAATAGGATACACTTCCCCGATATTCCCAAATTGAACAACAAACAACAGGAATTTAGAGATTTCCCCCAAAAACAAAAGAAAACAACGAGTGATGATTTGGCAATTTCTCCAAACAAGATACTTTATGTTATACATAAGAAATTCCCCAAAACAAAGATTTAATTGGAACTGCTGTTGTTATTCATGTGTTCTATTGTTATGATACAGATATGTCGAGCAACGTTAAGTATACAGAGGTGTGGGATAGAGGAACCCCTAGCAATCCAATAGATCTGGTGTCTTCTTCCAACAACTCCAACATGGAAGTTAACGTAGACAATCAGGAGGGATTTCCCGAGGAGGTTGAAGTGAATCTAGCACCTTTTCCAGATGAGCATATGTAAAATATTCCAATGATAAGAGAGTCTGTGGGGGAGATAGAGCCCGATTGTATGTACGAGTTGTGCAATCAGGATGGGCACAACTGTACATACTGCCCCCACCGTCTTGAAGTTGTTTGCCCGGTTTGTGGACTTCATGGGCACAGGAAAGAAAGGACTAACTGTCCTTACATTGGAGGACCAGGAATAATACCCTGTCTAACTTGTGGAGTGGTAGGGCACATGTCGATGACATGCCCTGACAATTTCTTCGATTTTGTTGATGATGCAGGGTCTTCTACAGAAGGTTAGGCTAAAAAGTAGTAAGAAAAGTTAGGAAAAAGGGGATATTTTGTGAGGGTTGTGGGTGCATTTTGTTCTTTGAAGGCTTTGTTCTCACCCTACCCACCCTTGTATTGTGATGGAAGTTTGAATGATTTTCAATAAAGTATGCAAACTTAAGAGTTTATGAGGCTTGGGCGTTGAGATGTAGGTGACGAGGTCACTTGATTACATTGAGATGTGGTATGGGTGCGTCCCTCACATGGTATTGATGAGATAAGAATATAGATTCCATGAGCATGGCCTAGAGTAGCCGTAAGACTGTGGGAATCCCGGTATGAAATACGGAGACTTGGTTTAATAGGGTTACTGTTGAGGAGTGGGTCCCTCGCATGCTACGCGCTGGAGGGCACTCTCACGGCTATTTTTCACACTTGATGTGCGTCGATGCGCAGAGCTAGGTGCTATTTTACCCTTGTGGGGGTGGTGCTAGCTTCATCAAAAGTGGATTGACCGCCTTAGAGCTTGACTGAATCACCCTTGGGGTAAAGGGCGCAGGGCGGAGTAGACTTGATCACGCTGGACGTGGGTCTTCCACTTAGTAAGTCATGGGTCTTAAGTCTTGTTAGTGGTCGGGGTATATTTGTGATTGGATACTGTAGCTACCGTCACGTAGTGATTCATTCGATTGTTGTTCCTACGGATATAATATCTCATGATGGAAGATGTGCCTGGAATAATTATGATCAAGAATGGGTTAGTTATGCCATGAATGGATTATACCCAAAAGGGGGTTATATTCATGGATACGTATAACTATGGATGAAAGTTTCAATGGTGGTTTGGATTGATGCCGGGTATTGGCATTAAGGTATACGTATTGGTAACGTGAAGGACATTTTGGTCCCATAGGTTGACATAGTGGTCGTATGTTAAACCGTTATCCTTATGATGGATATATCAATTTTTACAAAGATATTAGTTATACCTATGAATGGATTATACCCATAGGAGGTTATATTCATAGATGGTTATTAACCATGGATAGATGATATTCACTGGTAGAGAGATACCAGAGATGGAGGTGTATAACCATGATGATGGTTCCCATGGTGGTTTGAATTGATGTCAGGTATCGGTACCATGGTAGACATGTTAGTAGTATGATGGACCTGTTGGTCACATAGATGACATATTGACCTAATAATTGGGACATATTTCGATTTACATCTCAGGTTTTAAGGAAAAGATGTTGGTCGTATTACGACTTGTATCACAGGGAAGTTGGTATTGAGAGATACTCAGCATCGTAGAAATTTTGAACAAAAGGTGTTTGTCACATAGTGAAATATGTGCAAAGGAAGATGTGCTTAATTTTGGAGATGTACTTAGTGGAAAAGTTAAGAGTCTAGTGAATACTGAACTCGCTGGACTCAGATTTGAGTTCAATTATATGGTACTCGACATGACTGAGTATGATATTATCTTCGGCATGGACTGGTTGGCTAGTTTTCATGCCAACATTGATTGTTATCGCCGAAGAGTGACATTTTGGTCACCCGAGGGAAAGCAATATGTAGTTCGTACAAACAAGCAGAGTAGACTGCAAGAAGGGTTGAACCATTTGGTATTGAATAATATTATCATAAACAAGGCACCAATCACTGAGCTTTCGGCAATTGTGAAAGAATTTGCGGATGTTTTTCCAAAAGAACTCCCTGCCTTACCACCCATGAGGGAGCTCAATTTCGAAATCAAGTTGTATCCTGGTACTTCACCAGTATCTTTACCACATTATCGGATGGCACCAACAAAAATGTCTGAGCTAAAGAAGCAGATTGATGAACTGCTCAGGCTAGGTTGCATCCGAAACAGCACATCGTCTTGGGGAGCTCTAGTGCTGTTTGTGAAGAAGAAGAATGGTTCACTCCGAATGTGTCTGGATTACCGGAAGCTGAATCAGCTAACTGTCCAGAACAAGTACCCTTTACCTAGGATCGATGACTTATTCGATCAATTGAGGGGTTCCAGTCACTTTTTGAAGATTGATTTGATGTCCGGATACCATCAAATTCGGGTTAAGGAGGAAGATATAGAGAAGACAGCCTTCAGGACGCGATATGGACTATATGAGTTTGTAGTCATGCCGTTTGGACTCACCAATGCACCGGCTGTGTTCATGGATTTAATGAACAAGATTTTCCGTTCGTATCTAGATTAGTTCGTTATTGTGTTTATTGATGATATCCTGATCTATTCCAAAAGTCAGGAGGAACATGCGGAGCACCTACGAATAGTCTTGAACACCTTAAGAAAGAACAAGCTATATGCCAAGGCCAGTAAATGTGAATTCTGGCTATCCGAGGTCAATTTCGTGGGGCACGTCATAACAGCAGATGGTATAGCCGTGGATCCGGCTAAGGTGGTGGCAGTAAGTGAATGGAAAGCGCCAAAGAATGTAATCGAGATCCGCAGATTCTTGGGATTGGCTGGTTATTATCGGAAGTTTATCATGGACTTCTCCAAAATTGCAACTCCATTGACTCGACTCACTCAGAAATGAGTCAAATATGAGTGGTCAGATCTGTGCAATCGGAGGTTTGAAGAGCTGAAGAAGAGACTTATCACTACTCCTATCCTAATTTTGCCAGAAAAAGGCAAGGGATATGAAGTAGAATGCGACGCTTCAGGAGAGGGACTGGGGTGTGTTCTCAGTCAAGATCATCGTGTGGTGGCTTATGGTTCAAGACAACTAAAGATACATGAACGCCTCTATCCTACACATGATCTGGAATTAGCTGCAGTGGTCTTCGCTCTTAAAAGCTGGAGACACTAGTTATATGGTGAGAAGTTTGAAGTATTTTCAAATCATAAGAGCTTGAAGTACTTATTTGATCAGAAAGAGCTCAACCTGAGGCAGTACAGATGGATGAAATATCTGGCGGATTATGAGTTCATGCTTCGATATCATCCGGGTAAGGCAAACAAGGTGGCGGATGCTCTCAGCCGCATATCACATGCATCAGTGGCATGTTTGATCAGAACAGAATGGGAGATGTTGAACACCATTCGAGAGTTTAAACTCTTCCTCACTAACCATGGGACAATATACAATTTGATTATACAATCCAACATGGTTACCAAGATTGAACAAGAACAACGAGTAGATCTGGAAGTGGAGGAGATATGGACTAAGATGTCTACGGGCATAGTCATACCGGAATGGGAATTATGACCAGGACAGGGTCTTTATTTCCGGGGTAGAGTGTATGTGCCAAAAAGTTGTAGGAAAGAGTTATTGATTGAGGCACATCAAACCAAGCTCTCCATTCATCTGGGCAGCACCAAAATGTATGACGACCTGAAGAGACATTATTGGTGGCACGGACTCAAAAGAGATGTGGCGGAATTTGTGGCACACTGTTTAACTTGTCAGCAAGTTAAGATGGAACATCAAAAGCCACCAGATTAACTCAAACCCTTATCAGTGCCGGAATGGAAATGGGAGCACATTTCCACGGATTTTGTGACGAGGTTGCCGAGATCCTCAAAGGGCAATGATGCTATATGGGTCGTAGTAGACCGACTGACTAGTCTGCGCATTTTATTCCTATCAAGATGACAGATTCATCTGAAACTTTGGGTCGGCGGTATATCAAGGATATCATTCGGTTACATGGTATTCCCCGGACAATAGTATCTGACAGAGATGGCCGATTCACCGGCAGAGTATGGCAGAGCATGCAGTCAGCTATGGGGACAGATCTATTGACTAGCACTGCATTTCATCCCTAGACTGATGGACAATCAGAGAGGACGATACAAGTATTGGAAGACATGCTGAGAGCATGCATGTTGGATTTCAAGGAGGATGGGAGGATCATTTGCCGCTGGTAGAATTCTCATATAACAACAGTTATCAGGCAAGTCTGAGATGGCCCCATTCGAGGCTTTATATGGCAGGCCGTGTAGATCACCAGTGTGCTGGACAGAGGCTGGTGAGCCTGCACTGATAGGACCCGAGTTGGTTGCAAAGACCACAGCACAAATACAGTTAATACGGCAACATCTATTAACTGCATAGAATCGTTAAAAGAGTTATGCTGACAAGAGAAGAAGGTTCCTTGAATTTGAAGTGGGGGACATAGTGTTCTTAAAGGTCTCGCCAGGGAAAGGACACATGAGGTTTGGAAAGGGGAAACTGTCACCAAAATATGTGGGACCGTTTCCCATCATAAGAAGGATGGGGGATGTAGCTTATCAATTGGCACTTCCTTCACAATTGGCATCTCTACACGATGTGTTTCATGTATCAATGCTGAGGAAGTACAATTCCGATCCGTCTCATGTTTTGAATGTGCAAGATATATAGGTGCAAAGCGACGTGACATACGTCAAGAGGCCTGTCAGAATAGTAGAGACTGAGCAAAGGGTGTTACGAAACCGAGCAATTCAGTTCATCAAAGTGGTATGGGATCGACATGGTATTGAGGAGGCCACTTGGGAACTTGTATTGGAGATGAGAACAGCTCACACCGAATTGTTTATGTGATTTATTTTGGAACCCTACTTCGCTTGATTTTCGGGACGAAAATTTTAAAAAGAAGGTTATATTGTAATACCCCGATTTTTCAAAGATATCAATATTTACAAAAATGCCATTGGAATGGTAAATTAAAAGGTTATGATCGTAGATGAGAAAATGGTGGGGCCCATTGTTCAAATTAAGACCAAATGTACATATTATAAGGGTCAAATTAAATTAAATGGGTAATGTACATCTAATTGGGTCAAGGTGGTTATTTGGGTCAAAGGACCCAATTGGTACCCAATGGGTCGTGGTAGACTTGTTTGACCATTGGATGAGCTCAATTCTAATTGGGTTAGGCTGAATGGAATGTGAGTGCAATGTAGGATAAATGGGTAAGCTATGTGCAATTCGGTAAACCCCATTTAAATGGACAATGTTCACTCAAATGGGTCATGGCGCCTAATTGGGTCAAGAGGTTCAAATGGGAACCAATGGGAATTTGGAGGGTTTCCATCTCATGATGGAAACCTTAGACCCAACGTTGGGAAGATGGAGGGGCTTCTTGAGCTTAAGCCAAGTGTCCCATAGTTATGCCATGGGACTCCTTGGTTAGACCAACATTCATGAGGGTAATGAGAGGATTTCAAGGGCTGTTTTAACAAAATGGATACACACCATCACTTGGCCGAATTCCACCTCAAAGAAAGCATAGAATTTCATCTCTCTCTCACTCTCTCAAAATCTACCTCCTTGGCCGAACCAACCCTTGGTATTTTCACCATTGATCAAAGCACACAATCAGCTAAGGACTAAGGGAGCAAGAAGGAAGGAAGGAAGGATCAAAGGAGAGAAGAGAAGCAAAGGAGATTGGTAAGTGTTTCAAAAAATTTTGTTAAGAAAAATGGGTTAATGGAACATGATTTGGCCATGGTATGGCCTAATCTACAGAAGGTTTAAATTATGGATGATGAGGTCTAAAAAGGGCAGAAAGTGGATCATAGGGTTCGGCCACTTTGGATGGCCAAACCCCATGAAAATGATTTGATAATTGTATGGTTTTGAGAGATAAGAACCATACAATGATTGAAGGTTTTAAGGTGTTTTAAATGGAGATTAAGACTAATGTTTTGGGTCGGCTATGGGATGGCTGAACCCTATTGTTTTTATGGCTAAGGGGCAGTGAATAAACTATGTATAATTATTGGGAGATTTGCATCAAGAGAACCATAGGGTTCGGCCATGTGTATGGCCGAACCCCATTGTCCATTTTATGGGATAAATGGAGTATGAGTATGGTTAGAATTATTATTAAATCTTTGATGTTTAAAAAGGGTTTAACATAGCTGAAAGAATGAGGGATTTTGATATTTATGCTCATCATAAAGGATGACAAAGGAGAGCACCAAAACCAAAGGGGTGAGATTCGGCTATGGGGTATGGGCGAAGGGCCGAACCCCATAAAATGACATTAGTAGATGGTTAAGGACTAAGATAATTAAATGGATTGATTGGTAAGTAACCTTATGAAGAAGGATTAAAAAGACCAAATTTAAGGTGGTGAGGTTCGGCCATGTTATATGGCCGAACCCCACTAAGGTGGATTTATTATGAACCTTGGTTATTAAGGAAAATTAAACAAGGCTTAGCCTAGTGGCATTATTGTAAATATGGAATGAAAGATTAAAGGACTTGAAAAAGGGGCTCAAACCAAAATTGTGAGGTTCGGCCATGTTGTATGGCCGAACCCCACCAAGTTATGGTTAGTAGGTTGAGGTTTTTAAATAAAGTTATTGGATGGTATTGATCCAAAACAAAGGAAGGACAAATTCAAAGTGGGTGAGGTTCGGCCATGGGGTATGGCCGAACCCCACAAGATGATTTTTGGGACTTAGAATTAATTGGAAATCAAAAGGTTATGTGTTTGACTTACTGTTATATAAAAAAGGTAACGAGACTTGAACGGTGCACAAGTCGTGAACGGGTGACAAATTGAGAAGAAAGGGCAACTTAAGTAACTTTCTGAAGGTTTCCTACCTCCTTATAACCACATTATACATATGGTTTTATCTTTATTTTTATGAGCTATTGCTAAAGTATTATGTTTTCAAGTTAATTGGAATGCTATGATTCATTTACAAATAGCATGTATTATGTATTCATTGACATCTCATGCATGGCATGGGGTGATGGATATGGAAACCAGAGCCCACACTCCGTCGGAATGTCCGTGAAGCAACTGTGGGGCCACCTTAGGTGATGAGAGTCCCACCAGGAGGAATACCTTAATGATGAGAGTCCCATCAAGTGATGGCTATGTATATTTGTGATGGGTGGGACTCATTACATTTGCATACATACATAACATTGTTTTGTAAGTATTTGATGATCATGTATTATATGTTATATGTATGTTTTTATACTAACCTTGTGGTAACCCTAATTGGAAGATCTACTGGGCGCGTTGATCTAACGCCCTATTTCTATCCTTAGTGGATGACGCAGGGAAAGGAAAGGGAAAGATTGAGGATCGCGAAGGAAGCCAAGAATAGGAGCTTGGGTGTTGGAATGGATTCTTATATATTGTTATTTGGATAATTTTCATGGAAATGTAATAACTAGATTTGCTATAGTTTGGTTTGTTTGAGTTGGATATTTGATTTAAGTTATTTGGATAGGACTTGTACTTTGCTATCTCATTTGGAATAGGATTGTTATCCTATTGTTATTCCGCATATTTGATTTATTCTGCAAGTTTTATTTAGTTCTATGTGTGGTTTGGTTTTCATGGACTTGGTCCATGCAGACATAGGTTTGGCCAATTAAGGGTCGGACTTTGGAAGTCCGAACTTAGCTCGCATCGTGACGCTCCCCCCTCTCTTCCACTTTACTTATTTATAAAAAAAAAAACTAGACTCTGATTTTCAGAAGGGTGGAAAAGGGCGGGGCGTTACATAGAATTCCAAGTTTAATGGATTGTTGTATATCTTTATTAATTTTAAATTTTCAAACTCTAATTAAACTTAGAATAAAATCTGATTTGTCGGGCTCAGTGACCTAAAATTAAAGTTAAAAAGTTTTAATTTTGGCTTTGGTAGCACTCAAGTAGCATTAGGGTCATATGATAGACCAAGCAGACAAACGGGCCTTTATCGGGCCGCGGACTGTCGGAAAGCCCAGTCGGGCCGGACCAGACTCAAGACTAAACGGACCCTACATTTTCGGGCCGGGCCACAGACGGTCAGATTACAGGCCTAACTACAATCTTAGTTGATACGGTTTCTATAAATCATTACCCTATCAAACTGCACTTCATATTGACATATTCTTAATACAGTTGAACAACCATTTCAAGAAACGAGTAATTTGACCATACCTTTGCTGTCCGAAGAGATTTTAAGTTCAAGTGTGGGACACTATTTTTGGCATTTTTCTGAGAGAACTATAATATTTAATTATTAAGCATAATCTGTACAGTGATTAGTAGACCATAAAGTTAGTTGGAACCACACATGCCAGTGGTGATTACATGCAATATATCCTGGATACTTTTACTGCAGACACTTATTTTTGAGCCCTCAACCCTAACACCTGTTTGATGAAATCGTGCTATTTGCCTCCTATTCAATTAAACTCCACTGAACCATACCGATAAAATGAACCTGGTTTTACTGAGGTTCTTTTTTACCCACTTTTTTTCGATGTTGTGTTACTGAGGTTCTTGTCCAAGCATGGTGGGCCCTATTTATTCATGTGTGTTAGCATGATAGATTTAATTACAATTAAACAAGGCATAATGAAACAAAACATTTAATCAAAATAAAAACTTATCTGTTTTTGGACCCAATGATGGAAAGCTCAACACAATTCACCCCTCTTGATTTAACATACTTAAATGGTCTATGTGATGATGTGAGTGATGCTAATAAGGTAGATGATAGCAAATAATATTTGCAAAACCATACCTCTCTTACTTGAACTCATGGTTTTATGTAGGATTGGTTAACCATTCCATCACATAACACATAGGAGGCTAGGTGTTATTGGGAAGATAAAGCTCATTGCCACACTAAGACACATGGTGGCTAGATGTCAATGCAAGACAAGTTTGTGCCACCACTTGATTCATGGATAGTTATGTGTCAATGGGAGAAACAGCTTGTAACACCTCGTGTTTTATATATGGGTTAGGTGTGAATGGGAGAGAAAGCTTTTAACACCTCGTGTTTTATAGATGGGTTAGGTGAGAATGGGAGAGCTTGTGACACCACCGACACATGGCAAGGGAGGAAAAAGGTTCATTCTACCAAATGACACTTGGCATGCTAGGTGTCTTGAGGATGGAAAACTTATGCCACTAGCTTATACATGTATGGGTTAGGTGGAGTAGAAATTTAGATACCAAGTGTATGGGCCAATAACTATAGAAAAAAAGGCCAATTATCTTCACTAAATGGCCCGCATGCAAGTGAGCTCAATTTATGGGCCTAAGTGAGCCCATTGCCAACACTAGTTCACAGTCTATCTTGAAGAATTTTTCTATTCCTTTCTCTTCATAGCCCCTAAATGATAACAAAGCTGTTACAATCTTCCATATGACCCAGCTCTTCCTATAGGAAACCCAAGCCTGACCTCCCATGCATCCATTAGGAAACAAAATAACCTTGAAACTACAGTAGCCAAGGGGAAGAGATCAAAATAGTACTGGCCATGAGCCACATAAAAGGGCAAAGAAGGAAGAGGTAATCAATGGACTCATCAGACGAACACAAGAAATGGATGTTTGGAATGACAAATTATGGAAAAATATTGGAAAGTCTGTAGTAACAAGGTTGGAGTTTCATTTCATGGAAGTCCACATACACCTTTGCCCATGTGAGATGGGTGTGCAAGATGCAATCTTATCCTAAGTGAGGTGTGCCCATGTGAGATGGGTGTACAAGATGCAATCTTATCCTAAGTGAGGCCCAACATGGATCTATTTAGGCCAAGAATCATTAGTCACTCTATCAGGTGGATGCATCTATAAAAAAACAGTGAAGGGTTACATGAAAACAGCCAGTTATTCAATTTAGCTTGGCATGATCTGCCTGATTGTGCAAACCTGGCTGATTTCTTCGGGTGTATCGACCTGGCCCATCTGTTGAGAGACTTGCATCTTTTGCATGGAACTAGTTAACATGTATGTATGCAAGTAGGAGCCGTGGCCTCGGGTAAGGACATGAGGGCGAAGCTTGGAAAATTGTTAAAACGTTAGTTGAAATTACTCTTAATGCTCTGGTGATCATCAGTGTAACATTTCTTCATTTTGAAAGTTTAATTCTGCCATTTCATGCACTCTTCATCTTGATTTTGCCTAGGCTGCCGAAGAAGAAACTGAAAGCTAGTTCAGATTCATCATCGAAGCAAGTGAAAATGGATGCTCCATTTAAAAGGTGAGTTGTTCTTTTACTTGTTAATAGGGGTGTAAAGAAGCTATGCCAAGTTGACCTAGGGTAAGCTTGAGCTTGGCTTGGATATTTTCTGAGATAAGGTCGTGCTGAGCCAAGCTGAGGTAAGCTGGGGTATGCTCTTTAGCTTGCTTGAATGTATGTTGAGTTGGGGTTCAGCCAACTCATCAAGCAATATTTGAACTAAGCTGTGCTTGTCAATCATGAGTTGATGACTAACCTCGACCAAAGTGACATGTGATATGTATGTGTTTGTCATTTATTTTACAATATAAATACAAAATACACATAAGCACACACATACAATGTATGCATATGTACCACAATTTAAAAACTCAGGCGAGTTAGTTTGAATTGGCTCGACTCGTAGAATTCTAAGTCGAGTGAGTTAACGAGTTTTATCAAGTTTTTTGAGTTGAATAAAAAAGAACTTGCTTTAGTTACTTGAGTCAATAGGATTTCATGCTAAGTTTGAGTTTTGAGTTTTTCAATCATGATATGTACATATATACACATTAATGAGTTGACCTTCAACTCAAACCTGAGCTAGACAGAAAGAAGCTGAACTGAAGCCAAGCCAAACAAAGCTAGGCTTGAAAGCAGCTTGTTCATTCACGAGCTTTACTTCAAGTCTCAGTCCAGTCAAGCCGAGCTAAGCTTAGCTTGGAGCCAGCTTTGTTCATTTGTTTTGTTACTTCTCATTTTTCAGATTATTGTTGCTGATATCTCAACATCTATGTTGTTCTTCCCAGGAGCAGAGGTTCAGCAGACCAGTCCAAGGGTGAAGGTACAAAAATGGCTGATAATGCCAATGATGATAGTTCTAAGTCTAGAAGTAAATCAAAGAGTGATACAGTCAAGCTTGGCAGCAGATCACGAGAAAGTACTCACAAATCTGGCAGTAAAACCAAGGACGGCACTGGCAGTAAACATGAGGATGACTCACCTAAAATTGCCAACAAATCAAAAAAAGGCACTCCCAAAACTGCTCTTAAATCTAAGGATAGCACTGGCAGTAAATCTAGAGATGATTCTCCAACAACGCCTAAAACTGCCAGCAAAGCAAAGGGGACTACTAAAATTGGCACTAAATCAGTGAATGACAACCCTAAAACCAGCAGCAAGGCAAATTGTGCTTCTATGAAACAGGAATCAGGTTTGTTGAAGGCAAAAATCAGCAAGGATTCTAGCAAAGGAAAATTGCGTTCCACTATGGTGCAAGGAACTCAGGCAAAGAGTGGGAAAAAGAAACGGAAGGCCCAACTCTGATCTTATTCTGATATGTGATTGAGCCGAAATTTCTCGTTGTTCCTCTGGTAAATGGCTGTCTATGCACCTCTATTTTTGCCTTTTCCTCTATTTTCTGCCGTGGGGCATGTTTTTATCATTTCAGATGCAATGTGCTGCACCGGTATGCCTTCTCCGGTGGTGACATTCCGAGGAAGAGATGGCTAGTAATTTTGGATTTGGTGATTGGGTTTGATGATGGAGGGCTTGTAAAATTGGGTATTGTGTTTGTGTGAGGAATGCTTCATGAGATGCAAAATGAATATTGGATTTTCGCTGTGCTTATTACTCAAGTCAAAACTCATTCCTGCATAGCCCGATAGCTAACTGATGCTGATATAGGATTTGTTCAATGTGGCGACTGCTCCTGGAAAATTATTATGTGGAAATCATATGTAGCTCTTCTGTCAAAAACTATTGTTTCTATTAGGTGGTAATTGTAGAAAAGATATGATCTATGTATTATTCAATCACTATGCTATTACATGTATTTATAGTCTCTAGCCGACCCTAGGGCTATCACAATCAAACTGTAACTCTTAACATAAGTCTAAATCAAAAACATCTCTAAAGTAGAGATAAGCCCAACTTAGACTCCTAATCACACAATAATTCTATTAATATTAGAACTCTAAATATATTCCAACACGCCCCCGCACGCTGAAGCATGGATGAACGCGAAGCTTGGAACGTAAAAAAAGGGCAGGTGAACTGCAAAAGTGGCACACCAACTGGCCACGAAGATTTGATGAAGTAGCACACTAATTAGCTGCAAAACTTGTTGTAGTGGCAGCGTTGATTGGCAGCAAAAGATAGGCAGCGAACACCAATGGCGACCTGAAATAGAGAAAGTGGCTCGGACGACGGCAGTGATCGTAAGACAATTGTCCGACAAACAATGATCGCAATATGCGATAAATGCAGGCGACGAATGGCCTAAAAAACAAGGGGCTGAAGTCATATCGATCAATCAGATCGTAAAGACCAGCAAACAATAGTTGTAGCCATAAAGGCCAACAAATAAAGGCTAAAGTCATAAAGACCAGCAAATAGGATTGTAGCCATAAAAAGCCAGCAAATGGAGCTGTAGCCATAAAAGGCCAACAAATGGGGCTACAACCATAAAAGGCCAACAAATAGGGTTGTAACCATGAAAGACCAACAAATGACGATGTAGCCATGAAAGGCCAGTAAATGACGTTGTAGCCATGAAAGGCCAACAAATGACGTTGTAGCTATGAAAGGCCAGCAAAAACTGTAACCATGAAAGGTTAGCAAAGGTTGTAGCCATTAAAGCCAACAAAGGGGCTGGAACCATAAAAGGTCAGCAAAGGTTGTAGCCATGAAGGCCAGCAAAAATTGGGGACGAATCAGTCCTCCAAATAAAAGGAGTGGATGAATTCCACAACAAATGGACATGTGTCCAAAAGATGCCATCTCATTTTCAAGAAACGACAAAACAAGGCATGCTCGAACGAAGGGCAAATTGTGTCCCTTTCTTCGGCTAAAGAGGCCGTCTCATATTAGAGAAACGGCAAAACAAGGCTGCTCGATAGGCAGCTAAATAGGAAGAGAAGGACAACTTGCGTCCCTTACTTCAGTTCTCCCCCTTTCTTCTTGACACAGATCTCGCAGTTCGTGGCAAGAAAAAATAACAAAACAGAAATAGTGCAGAATAAGTGGACAGAGACGAAGCACTGCTTTGTTGCAGCAACATATGCGTCGGTGATGAGATGTAAGGCCAATGGCAACACCATGAATAGAATGTTCACATGAAAAACTTAACTGATTGCAAAAGCTTGAATACTTGATCGGGACTGATTGAGGACCCAACCTATATTGGTCTTGAATCTGAATAGAATCGGGTCAAGTCTGAAATAACTGGATCTGCACTGTGAACAATTGAGTTTGTAATAGCCAACTAGGCCAGTATCACTGCACAATCCACCCAATTGGGGTCTCAAACTATCCCAAACAGGATTTGAAACTGGATTAAATTCTTCATTTCCAATGAATTTCAAACAGCATCTATCAAATGATTAATGCCTTATTCCAACATCAAAGTACCATCTAAAGCCACATTCACTGTTTAGATTGTAGACCCAAGCAACCAACTGTTAAATTGGTCTCAACATTGAGGCCTAAAATCCAAGAGCATGGGCGTACCTAGTGGTATAGGAGTAATTCCCAAACACCTCCACACGTCTCTGAATTGTTGTTGAAATCAGAAAGCTCGTCGATCAATTGCTGGATGGGCTGCAATCAGAGCTCTATAACTCCTTGCAGACTGCAACTGGGTTGTTTGGTCATGGACTCTCATCGTCCAACTTCATAGCATTCTCAATGGAGAATAACAGATTTGCAATCAGAGATGTAAATTTGGAAAACAACAAAGTCGGCTGAACAAAGATCTGTATTTCAGATCGGAGAACAGCAAATCTGATATGGTGGAGCAGAACTGTGGTTCATTCACTGGAGAGGACGTCGAGGAAGACGATTCAACTGTGCTCTGTTGAATGGCAGATCTGTAAACTACTGGGCCAGAATCTGAACAGCAGCAAGAGAGGAGCCAAATCTGCAAACTGCAAAACAGTAGGACTGAAATTTTGAAGGACAACAACTCATTCAACAGCGAAAAACAGAGCACTACAGCAATTGGTTGCAGATCTGCGAATGGCGAGAATGCCGGACGGAGTTGGGTGGAAACGTCGAGATCTGGGCAGTATGTCAGCAATATTTGTGGCCTACAAATGGTGATACGGCAGCCAAACACTCAGATCTGGGCTCGCTAGAGCGGAATACAGAGGAATCGCAGGGAGCGTCTAGAAGCAGCAAGAGGTGACGGAAGCAGAGATCTATTTTAGATCTGAAAGTCTGTGCTGCTAAGAGTAATAAGATGCGGCAACGGTGAGTGGAACTCCTGTAGAAGCAAGGCACAAGCAAGCGAGGAGGGCCTACAAAACACTTTGCTGCAGCCGATCTCTGCTCCCGATCCTTGCCAAATCTGATCAGACGGGTGAAGAAAACTGATCTATAAAACAAATCTGAAATATGAAGAGGGTTGACACCGAGAACTCTCAAGATGGCAAGACTTCTTTGCCCTTTCGTTTGTCCTTGGAACAAATCAGAACCGTGTTGCCGTGTCTCAAACCCAGCAACAAGCAATAGAACGTATCTCCCCTCCCTCTCCCTCTGCAAGATGAGACGGGCGACAGAGGGAGAGAAGACCAACCACCACAGTAGAAACTACTCTCCGATAAAGATAGAAGTCAAGATCTCGCCGATTGAATATGTTTTCCTCCTTCCCTCCCTCTATCGCTGAATCTCCTCCGACAGAGGGAGAGAAAAAAAACTGGTTATTGAAGGTCCACTAGGATCTAATTTTGACTGATACCATGTAGAAAAGATATAATTTATGTATTATTCAATCCCTATGCTATCATAATCAAACTGTAACTCTTAACATAAGTCTATATCAAATACATCTCTTAAGTAGAGATAAGCTCAACTTAGACTCCTAATCACACAATAATTCTATTAATATTAGAACTCTAAATATATTCCAACAGTAATGAATTAGAGATAGCCTAGAGAACTATTCTTTTGCAGTTGTCAATGAAATTTACTGTACAATTCTATTTACATTGTAGTCAATTAATTTCTTTTCTTTTTTTTGAATTTTACGTGTGGGAAACAGTGGGATATCCAGTGTAAAACTCCCATGGATGAGTCCACTATCCCTATGGCACACCAAGGTTGGACCGTGGGGGCTCAAACCCGCAACCTCCAGAGACGGGAGGTAACCAATTGAGCTTAGGTTAGTCAATTAATTTCTTGAGAGAAGTAGGTTGGTCGCTTCGATTTCAATTGCTTGTTTCTGGTTTTTTTTTTTCCCTCTTTTTGTGGCACCTTTTGTTAAAATGAAATTGATTTGTCTATCAAAGACTCAAACTATATGGTCAAAAGGATTCGGTGGAAAGCAATCTTTGGTTTTTAACTCTGAGGAGGTTCTTTCTTTTTTTTTTTTTTTTTTAAAAAGGACATAAATTATTTGTTATTGGCTTGCAAGCCTGATTGTCGCTTGCCACTACTTTCATTTGATTAATACGGCAATTTTCATCTATTGGTTACCAGAGATTTTTTTTTTTCCAATTAGGAGTTGTTGCCCATTTCTTATTGCACAAGGAATTTATCTTTGTCTCTTCATAAATTCCAATGCTGTGTCGAGCCATAAAATCTGATATTTCAAAAAAAATTATGTTTACAAATAAAATTGAATGGGAAGTTGTTTTATCAAGCAAGGAAAAATTCTTTCTTTTTCTCATGAATTAAGAATGTCTCTTGACAAAGAAATCTTGTACCACAGGAGGGAATATTTTTATTTTCTTTATTTTAATTTCTTATAAGTTTGAAAATAATGACAGTCCTTTAATTGTAATGCCCGCCCCTTTTCACCGAAAATTAGAGTCTATTTTTTTTTTTAAAGTGACAAAGGGCACAGACATCACGACGCGAGTTAAGTCCGAACTTCTAAAGCCCGGCCCTTAACTGGCCAACTCTACGGGTGCGTGGAACGGAGTCCACGGAGAATGGTTCACCCGTAGAAGTAAGCTCGAGGAATAATACATTAAATGCGGAATGATAATAGATACTATCCTACCAATTTTTCTAGATAGCAGGGAAGATTTCATCATTTAATTACTAAAATGCCATAACATTATATGTCTACAATAAAATCCAAAACATAGCAATAAGTCTAAAATATTACATTTCCAACAAGCTAGGCTACTCAAATACATTTCCTAAAATAAACTTAAATAAAGTAAATAGTCCGCCTCCCCAAGCTCCTAAGCTTGGCTTCCGTCGCGCCCTTCTGCTGCGCCATCTCCTGCGTCATTAGCTAGGGTAGAAGTAGGGCGTTAGACCACTCGCCCAGTAGGACTCTGAGTAGGGCTAGCACATGGATTAGTGATAACAAGCATACAGATAATAATATAGTGAAAACTGGTAGACAATCATATAATGAAACTATAAAGTGAATGCCATGCCATGGGTGTCTGTGCTATGAATCCCACCCATCATCCCCAACATCATGATGTCATATCCCCCTTGACGGAAAAACCTCGTCAAGACATAACCAATCACAATGTATCCCCCTTAACGGCAAGGCCTCGTCAAGGTGTCCCCATGCTTACTTCTCGGTCGCCCCGACAGAGCATGGACTCCGGTTATAGCCTCTCAGGCTATCCCCATGCCTGTTCTCGGTCGCCCCGACGGAGCATGGACTTCGGTTCCTTTATTTTCCTGCCCATGCTATGCATGAGATGTAATGCATTATGCTATGTAATATATTTGGATCATAGCCTTTACATGTAACTCATATTATTAACATATAACTCATAGTCTAGCCATATGCCATAAAAATACATATAAATCATAATCTGATAAAACATCATATAACCAATCATATGATTACCAAAAATAAACCAAGAAACCATTCACATAGCACCTAATCCATGGCTTACAAAAAGGTAGGAATCCTACCGAATACCGACTCCCGTTCTTTTTCATTTTCGTCCGACAATCCGGCTACCTACACGCGTACCGCTCGCGATATCTAATACCTTATTACATACACATAATCAGTCCATATTTTAACTATTTCTAAGCCCATTAATCATTTCCAAGTCCATATGAAAAATCGGTCACTATTTAGGTTTTGTGGGTCCCATTTAATCCATTACATATTTTAATTACATGAGTCTAAAGAATCAGCCTCCTAGGCTTTATTTAACCATACATAAACTTATTACTTAGTGCCCCTAAATCCATGGTCCTCTCTCATGGAGCTCTTGAATTTGGCCATTAATTACGGTTTTGTCACTACCTCTTCTCCATGATTAATCACTCATTCACCCTTGCCTAACTAAGTTCATAATTGATCATAAACTTGGATCCCTAACTTAGGTCCGTTAATGACCCATTCAACCATGTCATATGATCATTAAAATTAGTCATTTAATTAATCTAATCCCCATTAATTAATCCATATGCATACACCTTAATCTTAGTCCTTAATTGGTTCACAAAATGGGTCCCATTGATGTCTCATTAACCATAACATAACAACACTAGAAATCAGCCATTTAAATACTCTAATCCTCATTCATTTCTCACATACATAACACCAAATTTAATCCATAAGTTTACCCACAAATGGGTCATGGGTTCAGCCATACACCATGGCCTAACCCATGATGTCTTTATCCCATTTTTTCTTTGGCCTATTTACACATTTGGACCCATCATAAGCCCTTCCATGAAGGGGTTTAATTTATACATTTCAATCATCATCCTTAATCACATTCAAGCCCATAAACTTAGCCACATTCCCATTCCAACTATCAACATTAGGTTCACATTGGTCCATCAACACCACCAACATTCCCCATTTATTTTTCCATAATTCATAACCATTAAATCCACCATTGATCACCATAGGGTTCGGCCATACACCATGGCCGAACCCTTGGTTCATGATCCACCATTTTCCTATGCCTCTTGAGGCCACAAAATCATTCACACACTCCATGATTTTTCCTCATTTAAACCCCTTTAAATTTTCCAACATTTAATCATTTACAACCCTAAAATCATAATCATTCTCCATGGCTTTAAACCTTAAAACCCTAATTAAAATCCTCAATCATTTACCATGGGGTTCAGCCATACTACATGGCCAACCCTATGGTCCATCAATTCATTCAAAACCCACACTTTCATGCTTAATTATTTAATTACATATCATCCTTAATCCTTTTATTTATTTTCCTTAACCCTAATTTTTCTCCATTAGGGTTTTGTCCATTTTCATCCTTCCATTTGATAGATTTGAGATCCAAGGCCATGATTTGGCCACCTCCAAATCCAAGAAATGGATTTCATAGCCTCTTAAACCCTAAGAAAATCCAAATCTCTTGTTTTAGAAAATACTTACAATCCTTCGTTTCCTCCGACTTTCTTTGCTCCCGTCGGACTCCTTGGCCTCCTTTCTTCTTCCTCTCCTTGTTTGATCGGCTAGGATGCTTGATCCATGGTGAAAACCTCAAGCCTTGGGTTCGGCCAAGGTAAGGTTAGATTGAGAGTGAGAAGGGAAGAATGGAGATGAGAAAGGTGTCTCAAGGTTTTTACCTTGAGGGGGTGGCCAACTCTTGTGCTTTTCTTCCTCTCCCTAAGCTCTTCTTCTTCTTTTCCCTTCCTAGTGTGGGACGGCCATGAGAGAGTGAAAGAGATGGAGAGAATGAGATGAGGGTGAAATGAAGAGAATAAGATACACACTTATCTTATCTCTTTGGTTACTTAAACTACACTTTAACATTAACTCTCCCAACTACCCATAAGATATTTTATATGCTTTATGGTGGTGGTTGGGATAAACCACCACCATGCCCAACGTTTTTGTGTCTTAAAATGAGGTGATTTGGCTTTTTCCAACTTTGACCCCTTTGACCACCCTTTTGGATAATTTTAAACATTTAATTTATTAAATAATTACCTTAGGTTAAATAATTCCCATTTAACTAAATCCATTATTCCACCCATGGTTGATCAAGTCAACCATGGTGGCCGGCCCCACCAATCCTTGGTCCACATGCCACCTCACTTGGTGAGGTGGAGGTGGGTCTCATTGGACCATGTCACCTTGGTCAATTCATCACCAACTTAGGTGAGTTAAATTTAATTAAATCCATTTCTCTTATTGGATCACCATTTGGCCCATGGCCCAATCAAGTTCATCCTTATCCATTTACCTTAGAGCTTACACCAACTTGATCCATTGGGTCCCAAGTGGGTATTGGGCCCAATTTGACCATCCTTGGCCCAATTTGACCATCATTGACCATTAAGATAAATTAAATCCAATCCATGGTGCATTGGGCCATACTTGGGCCTTTGTCCAAACTTTGATCCATTTACCATCTATTCCATCAATTTTCCCAATTTCCATCATTAAAATAAATAATATCCACATTTATATTGATTTAAAAATTCTGGGCTATTACAATACAATCCTCTTTTGAAATTTTCGTCCCGAAAATTCGAGCGAAGTAGAGGTTCAAAACAACTCATACAAAAAGATCCCGATGAGCAGCTCTCATTTCAGATTCAAGTTCCCAGGTGGCTTCCTCATTGCCATGTCGTTCCCATACCACCTTGACCAACTGAATAGCGCGGTTCTGCAGTACCCTTTGTTCACTCCTGATCACTCTGATCGGCTTCTCCACATACGTCACGTCGCTTTCTACATCGACGTCTTGCATGTTCAATATATGTGAAGGATCGGGGTTGTACTTCCTCAACAAGGATACATGGAATACATCATGCAGAGAGGATAGTTGTGGAGGGAGCACCAACTGGTAAGCTACCCCCCCCCCCCCAACCCTCTTTAGGATCAGAAACGGCCCCACAAATCTAGGGGACAGTTTCCTCTTCTTTTCGAACCTCATGTGCCCCTTCCGTGGTGAGACTTTCAAAAACACCAAGTCTCCCACCTCAAACTCGAGGAACCTTCTTCTTTTGTCAGCGTAACTCTTCTGACGGCTCTGCGCGGTGAGTAGGTGTTGCTGTATCAGCTTAATCTGCGCTGTAGTCTCCGTAACCAACTCCGGTCCAATTAGCGCAGGCTCGCCAGCCTCTGTCCAACACACTGGCGATCTACACAGCCTACTATATAAGGCCTGAAATGGAGCCATCTGGAGGCTTGCCTGGTAACTGTTATTGTAAGAGAACTCCACCAGTGGCAAATGATCCTCCCATCCACCCTTGAAGTCTAGCATACATGCTCTCAGCATATCCTCCAATGTTTGTATTGTCCTCTCCAACTGTCCATCAGTCTGTGGATGAAAAGCTGTGCTAGTCAATATGTCGGTCCCCATAGCCAACTGCATGCCCTGCCATACTCTGCCAGTGAATCGGCCATCCCTGTCGGACACAATAGTTCGGGGAATACCATGTAGTCTGATGATATCCCTGATGTACCGTCGACCCAAGGTCTCCGATGAATCTGTCATCTTGATGGGAAGGAAGTGTGCAGACTTAGTCAACCGGTCCACCACGACCCATATCGCATCGTTGCCCTTTGATGACCTGGGCAACCCTATTACGAAGTCAATGGATATGTGCTCCCACTTCCACTCTGGCACTGGCAAAGGTGCGAGTAAACTCGGTGGTCTCTGATGTTCCGCCTTGACCTGTTGGCAAGTTAGGCAACGAGCAACATACTTTGCCACAACTCTCTTGAGTCCCCGCCACCAATAGTGCCTCTTAAGATCATGATACATCTTAGTGCTGCCCGGATAGATAGAGAGCTTGGTTTGGTGTACTTCAATCAACACCTCTCTTTTGCAGCTCTTAGGCACATATGTCCTGCCTCGGAACACAAGACCCTGTCCTGGTCGTAACTCCCACTCCGGTACAACCTCACCGGTAGACATCTTAGCCCATATCTCCTCCACCTCTGGATTTGTTCGTTGTTCCCTTTCAATCTCGGAGACCATGTTGGATCGTATGATCAGATTATATATGGTCCCATGATTATTGAGATAGAGTTTAAATTCTCTAATGGTATTCAATACCTCCCATTCCGTCCTGATCAAGCTGGCTATTGTCGCATGTGACATGCGGCTGAGGGCATCCGCCACTTTGATTGCCTTGCCAGGATGATACCGGAGTGCAAACTCATAATCCGCCAAGTATTTCATCCATCTGCGTTGTCTCATGTTGAGTTCCTTCGGGTCAAATAAATACTTCAGGCTCTTGTGATCTGAGAATACCTCAAATTTCTCACCGTAAAGGTAGTGTCTCCAGCTTTTGAGAGCGAAGACCACTGCTGCTAGTTCCAGATCGTGTGTGGGATAATGGCGTTCATGAACTTTCAACTGTCTTGATCCGTACGCCACCGCATTATTACCTTGACTGAGTGTACACCCCAGTCCCTCACCTGAGGCATCACAGTACACCTCATAATTTCTGCCTCTTTCCGGCAAGATCAGAATAGGGGCGGTTGTAAGCCTCTCTTTTAGCTCCTCAAATCTCCGGTTGTACAGATCTGACCACTCAAATTTAACCCATTTCTGAGTGAGTCGGGTAAGTGGAGCTGCAATCTTAGAGAAGTCCATGATGAATTTCCTGTAGTAACCGGCCAATCCCAGAAAACTGCGGATCTCCGTCACGTTCGTCGGCGCTTTCCACTCCTTCACTGCCGCTACCTTAGCCTGGTCCATGGCTATACCTTCCTCGGATATAATGTGCCCCAAGAAGTTTACCTCAGATAGCCAGAATTCACACTTGTTGGCTTTGGCATACGACTGGTTCTTCCTCAAGGTGTCCAGGACTATCCGCAAGTGCTCAACATGTTCCTCCTGATTCTTAGAATAGATCAGAATATCATCAATGAATACAATCACAAACTGATCCAAGTAAGGACGGAATTGTAACGCCCCGCCCTCTCCGAGAATTTCAGAGTCTAATTTTTTTTTTAAAGTAATAATAAAACATCGAAAGAAAGTGGGCGGCGTCACGACGCAAGTTAAGTTCAGACTACCCAAGTCTGAACCTTAACTGGCCACCCATGTGTACATGGAATAGACCATGATAATGAATCACACATGGAACTAACATCAACATGCGGAATAACCTAGATTAACTGCGGAATAGAAAGACTAGATAGCAAGTAACAGTCTTAAACATTATTTAACATAGATCAACCATCCAAAGTTATTAACCTAATCAAACCATAGCAAGTAATGACTTATTACATGTCCAACAAAATGTATTCAAATGACAGTAATATAAAGTAGTCCAGTCCATTATTCAAGCGATTAGGCTTGGCTCCCCTCCCGGTCAACGACCTTTTCTTTCCCTTTGCTTGTACCTGCATTCTCCTCTGAGGATAGAATTAAGGCGTTAGATCAATGCGCCCAGTAGGTTCCCGAATCAGGGCTACCACATGTTAGTATATAAAACATGCATATATATCATATTATATGATCATTAAAAACAGGTAAAACCATGCTATGAAGTATGCACATGCAATGAGCATCCCCCATCATGTACCTTCATAGCCATCACTTGACGTGCCTTGCACCGTCAAGGTAAATCACAATACAACTTCCATCTCTTCATCATTGACTGATTCATATCACGTATTAGTCCTCCTGGCGACACTCTCATCGCCTAAGGAGACCATTGTGACCATGATCATCATGTTACTTCTCCTGGCGTGACTTGCACCGCCGAAGGAGGACGTAACCCATAAATTGTAACACTGTAGAACCTCATTCATCATCCCATGTCTATGCATGAGATGCCAATGCTGGTATGCCATTTGATAATGCATAATATATCATTTGAAACACATAAAATAAAACAAGAGTCTCATAAGAAAACTGGGGTAAAACTGTGGTTACAAGTAGGTAGGAAACCTACCGAAGATTTGCTTCGGTGATTGTTCTTTCTTAAGGCGTCACTTGCTCTCGACTTGCACGTCGTTCAACTTCCGATACCTTGACCATATGACAATCAGTAAATCATACTATCATCTACTGGTTCATTCACATCTAAGATCCAACCACATCATATGAGTCCTTTGATCAATCCCTTCATTTGACTTGTATTCACAGATTTGCCATTGGTCTAACCAATGTCTAATCTTGCTCATAATCAAAGTTCATAGAAGTAATCTACCTTAGTGGGGTTCGGCCATACTACTTGGCCGAACCCTACCAATCCAATTTGGATCTCTTAATCCTTCACAACCATTCAAATCACTTTGGTTCCAATCCTCATTTTCATCCACCAAAACTTCTCCATGGGGTTCGGCCAAATGTATGGCCGAACCCAATGGTTCTTTTATCCATTACCATATGGTTCTCCATTAGGATATTTTAAACCTTTTAAATCAACATGGAACCATTAACAATTACTACTTATAAGCTTAGCCTATTTAACCCATGCAATGGTCCATGGGGTTCGGCCCTATACATGGCCAAACCCAATGGTTCCCTTGGCTCAATAATCTCCATGATTACGCATGATTTTAACATGCTATTTCAACCATGATCAATACATGGTTCAGCCATCCAAAGGCTGACCCAAATCAGTGACCATAACCCCAAGTAAATCAAATAAAAAAACCCTAACGCAACCCATGGGGTTCGGCCATTCACATGGCCGAACCTCGTGGTTCTTTGGATACAATTCTTCTAATGATCTTTCATGATTTATCATGTATCTTAGCCATAAAAACAGCAACCATATTTCTATTTAAAATCCCATACCCCATGATATTGCATGGTTTCTAACTCTCCAAATTCATAACAATCATCAATCTCTTTCATGGGGTTCGGCCATTCAAGTTGGCCGAAGCCTATGTCCATGAATTGGTCTTTCAAACATGCTTTAGGCGTTATTTAAACATGCAATATCAGTATCATATTGCTGCCCTTATACCTCTTAGAAACCATCCAATAAATTCATTTACTTGTCCCAAAAGACCATAATATTTCATGGGATTCGGCCATCCAAGATGGCCGATCCCCATGGTCCATTTTTCCAGTTTTAATCCACTATTTTAGACCATGTTAACTTCAGCCTTTTTGTCATTCAAATCCATGTTTTTAAACCTTTCTAAAACATATATTTGATTCTTAAATAAAACCCAAAAATCGGTCCATAAAACCCATGGTTTTCATGTTTCAAAACATGAAAACCACCAATCTTTTACATGGGGTTCGGCCCTCCATGGTCGCCGAACCCAATGATTATTTTTACCATTTTAAATCCTCCATTATTCAAGGTTAAAACCCTGGTGTAATCGGCCATAACCATGGCCCAATACATACCCATTTTATTAATCAAAAGTCCATGGAAATACTTACCAAATTCCAAGCTTTTCTTATGCCTTTGCTCCTTGCCTTCTTCCCTCTTGTTTCCTTCCTTCTTTCTTCCTTTGTCTCAGCTGGTTTATGCTTGATCTACTGGTGAAAAACCAGCAGCTGGTTCAGCCAAGAAGATGATGTTCTTGAGAGGGGGAGAGATGAGGATTTCCCAGAATTTTGGCAATGTAATTCGGCTAAATGAGTGGTCTAATCCTTTTGTAAATCAGCCAAACCTCACTCCTTAATCCTCATAATTTCTTGTCAAAAACGAGGAGATGCTGGGTGCCATCCAAGGCACCCCTTGATACCAACCATTGCAACTTTTGGCAGCCCCATGTAATCTCATCACCTTCACATCATTTCCATTTAATGTTTTGCATGGAAATCACCATAACAAGTCCCCAACGTGTGGGACTTGTTTTGATTTGTTTGAGATCAAAACACCTCCTCATATTCCACTTAACTCACTGAATTTACAGGCCATTTGATTTCCATTTTGACTCACTCAACTCACATGTCCAACTCACCATACTTAATGCATTTCATTTAATGCACATGAGTTAACTCACCACTTGATTTAATTCCAACACACTTCAGTCCCACTCAACTGATTTAACTCGTGTTTTAGCTCCCTTGAGGGTCCACACTGTCAACCATAGTCAACTCGACCTGTTGGGTCCACCTTTAGCTCCTTGACCCGTTTTTGACTCCATGACGCAATTATGGGTATTTTGGTCATTTGTAATTGGTTTTTACATGTGGATCAGGCCTACCCATTTTTACTATACTTGATTTCCTATCAGTCCAGCTTGACCCCATTTAATTTGAGCTTACACAATGGTCAAATCATCCATTTTGACCTATTGGGTCCAATTGGGCCATGTGACCCATTTAGCCATTTTTGACCCAATTGATGTATATTACCCATCCATTCAAACTTGAAATTCATAATGTGCTCATATGATCTTAATTTGAGCAATGGGCCCCACCATTTCCTTACTTAACATCACAAAATAATTAATTTAACACATCAGGGGCATTTTCGTAATTATCCACTTCATTGAGAAATTACCCATCCAATCAAACTTGACAATCATAATGTGCTTATATGATCTTAATTTGAGCAATGGGCCCCACCATTTCCTTACTTAACATCACAAAATAATTAATTTAACACATCAGGGACATTTTCGTAATTATTCCAATCATTGAGAATTCTTTGACCCAATTAACTATTTTGACCCAATTTGATGTACATTACCCATCCATTATAATTTGACCCTTATAATATGTTCATAGGATCTTAGTTTGAGCAATGGGCCCCACCATTTCCTTACTTAACATCACAAAATAATTAATTTAACACATCAGAGGCATTTTCGTAATTTTCCACTTCATTGAGAAATTACCCATCCAATCAAACTTGACAATCAAAATGTGCTCATATGATCTTAATTTGAGCAATGGGCCCCACTATTTTCTCATTTAACATCATAATTCTTAAATTCACCAAATCCAGGGGCATTTTCGTAATTATCCATTTCATTGAGAAATTGGGGTGTTACAGGAATATCCTATTCATCAGGTCCATGAACACTGCCGGTGTATTTGTGAGTCCAAATGACATGACTACATACTCATATAGGCCATACTGTGTCCTGAAAGCTGTCTTCTCTATATCCTCCTCCCTAACCCGGATTTGATGATACCCGGACATCAGATCAATTTTGGAGAAGCGAGAGGAACCCCTAAGTTGATCAAACAGATCGTCAATCCTGGGTAGGGGATACCTGTTCCTGACAGTCAACTGGTTTAATTTCCTGTAGTCCACACACATCCGAAGGGTACCATCTTTCTTCTTCACAAATAATACTGGGGCTCCCCATGCAGATGTGTTGTTCCGAATAAAGCCCAGTCTGAGCAGTTCATCAATCCGCTTCTTCAGCTCGGTCATCTCAGCCGGTGCCATCCTATAATGGGGCAATGATACTGGAGCGGCGCCGCGGTATAACTTGATCTCAAAGTCTATCTCCCTCTTGGGTGGCAAACCGGGGAGCTCTGTTAGGAATACCTCGGCATAATCTGCTACTACCGCTGGAAGTTCAGTTATTGGTGCCCTATCTAATCTGAGGCTGTTCAAGGCAAGATGGTTCAATTCTTCCTTCAGCCTTCTAGGAATGCCCTGTCTGTCAGCGTGTACCACGTATCGCTTTCCCTCAGGTGACCAAAATATCACCCTACGAAGATGGCAATCAATATGGGCCTGGAATGTAGCCAACCAGTCCATGCCAAATATAACATCGTACTCATCCATATCGATTACCAAATAGTTGAACGCAAATCTGAATCCCGCGAGTTCAGTGTTCAATCCCGTGCATATGAGTCCCAAAGACGTGTCTCCCACGGGGGATACAATGGTAAGTGATGTGGACAGGTTTTGTACTAATGTGCCCGTAGCAGATATGAATGCAGCAGATATAAATGAATGGGAAGCTCCAGAATCAAATAATGCAACAGCATAGGAACTACCAACTAAGGCCATACCTTGAATCACCAAGTGATCTGCCGCTGTTGAAGGAGCTATTGTAAAAAACTGTCCCGATCCTGTAGGGTTTGTCGCCCATCCCTCTGGTTGTAGGTCTTGCCTCCTCGTGATTGAGCTAGTCTAGCTGGAGGGCGGAAGGAACCCCTGAAGTTAGAGGGTCGGCTGATCTGTGGACACTCCCTCTTGAAGTGGCCCTGTTGGCCACATTGATAGCACGTGTTCCCACCCCGTGGAACCTGAGTGACTGATGCTGATGGGGAGGGCTGATTGGGGCGAAAACCCCCTGTAGACCCAGCAGAGGGTGAGGGTCTGTTGAAATTCAGGCGGAACCTATTGTTGGGTTGAAATGCACCCCGCCCACTCTGCCCTCGGCGGTTGTCAGGCCGCACCAAGTCATTCAACTCTCGCTCTGCTATAGTGGCCCTGCTGACCACCTCAGCCAGTGTGGCTGCCTTGAATATTGTTACCTTGGCCCTAATACTTGGCCGAAGTCCCCGTTCAAACTTACGGGCCCTCCGGTGCTCGGTATCCACCATATAAAACGCATAGACAGATAGTCTCAGGAATTCCCGGTGATATTCTGCCACCGTCATATTGCCTTGCACCAATGATAGGAAGGCTTGAGTCTGACTCTCTCTTTCCTTCTTCGGAAAATATTGCTCTAAAAAGGTAGCTGAGAACCCTTCCCATGTCATGGCAATCCTTTGCCCTTCCGGCACAAGTGCTTGCTGCTTTTCTACAACTTCCCACCAATTACTGGCATCCTCGATTAGTTGAGATGTAGCCAGTAAGATCCTATCACCATGACCGGAAATCTGAAGCAGACTCAAGATATGAGTGATATTTTTCAACCAGTGCTCTGCTGCGACAGCCCCTTCCTTTCCCCTGAAGTAGGGAGGGCGCTGTTGCTGGAAATCTCTAACCATATTCCGTTTGTTGGAGTCGCTGGTGGTCGTATCCCCATTCAAGTGTTGTTGCAGGACAGAGGTGACCACTGCTTGAACCAATTCTTTCAACTCGGGAGGCACAACCGGCAGGTTCATACTATTCTGTCCCTCCTCCCGATGGGGTGGCTGTACCTCCTCTTCCTAACGAAGTGGTGTTACCTCTTTCTCTACCCGTGGGTTACGGCGAGTTCTTCTTTTTGTCGACATTTTCCTAAGTCATTGGAAAACATTTATCGACTTAGTTCATTTTCAAATTGGGGGGAGAAATGCTAAGTAAACATACTTTGTCTTTGGGGGGAAAACTTCCTAATTATTGTTTCTCATTTTGGGGGAAAGTTACCAAATAAGCACACTTGGTTTGAGGGAAAACTTCCCAAATATTAAATGTTCCTTTTTTAATTCAGGGAAATCGGGGAGATTTTCCTATTTTGCTACGTTTAATAGTTCCAACTTAGATTGATTGTTCTTCCCCTGCTATCATTCCTTTCCATCAAATATTGTTCTCAGATTGAACGATTTAGTTTGAGTCAATCGAAATACATTAACCCGGCCCCCGTTGTAACACCCCAATTTCTCAACAAAGTGGATAATTACGAAAATGCCCCTGATGTATTAAATTAATTATTTTATGATGTTAAGTAAGAAAATGGTGGGGCCCATTGCTCAAATTAAGATCATATGAGCACATTATGAATGTCAAGTTTGATTGGATGGATAATGTACATCAATTGGGTCAAAAATGGCTAAATGGGTCAAAGGGCCCAAATGAGACCCAACGGATCTTACTGGATTATTTGACCTTTGTGTGAACTTAAATTAAATGGGGTTAAGCTGATTTGATTGGAAATCAAGTGGAGTAAAAATGGGTAGGCCTGATGCACATGTAAAAACCAATTACAAATGTCCAAAATACCCATAATTGGATCATGGAGTCAAAAACCGGTCAAGGAGCTAAAGGGGAACCCAACGGGTCGGGTTGACTTTGTTGACCACAGCCGACCATGTGAGCCCACAAATGAGTTCAATGGTGAGTTAAATCAGGTTAAGTGGAACTGATTTTAGTTAATTGGAATTAAAAATGAGTTGACTCAAATTCATTAAATGATTGTCAATTAATGAGGTGAGTTGGACATGTGAGTTTGACATGTGAGTTGAGTGAGTCAAAATGGAAATCAAATGGGCTGTAAATTCAGTGAGTTAAGTGGAATATGAGGAGGTGTTTTGATCTCAAACAAACCAAAACAAGTCCCACACGTTGGGGACTTGTTATGGTGATTTCCATGCAAAACATTAAATGGAAATGATGTGAATGTGATGAGATTACATGGGGCTGCCAAAGGTTGCAACGGTTGAGGCCAAGAGTGGTGACCGTTGGTACCAAGGGGTGCCTTAATGTTCCATCATTTTTGTCAACAAGTTATGAAGGAATAAATGGATTTTGTGGTTGAAGAATAAAAAGGGTAGACCATCCATTTGGGCTGATTTTTGTCATTGCAAATCCAAGATTTTCCCATCTCTCTCTCCCTCTCTCCAATTCGTTTTTCTTGGCTGAACAGCAGAGGTTTTGGCAGCAGATAATCAAGCATAAACCAGCAAGGAATTAAGGAAGAAAGGAAGAAATAAAAGGGAGAAACCAAGGATCAAAGGCAAGAAGAAAGTTTGGAGGTTTGGTAAGTATTTATATGTTATTTTGGTTTAATAACATGGAATAAATGGGGTGTGTATTGGGCCATGGTTATGGCCGAATACACCACGGTTTTAACCTTGATTAACAGAGTTTTTAAAATGGTAAAGATGACCATTGGGTTCAGCCACCATGGAGGGCTGAACCCCATGTAAAAGATTGGTTGGTTTTCATGTTTTGAAACATGTAAACCATGGAGTTGTTGTGGACTGTTTTTGAGTTTTATTTGAGATTCAAATGCATGTTTTAAAGAGGGTTAAAAATGTGGATCTGAATGACATAAGGACTGAAGTTAGCATGGGTCTAAAACAGTGGTTTAAAACTGATAAAATGGACCATTTGGATCGGCCATCTTGCATGGCCGAATCCCATGAAGTATGAGGGTCATCTAGACAAAGAGATGAACTTGTTTGGATGGTTTTTAAGAGGTATAAATGCAGCAATGTCATACTGATATTGTATGTTTAAATAACACCTAAAACATGTTTGAAAGACCAAAACATGGACATAGGGTTCGGCCACCTTGGATGGCCGAACCCCATGTAAGTTTTTGATGATTTTGGTGAGTTAAAAACCATATGAAGATATGGTGTTCTTATGGCAATAAATGGATTAACATGTTACTGTTTTGGTGGATTATTATACGGCTGAATCATGTTTAATTCATGGTTGAATTAGCATGATTAAACCATGAGTAATCATGGTGATGATTGGATCAAGTGAACCCTAGGGTTCGGCTATGAGTATGGCCGAACCCCATGGGGCTGTTTTGAAATAAATGGACTGTTTTGGATGGGAGGTTATGGTTGTTTAATTAAGGAATCATACATGATAAGTTATGGACTATGTGTAAGAAAATAATCAACCATTGATGATGATGGATTGTGGATAAAAATCTATAGGATGTGGTTCGGCCATGTGGCATGGCCGAACCCCACCAATGATTATTTGATAGAATTGGGTTAAGTAACAAATGAGATTAAAGGTGATGAATGAAGAACCCCACATGATGTGGTTGGGTCTTAGATATGAATGAACAAGTAAGTGATAGTATGATATGCTGATTGTTATGGACAAGGTACCGGAAGTTGAACGACGTGCGAGTCATGACCGGGTGACGCTAAAGAAAGATCAAATACTGAAGTGAATCTTCAGTAGGTTTCCTACCTACTTGTAACCACAATTTATGATTTATTTTTATTGTGTTCTTATGAGATATGTTGTATTTGAGTTACGTTACAAATGTGGTTTTGAATGATGAGTTAAGTATTTACAAATGACATACAATGCATAGACATCTCATGCATGGCATGGGATAATGTTATGGAAACCGGAGCCCACACTCCGCCGGAATATCCGAGAAGCAATTGTGGGGCCTCCTTTGGCGGTGATACGTCACGCCAGGAGAATTGACAGATGATTATGAAACACCGGAGCCCGCACTCCGTCGGAATATCCGAGATGCAACTGTGGGGCCTCCTTTGGCGGTGATACGTCACGCCAGGAGAATCTAATAGGTTGATATGAGACACGGAAAGTAAAGGCTATATGTATGTGTGATGGGGTGGGACTCATTACATTTGCATACATACATAGCATGGTTTTATATGTTTTTGATGATCAAGTAATATGATATATATGCATGTTTTTATATGCTAACATGTGGTAGCCCTGATTCGGGAACTTACTGAGTGCGTTGATCTAACACCCTAATTCTATCCTCAGAGGAGAATGTAGGTACAAGGAAAGGGAAAGAGAAGGTCGATGACCGAGAGGGGAGCCAAGCCTAAGTGCTTGAATGATGAATAGGATTACGTATCTATTGTCATTTGAATTATATTTTGATGGACATGTAATAAGTTAATACTTGCTATGGTTTGATTAGACTATTAACTATGGATGGTTGTTTATCTTAATTATCATTTGGGACTGTTACTTGCTATCTTTTCATATTATTTCCACAGTTAATCTAGTTCATTCCACATGTTGTTGTTAGTTCTAAGTGTGATTTATTATCATGGTCTAGTCCATGTACACATGGGTGGCCAGTTAAGGTTCAGACTTGAGTAGTCTGAACTTAACTCACGTCGTGACGCCGCCCGCTCTCTTTCGATGTTTTATTATTATTTAAAAAAAAAATAGACTCTGATTTCTCGGAGAGGCCGGGGCGTTACACCCGTGCAGCGGACTCCGAAGAGTCGGTCAGCTGGGATTCTTATCCGTCAGTGAGACGTGAAACCATCTTAATCATACTTCGAGAGATTCATTCTTCCGATTTTCGCTCTGATACCACTGTAACGCCTCTTTTCACAGAAAATCAGAGTCTATTTTTTTTTTTTTTTAAAAAAATGACAAAGGGCCAGGACGTCACGACGCGAGTTAAGTCCGAGCTTCTAAAGCCCGGCCCTTAACTGGCCAACCCTACTGGTGAGTGGAACGGAATCCACGGAGAATGGTTCACCCGTAGAAATAAGCTCGAGGAATAATACATTAAATGCGGAATGATAATAGATACTATTCTACCAATTTTTCTAGATAGCAGGGAAGATTTCATCATTTAATTACTAAAATGCCATAACATCATATGTCTGCAATAAAATCCAAAACATAGCAATAAGTCTAAAAAATTACATTTCCAACAATCTAGGTTACTCAAATACATTTCCTAAAATAAACTTAAATAAAGTAAATAGTCCGCCTCCCCAAGCTCCTAAGCTTGGCTTCCGTCGCGCCCTTCCGCTGCACCATCTCCTGCGTCATTAGCTAGGGTAGAAGTAAGGCATTAGACTACGTGCCCAGTAGGACTCCGAGTAGGGCTAGCACATGGATTAGTGATAACAAGCATACAGATAATAATATAGTGAAAACTGGTAGACAATCATATAATGAAACTATAAAGTGAATGCCAAGCCATGGGTGTCTGTGTTATGAATCCCACCCATCATCCCCAACATCATGATGTCATATCCCCCTTGATGGAAAAACCTCGTCAAGACATAACCAATCACAATATATCCCCCTTGACGGCAAGGCCTCGTCAAGGTGTCCCCATGCTTGCTTCTCAGTCGCCCCGACGGAGCATGGACTCCGGTTATAACCTCTCAGGCTATCCCCATGCCTGTTCTCGGTCGCCCCGACGGAGCATGGACTCCGGTTATAGCCTATCAGGCTATCCCCATGCCTGTTCTCGGTCACCTCGACGGAGCATGGACTCCGGTTCCGTTATTTTCTTGCCCATGCTATGCATGAGATGTAATGCATTATGCTATGTAATATATTTGGATCATAGCCTTTACATGTAACTCATATTATTAACATATAACTCATAGTCTAGCCATATGCCATAAAAATACATATAAATCATAATCTGATAAAACATCATATAACCAATCATATGATTACCAAAAATAAACCAAGAAACCATTCACATAGCACCTAATCCATGGCTTACAAAAAGGTAGGAATCCTACCGAATACCGACTCGCGTCCTTTTTCGTTTTCGTCCGACAATCCGACTACCGACACGCGTACCGCTCACGATATCCAATACCTTATTACATACACATAATCAGTCCATATTTTAACTATTTCTAAGCCCATTAATCATTTCCAAGTCCATATGAAAAATCGGTCACTATTTAGGTTTTGTGGGTCCCATTTAATCCATTACATATTTTAATTACATGAGTCTAAAGAATCAGCCTCCTAGGCTTTATTTAACCATACATAAACTTATTACTTAGTGCCCCTAAATCCATGGTCCTCTCTCATGGAGCTCTTGAATTTGGCCATTAATTACGGTTTTGTCACTACCTCTTCTCCATGATTAATCACTCATTCACCCTTGCCTAACTAAGTTCATAATTGATCATAAACTTGGATCCCTAACTTAGGTCCGTTAATGACCCATTCAACCATGTCACATGATCATTAAAATTAGTCATTTAATTAATCTAATCCCCATTAATTAATCCATATGCATACACCTTAATCTTAGTCCTTAATTGGTTCACAAAATGGGTCCCATTGATGTCTCATTAACCATAACATAACAACACTTGAAATCAGCCATTTAAATACTCTAATCCTCATTCATTTCTCACATACATAACACCAAATTTAATCCATAAGTTTACCCACAAATGGGTCATGGGTTCAGTCATACACCATGGCCGAACCCATGATGTCTTTATCCCATTTTTTCTTTGGCCTATTTACACATTTGGACCCATCATAAGCCCTTCCATGAAGGGGTTTAATTTATACATTTCAATCATCATCCTTAATCACATTCAAGCCCATAAACTTAGCCACATTCCCATTCCAACTATCAACATTAGGTTCACATTGGTCCATCAACACCACCAACATTCGCCATTTATTTTTCCATAATTCATAACCATTAAATCCACCATTGATCACCATAGGGTTCGGCCATACACCATGGCCGAACCCATGGTTCATGATCCACCATTTTCCTATGCCTCTTGAGGCCACAAAATCATTCACACACTCCATGATTTTTCCTCATTTAAACCCCTTTAAATTTTCCAACATTTAATCATTTACAACCCTAAAAATCATAATCATTCTCCATGGCTTTAAACCTTAAAACCCTAATTAAAATCCTCAATCATTTACCATGGGGTTCAGCCATACTACATGGCCAACCCTATGGTCCATCAATTCATTCAAAACACACACTTTCATGCTTAATTATTTAATTACATATCATCCTTAATCCTTTTATTTATTTTCCTTAACCCTAATTTTTCTCCATTAGGGTTTTGTCCATTTTCATCCTTCCATTTGATAGATTTGAGATCCAAGGCCGTGATTTGGCCACCTCCAAATCCAAGAAATGGATTTCATAGCCTCTTAAACCCTAAGAAAATCCAAATCTCTTGTTTTAGAAAATACTTACAATCCACCGTTTCCTCTGACTTTCTTTGCTCCCGTCGGACTCCTTGGCCTCCTTTCTTCTTCCTCTCCTTGTTTGATCGGCTAGGATGCTTGATCCATGGTGAAAACCTCAAGCCTTGGGTTCGGCCAAGGTAAGGTTAGATTGAGAGTGAGAAGGGAAAAATGGAGATGAGAAAGGTGTCTCAAGGTTTTTACCTTGAGGTGGTGGGCCAACTCTTGTGCTTTTCTTCCTCTCCCTAAGCTCTTCTTCTTCTTCTCCCTTCCTAGTGTGGGACGGCCATGAGAGAGTGAAAGAGATGGAGAGAATGAGATGAGGGTGAAATGAAGAGAATAAGATACACACTTATCTTATCTCTTTGGTTACTTAAACTACACTTTAACGTTAACTCTCCCAACCACGCCTAAGATATTTTATATGCTTTATGGTGGTGGTTGGGATAAACCACCACCATGCCCAACGTTTTTGTGTCTTAAAATGAGGTGATTTGGCTTTTTCCAACTTTGACCCCTTTGACCACCCTTTTGGATAATTTTAAACATTTAATTTATTAAATAATTACCTTAGGTTAAATAATTCCCACTTAACTAAATCCATTATTCCACCCATGGTTGATCAAGTCAACCATGGTGGCCGGCCCCACCAATCCTTGGTCCACACGCCACCTCACTTGGTGAGGTGGAGGTGGGTCCCATTGGACCATGTCACCTTGGTCAATTCATCACCAACTTAGGTGATTTAAATTTAATTAAATCCATTTCTCTTATTGGATCACCATTGGGCCCATGGCCCAATCAAGTTCATCCTTATCCATTTACCTTAGAGCTTACACCAACTTGATCCACTGGGTCCCAAGTGGGTATTGGGCCCAATTTGACCATCCTTGGCCCAATTTGACCATCATTGACCATTAAGATAAATTAAATCCAATCCATGGTGCATTGGGCCATACTTGGGCCTTTGTCCAAACTTTGATCCATTTACCATCTATTCCATCAATTTTCCCAATTTCCATCATTAAAATAAATAATATCCACATTTATATTAATTTAAAAATTCCGAGCTATTACATTAATAATTTCCAGAGTCCCCTACCTTAAGAGTTCATTTCTCTATTTCTTTAAGTAAAGTAATTTTATGGAAATATCATATTTAATTGAAAATAATAACGTTCAAACATGTGTTACGAAATCTGGCTTCATGTTGCGTCATAGAAATTTGACAATTTTTGCTATTTGCATTTAAATCTTTACTTTTATTGAAAATTAGAAAAGCATTGTCTTGATGAGAAAGGAAGTCTTTACTTTTTCATTAAAAGATTCTCTCTATGAAAAAAATTATGCTCTTCATTTTTGACATGTTGAAAATGACAAATAGCTTGTAAGGGTGTTCATGTACTTAGATCTGGCCCAAACATAATCTAAATCTTATCCAATGTTTTAAAAATTGACTCGTAAATCAAACTTTCTTAAGAGAAGGTTGGGTTTGATAGGTTTTAAGTTGAGTTCAACTATAGTCAAACTTAGATCAAACTTATCATATCCACACGATATCATATAATATTAATTAACTAAAAATTAGTTAAAAATACAATAATATGCTAATATGCATAAAATATCAAACATCAAATATAAAATATAAAGTGTCATAATCACATTTTCAAAAAAGTGTCCTACTGACACTAATTATAAATGATAAAATGGTCCAATAACCCAACAAAATAAGTTTGAAATCTTTTAAGGATTATTTAGGATTAACTATACCAACTCTTTTGAAGCATAGGTTATTAAGGGTTGTTGATGATTTAAACTTTGGTTAGATGATCAAACCATATTTAGTAAAAATCAAAGTTAAATTAGATTCAACTTTCTAAAAACTAGATGATCATGGATATCAGATAAAACTAGATGAAGTTTGTTGGTCTTTTAAGCCCATCATGCCTATTCTTTAGACTTTTTTCTCATTCCTCACTTATTAACATACTCTACAAAACCATGGTTATGTTGGATGTTGGGTTTTATCCTTTTACTTGCATGCTTATTAATTAAGATTAATAAGAGTCGCATCGATTAAATTTTATTAATTTAAAACCAGGACATCAAAAATGGAAGTGAAAATTGAATCTTAAGACGCCTTTATAACACTTTATCCAAATGTCTCACAAGTTTGAGCTATAAGTATTTGAATGGCAACCGGTTGTAAGCAGTTTTGAATTATCAATTAGTTCGAATAATTTGTGATTTTATTTATCGTTAGCCCCAAAGTTTCATACAATGAATATATTGATGATTTCAATGACAATAAAACCATAGACATGCTGCGCTAATCAGTCTATAAGCATGATTTTATTATTACAGGTTCAAGGTTAATCTCTAGGGCAATTAAAGAGATATGTATTGAATATCATGTCCTTCAAATTAGAGATTAATGATGCTGATGAGATTCTTCCCAAGCATTGACCAAAGCTATTAATTGAAGAACAAAAAGGTTTATATGGCAACTCACATCAAAACCAATTATTGAAGATCAAATGACTTAAGAAGACTCAAAGATTGAAGATCATATTCTGTGTTTTAAGTCGTGCATTTTATAATGTCACTCAATTGTAGTGAACACCTTGGCTCAAACTTTACTCTAGATGGACTCTAGGACCTTCAGAATGTCCCTAGAAATATTGGTTGACTTGATGAAAATTATATGTGCACTTGATGAGGTTTGAAGGCTCTCAAAAACAATCATTGAGATTTCGCAAACGACCGATTCCCCTGAGAATAGACGATTGGAATCCATACTAACAAAGTTCTTCAGTCTCAATTATTATCGGCTTGCCGAAAATGGCAATCCAGACAATTGAAAATGTGTTTACCGTATGACTTGAGTTTTTGATAAGATCGGTTGGTCGGAAATGAAAATACAGACAACTGATATGTGTTGACTGTAAAGACTATTAGTCTCTAATCATTTCAGCCGACCGGAAGTGAAAAAACGGAAATTCATTGCTCGTATTGAAAGTTCAAATAAAAAACTTTTGGATGACTGGGACTTTATTTCGATTGACCGAAAGTCACGGTAACAGCTCCTAAACGAACATTAATACGCGTCAATGATTAATTTTCTAACCATTAATGCTTTCCACGGCCAAAATTGAATTCCAAGTACTTATTGTTGCCTTAATCACTTGGAAACTATCATCTATCTCTACCAAACATTTCCAAATCAAACCCTCAATTCCATTCAAATCATTATTGAGCCTTTGTGTTCTCCCAATTGAGTGACTCTTTGAGAGACTTATTTACACATTATACAAGAGTTGCCATTGTGCTTACAATTCCATTTACTACTTGTGAAGGAGAACTTGTAGACGGTTGATCTCCACCCTCGTAGAAGTGTGGATTTGAATCTTCTATTAGAACACTTGAGCTGAGGACGTAGGTGGATTGCGAACCTCAATAAATTGCTTGGTTAAATCTTTCCATCTCTTTCATTTACCTGCTATTACATTATTGTGATTTTCATTTTATCTTCCAATTCGTGATGTTTGAAAAAAAAAGAAAATGCAATGTTTACAAAACAACCAAGCATGTGGGCTATGCACGAAGAAAATAATTTATACGAATTAAAGTAATTAGGTTATTTTATTTTAGGAAAGTGTTGTGCAAATTTTAAATTTATAACTTGCAAGCGCACGAACCATTTAGATAGCATAGCAATTAAGTGCGAGGTCGAACCCATTGGACCTTAGGAAAATATATCCATGAAAATACACCATTCAATTACGTATTTTAAGAACTTTGAGAAATATGGAGAAAAATCATAAATAGAGAGTTATTTATCTAATCTATAAGTTTTAAAATTAATTTAGAAACATTCTACATTTAAACATAGAATCTAACAATTTAACTAATTTTAATTAAGATGGTGGCATTAATATAAAAATATAAATAATCTCAATCTAATTTAAAATACAAAATTAAGATGCAATTAAATTATTTCCGACCTAGTTCATCAATTTCACGAGTTTTTGGATTTATACACAAAAATAAAATTAAAGACACTTAAACTACCTCTGGACATATTTACAGTGGAACTGGCTCAAACAATCAAGGAGGCATTATTTTTCATATTTTAAAAATAAAATAAAGGCCTAGCCTACAGAGCTCACGTAAATTACTAACCTTGCATTCAAATTTTTCATCGATTAAAATTCCAAATATAAAAGCCATGAAGTCAATAACCAAGAATTTCTCAAATTAAATCTTAGATTAAATAGAATTTAAACTTTCTCTCCAAACCTAAATATTTCAGTGTACTCTTGATAACAAGAGCGTTAGATCGGAGAATGAAGTCTAGTTAATCTAAATATTTCAGCACGTCTAATTTGAGAAATCTAGAATTAAATCCAACACGTATTTTATAAAAAGAATTAAAATCAAATCAAGCCATCATAATACATGAATTAAATAATTGAAAAACCATAAACTAATATTTCAGCACACCTTTACTTTATCATTAAAATACGAAATTGAATTACAAACCAATGGAATTTAAAAGAATAAAATACAAGAAAAATAACTAGGAAAATTACAAAAAATACCAACCTAAAAGTCCACTAGAGTCGAATTTTCCTTAGCCACTTCTTATCTTTCCTTCTCTTTTTCCTTCTCTCCTATGCACAGCCTATAATTAATCTCAGCCAAGTTCGACTTGCTCCTATGGAGAAATCCTTAATTTATAGAGCTTTGGAGAGCTAAATTAAGCAAGGCTCGTGGGTCCCACTTCCTAACTCAATTCAGTCGATTACATGTTGTGCTGGCCGACTCCTATTTCTCCTCGCACCAACTTCTTTTTATTTTTATCCTTCTTTTCTATTCTTAGTTTACACAGCTTCTTTTTTTTTTTTTTAGCTTCCCATCGATTTCCTGTCTGCCTCTCTCCATTCAGAAGTTGCTGTATTTTTTCTTCTCTACACCTGGCTCTAACCTTTTATCCTCTGTTATGACAGCTGCAAGTCTGAAGCGGTGGGTGCTGCTATTCAGTTTTGATGTTTGCAATACAGCTGATTGTTGATCTCTTTCCTCTGTCTTTTCTTTTCTTTTTATCAACTGCAACTCTTGTTTGATCATCTTAAGATTTCTTGTAAATCGGTGCTTCTAATGTTGCTGCCTTCTTTTCCATCGGAATCAGATTTGGACTGATTTACATCTTATCAAATAGCCATGTGTTGTACGTTTCATACAGCATATCAGTCCCTCTCAACATGTCTTGATTTATAAACTCTTACTGCATGTTTTCTTTTTCTTCTTGACTGAATTGCTGTAATTTTTTTGGTGTTGATTGGCCAATGGTTCCTCTACTACCGCCTCTGTATTTGCAAGATGTGAACAATCGTATGGTACCACTTATCTCTCTTCTTGCTGGTTGCCGTTTGGTTTGTTGGCTGTTGAGTCTGTTTGGAATACTTGTCAGCCCACACTCGTCCTCTCTGATCCTGCATCCGTCCAAGCCAAGAAAACTCATCAATTCTGTTTAATTAGGCCGTCTTTGGGTTTAGAACATATCACAACCTAAAAACACACAAAACACACTAATTAGGTAAAATTAAATCAAATGAGATACTAACAATTATAAATTTAGGAGTAAAATATGTAATTATTTTACACTCATCAAATACCCCCAAACTTACATTTTGCTAGTCCTCGAGCAAAACAAAAACTAAAAACTCTAAAAACAAAAATAAAAATCCTAAACTACACCACGTTCGCTGGCACTCTCAATTGCATTTAGCATATGCAACAAGCCTTTAAACCCCTAGCTCATCACTAGTGGACGAGTTATAGTCTCGTGAGGGCTTCCAGTGATGATACCCACAAATATCAAATTTCAGCAAAAATATCCAAATAAAAATTTAAACATCATACAACTCCAAAATTATTTTATAAAACTTATACTCAAAGTGTAGTGTGTGATAGCCAAATATTGACATAGCCTTCTTTTTCAAAATACACATAAGTTTTACAACCACCAGCTAAAAATGCGCTTCGACTTCAAATCTCACAAAAGTATATCTCTCAGAAAGATTTTTCACTCAGAGATTGGGCTAATTCTCTCAAAAGTATATGTGAGCGGAATAAATTTCTCAAATGCAAATATCTCACATATTTATCAACAAAGAACGAAATATATCAGCGAAAAATACAGATCTCATGAATGGATGTCATTTTCCTGAGAACGTCTGAAATAATACACCATCATTCTTCTTCATTTATTCTCCACTTTAAATACCATATTAACTGAGGATCAATAGGACTTCCTGTAGGACGAAATGTGGCTTAGGACCGGGTCATATCAAAGAAGGATAAAAAGACTCTAAAATTAATATTTTGAATAGAAAAGTTAGAGGTCTTCAAAATTTTATAATGGGATATTGCTTCCTCTATTTTTTTAGCACTCAAAATCTTCAAAGCATTTCTTTTCTTTTCAAATTCAATTTTTTTTTTCACTTTTTTTTTTTATTTTACATCCTTCTTTTCATGATGTATGGATGTTCCCTTTTTTTTCTTTTTTCATTTCATTTTGATGCTTTTTTTTTTCTCTTTTTCAACCGCCATAATTTTCTTAGAGTACCATCACAATAACAATCATCTCTAACCTTTTCCTGGGTCTTAGAATAGGTCACAGATTTTTCAATGTAGGCTCAAACTCCACAATCGGAGTTGGATACGGATAACATGGTTAATCAATAAAAATAGGCTAAATTTAAATTCAAGGCTCAAAAGTGGGAACTAACATGATAATATGACAAAAATAGGTAGGCTTCAAAGGCTCAGACGATCTAAAACAATGGCCTATATCACTTCCTAAGCTTCATATGACTATTTCATTAGCTTCAAATAAATTCAGAAAAACTCTGTTGTAATAATCCAAAATTTGATTTCATTCTCAGTATATAACCAAAAACAAAGAAATAATGAGATCTAACAACAATAATGATTATGCGCACATCAAAGAAAATAAGAATTACTTATAACCCTAAAAAAAAATGGAATAGTTCAAAAGCTCACTGGGTCACAAGTCTCCACTGGTATTCCTCCAATGATCACTTAACTCATGAATAGTTATCTTTTTCAGGCTTAAATTAATATGGTTAGTGTAAAAGTTTTCCAAGCATAAATTTCAAAAAATTCAAATGGAAAAGCATGATATAAAAATTTTAATCCACATATTAATGCTGAAAATCAAAGATTTTTTTTTCAAAGACAATTTTTTTCAAAGATTGACACAATTTTTTTTTTTCTTTTTTGGACTTCAAACAAACAAAACTAACAAGTGTGATCCCTCAGTACCCCCAAACTTAAATTGAACATTGTCCTCAATGTTGCCTAATCTACAATGGCCAGTCACAAATTAGAAAAAAAATCAGAAACGAACAATTAAAAATTCAGAAAAATACCTGAGAGGGCTTTCTTTATTCAAAACCTGCAAAATCAAACAAATAACCAAAAAAAAAACACATACACACAACAAAGACTCTATACTGACACAAAAACACAAAAACTGACTCAAGAAAAATGAAAACCTAAAGTAGTCACTCACAAACATTGACACACAGACAGACTCAACCGAGACTCAGAGAATCACGCAAATTTCAAAAACCTAACCTAGACAGACTGGACAAAATGGACACACGGACACAGACAGACTCAAACTTAGACATAAAATGACGGATAGATGGATGAATGGATGGATATGGATGGGCAGACCTTCCTATCAATCCTTGGGAGACGTTTGAACCACATGCTGACCCTTGGGGTTCGGGATAGGCTGACTAGGGAATTTGCCTTTCTCCCTATCTCCTATCACAGTGGCTAATTGTCCAAGTTGTGTTTCAAGCTTGTGCATAGCCTGCTGAGTGGATTGCATGAACTGTTGCAATATATCCTGAAGAGAGGGTTTACGTTGTTGAGATAGACCGGACTGATAGAATGGATTTGGCTGGGATGGATGATTTTGAGGTGGATGGTATGGTCGGTTGAGTGGTTGGTACTGGGGAGGTTGATATGGTTGGCCTTGATACTGAGGAGGTCCTTGACCTACTAGAGGTTGATTTTGACGCCACGAAAAATTTGGATGATTTCGCCAATTAGAATTGTATGTGGCAGAAAAAGGGGTTCGTTGCTATCTTCCAAAATTATCGAGTGCATTGGCCTGCTCGGTTGAGCACTCAGCATTCGATCCTAAAGAAGGACAGTTTTGGGCAGTGTGTCCTAGGTTAGAACACAGTGCGCAAACCTCAGCATGCATTCCTAATGAGGGGTTCATCGCTTGAGACATCGCTAAAGCATCTACTTTTTTCATTAAATTTGCAATTGCAATCTTAACGTCAAAGTCATTGTTAACTTCGTACAGACCTCCTCTCTTTGAGGTTTGTGCTGAATTCTCTCGTTTGGAGAAGTCCCATCGTTGAGAACTTTTCGTCAATGATTCTAAGAAATTCCATCCATTGTTTACAGTTAGTTGTAAAAATTCTCCACCCTTCATAGACTTGACCATTGTGCGGTTCGATGTGGTTAAACCATCATAAAAGAATTGTACATTTCATAGACGTGGTGGGGGCATTTATACAACGAATCTTTGAATCTTTCCCATGACTCACAGAATTGTTCACCCTCCTTCTGATTAAAGTTTGAAATTTCTTTCCTGAGGGCGTTAGTTTTTTATACAAGGAAAAATTTATTCAAAAATTTGTTGGCCAACTGATCCCAAGTTGTGATGGAGTTTGCAGGTAGAGAATTTAGGCAAAATTTCGCTTTTTTTGTAGCGAAAAAGGAAATAAACGAAGTCTAATGGATTCATCAGTGATGCCTTGAAGCTTGATGGTGGCGTAGATCTCTAAGAATTCCTTAATATGTAGATAGGGGTCCTCACGATCAAGTCCATGGAATGTGGGTAAAAGATGTAATAGGGCTGGTTTGAGTTCAAATGCCATATTAGTTGCTGGAACAACTATGCCAAATGGTGTGTTGGGCGTGACTGATGAGAAGTAGTCTTGGAGGGTTTTCTCTTAGACTCTTTCTCCAGCCATATTAGGTGATGGTGGTGGTGGTGAAGACGGACTGTCTATATCTATGCCTGAGCTGGACTGAGCTCCGGAAGCAACGATCGGTAAATTGACGGAAAACGTAACTCGAACCAAGCGATTGTTAGAGTCACGAACCCAATAATTCATACACAGGTATGATCATTCATGCTCAATCAAATCCACACAAAATATGACCTAAACCTAGACTGACACAGGGATCCTAATGAACATGAACAACCCTAAACGATGGTTCTAGATCGATTTTAATTAGGTAATGCATGAACCAATTTTACTAATATTTTTGAATTTTTTCTATTTTGTGAATGCAGGTCTAAATTACCAATGCAAGATTCAAGCAAATATGAAAATAATAAACAAACAATTTAACCTAATGCATGAACTAGCAACCTAAATGCATGAGCAAATTAAATACGAAATTTTGTTTTTGTTTTTTTTATGCAAAATAAATGCAAGACAACCTAATAAAAACTATATGAATGCATGAAAATTAAAAATTAAAGAAAGAGATTGAACACGTGTACCTTGGCTTTTTGTTTTTATTTATTAGCAAGCGCAATTTTTATTTTTATTTTTTTAGCAATTTCTTCGCAAGAATTTTCAAAGCACCTGCACAAAATAGAAACTCAAAACCATGGTGAAGCATTTAATCAAATAAAATATGCAGGATTCCTAAACTAAATGCAGATTTCCTAATGTTATAACTAGTAGAGGAAATTAAATGATTGGAACCTAATTAAGAACTCTAAATTAAATTAAGACCATAAAAATTTCTAAATTAATATCCACCAAATTAATCACATTTTCAAGTAAGTTCAAAGTTGTTCCATGATTTTTCAAATATTTTTTTTTTCAACACTCTAACTGGAACATTCCAAATTTAGATCTACTTTTTAAAAATAAAACATGACTTAAAATTCTAAGATTAGAAAATGCTAAAAATAGAAACTAGATATTTTTGGAAGTTTCTAAAAATAGAAGTCTCCAAAAATATTTTTTTTCTAAATTTAGCAGTGATTCAAAATTTAGATAATCTCTTGATTTTTTATTATTTTTAGAACTTCCAAACAAGGTAACCTTCTAAATTTAGAGTTTCTAAGAAAAATAGAAACTTTTAATTTTAAAGAGTTGCCAAAAATAGATATTTAAAAAATAAACATTATTTCCAAAAATAAATAATTCAAATGGCAATTTTATAAGTTCCCCGGCAACGGCGCCAAAAACTTGTTGTGCAAATTTTAAATTTATAACTCGCAAGCGCACGAACCATTTAGATAGTATAGCAATTAAGTGCGAGATCGAACCCATCGGAACTTAGGAAAATATATCCATGAAAATGCACCATTCAATTACGTATTTTAAGAACTTTGAGAAATATGGAGAAAAATCATAAATAGGGAGTTATTTATCTAATCTATGAGTTTTAATCTTAATTTAGAAACATTCTAGATTTAAACATAGAATCTAACAATTTAACTAATTTTAATTAAGATGGTGGCATTAATATAAAAATATAAACAATCTCAATCTAATTTAAAATGCAAAATTAAGATGCAATTAAATTATTTCCGACCTAGTTCATCAATTTCACGAGTTTTTGGATTTATAAACAAAAATAAAATTAAAGACACCTAAACTACTTCTACACATATTTACAGTGGAACTGGCTCAAAGAATCAAGGATGCATTATTTTTCATATTTTAAAAATAAAATAAAGGCCTAGCCTATAGAGCTCACGTAAAATACTAACCTTGCATTCAAATTTTTCATCGATTAAAATTCCAAATATAAAAGTCATGAATTCAATAACCAAGAATTTCTCAAATTAAACCTTAGATTAAGTAGAATTTAAACTTTCTCTCCAAACCTAAATATTTCAATGCACTCTTGATAACAAGAGCCTTAGATCGGAGAATGAAGTCTAGTTAATCTAAATATTTCAGCACATCTAATTTGAGAAATCTAGAATTAAATCCAACACGTATTTTATAAAAAGAATTAAAATCAAATCAAATCATCATAATACATCAATTAAATAATTGGAAAACCATAAACTAATATTTCAGCACACCTTTACTTTATCATTAAAATACGAAATTGAATTACAAACCAATGGAATTTAAAAGAATAAAATACAAGAAAAATAACTAGGAAAATTACAAAAAATACCAACCTAAAAATCCACTAGAGTCGAATTTTCCTTAGCCACTTCTTATCTTTCCTTCTCTTTTTCTCAGCCAAGTTCGACTTGCTCCTATGGAGAAATCCTTAATTTATAGAGCTTTAGAGAGCTAAATTAAGCAAGGCTCGTGGGTCCCACTTCCTAACTCAATTCAGTCGATTACATGTTGTGCTGTCCGACTCCTATTTCTCCTCACACCAACTTCTTTTTATCTTTATCCTTCTTTTCTATTCTCAGTTTACACAGCTTCTTTTTTTTTTTTTTTTTTTTGCTTCCCATCGATTTCCTGTCTGCCTCTCTCCATTCAGAAGTTACTGTATTTTTTCTTCTCTGCACCTGGCTCTAACCTTTTATCCTCTGTTATGACAGCTGCAAGTCTGAAGCAGTGGGTGCTACTATTCAGTTTTGATGCTTGCAATACAGCTTTTTGTTGATCTCTTTCCTCTGTCTTTTCTTTTTATCAACTGCAACTCTTGTTTGATCATCTTAAGATTTCTTGTAAATCGGTGCTTCTAATGTTACTGCCTTCTTTTCCATCTGAATCAGATTTGGACTGATTTACATCTTATCAAATAGGCATGTGTTGTACGTTTCATACAGCATATCAGTCCCTCTCAACATGTCTTGATTTATAAACTCTTATTGCATGTTTTCTTTTTCTTCTTGACTGAATTGCTGTAATTTTTTTGGTGTTGATTGGCCAATGGTTCCTCTTCTACTTCCTCTGTATTTGCAAGCTGTGAACAATCGTATGGTACCACTTATCTCTCTTCTTGCCGGCTGCCGTTTGGTTTGCTGGCTGTTGAGCCTTTTTGGAATACTTGTCAGCCCACACTCGTCCTCTTTGATCCTGCATCCGTCCAAGCCAAGAAAACTCATCAATTCTGTCTAATTAGGCCTTCTTTGGGTTTAGAACATATCACAACCTAAAAACACACAAAACACACTAATTAGGTAAAATTAAATCAAATGAGATACTAACAATTATAAATTTAGGAATAAAATATGTAATTATTTTGCACTCATCAGAAAGCAAAGTCAAATTATGAATTTAACAAAACAGAAAAATGAACTAAATGACTTAAATAAAATGAATTGCCATATTATGATGGACTATCAATTGATACACTCTTGTTTATTATTATTTAGATATCATATTTCTTAAATACCAAAATTGCCTCTTCTTTTTAACTACTCCCTCGGTCCCAATTTAGCTGTCTGATGTGGATTTTTGGATTGTCCAAAAATAGTTGTCTCATTCATATTGGAGTAGCATAAAGTGTATTGAAAATGGATGATATCACATGGAGTATTAGCCTTATATATGGAGTTCCTTATAAAATACAAATGTTTCAAATGAGACGAAAGAAGTAAAATTAAGATAATTATATTAATTACTGGATAAAAGAAAAGATGTTATTGGTATTTTGAATATGTTATATCTAACAACAAAAATAATAACATTTCAATTGATGGCACGACGACAATATAACTGAATCAAAAAACTTAAATATGAATTAATCAAGTTACAAACCAGGTAACTACAATTAGAATTTATTTTATATAACGATTATAAAATATCACGTTCACGTGCCCTGTAGAGACTTTGCCGAGTCTGAGGAAGTCCCAAAAAATGGCCAATTGAATTAAGATCAAAGTGCAAAGAAAGTTTAAATTCAACTTTTTAACCATTCACTTCATTAAACGAAGCCCATTAATCACAATTGTAGCCAAATCTTTTGATAGTGACATTAATCCATAACCTTTGTCATCGAGGCACTCAATACGACTTTAGCCCAAATTGATCAACCATGTTCGACCAGTCATTTGCTTTACCAAATTTTCCACATTTACTCAATTTTACGTCTCATCATCAGTTTTAGCATGTTTCTGCACAATATTTTTCGTGAAAATAAAAAATAATATAAGACGAAGTTGGAATGATGACTAGAACCCACTTTAAGAAGTGAGAATCTTAAATTCGATTCTCACTCTACCCAAAGAGTCACTCCCTGTAGAATTTATCCACTATATAAGTAAAGAAACTTACACATGTCTCGAGGATTTATTGAGTGCTATAAGAAGCCTCAAGACTTAGTCATTAGATCAAAGAAAAGAAAATGATTTCATTATTAAAATTGTTTTCTATTGCTCCATGTAAACCTTTTTCATGAAAAATGGTTTATGTGTTTATTTTCCGTAAGAGGTGTAGAAGATGAATTCTTAAAGGAGGGACTAGAAAGGAATTTCCACATATTGTGGATTTCAAGATACGTTATGCAACCCATGAACTAGCTATTGCCCAACTCAGTCAATGATTCAGACCAATCCAAACCCGATCCATGACCCGATCCAAGACCGTGACTTGATCTATGACCCATGACCCATTCTATGATTGATTGACTCCATCCATTATACAATCTATCACAATCAAGAAGTTGTCCTCCTGAAAGGAGGTCTTGGATTTCATTCACGCTCAACCTCTTCGAGCCATTTCTCATGAGATTACTCTTCATCATTTGAACCTGGTATATGTGTATAGGGAGGTGAAGACATGCCCCAAAGGATTAGTCAAGTACAATCCCCTATGGGTGAGACTCTTGGACATCTTCGATCATAAAAAAAATAATTATACAATCCATGATTTAACCAATTCAACTCGTCTCATGGTCAACTTAACCAAACTAATGAACCAATCCACGACTTGAAACCCAATTGATAGTCCAACTAAATCAAACATAGTATCTATAATTTATGCGCCCCATATAGACATCCGATTTTTCTGCCTCTACACACCCGATTTCAAAAAATCGATGAAATTATCATTCTATCCCTCTGTGTTTTATTCATCCGAACGAACTGTCAGTTCATTTTCAATTCATTCAGATGAATGTACTCATTCGAACGAACAAATCAATGTAATTTCAGTTCGTTCGGATGAGTGTTCATTGGTTCGAATAAACAATTTGGTTCATTCGAATGAATGAGTCAAATTTTGTGAAGGAATGACATATATTTGTTCATTCGAACGAATGAACACTCGTTCAAATGAACAAAAATTACACCAAGGTGTTCGTTCGGATAAGTATATTCATTCGAACGAACTGAGAATAAACTGAAAATTCATTCGAATGAATTTATACACAGGGGTAGAATAGTAACTTAACCCAAAAATTCAAAAATGGGTGTGTAAAAACAGATTTTTCGGGTGTTTATATGGCTCCCCATAATTTATTACTTGACTCATGATCAAACGCAACCCACAGCTCATGCTCACCTTAACCTAGCTTATAAATTTCTACATTAAACTGAGGTAAGTCGAGATTAGCTCTAAAGAAATTATACTCCTTACATAATATTATCATTTTAAATAAAATATAGGCTGAATCAATTTTATTTGACATTGCAAATTTATCGGATTAGATCAACAAACTTTAAAATCGAATTCATATGAAATTGAATAGTGTGACAAAGAGAATGGATCCATCAGCCCAAAGCCAATGTTTACTGAAAACCTCATGAGAACCATCGATCAGAAAAAAAAAAAAGTTGTTATATATTAGAGTAGATCTCCCAAGACAGGTGAGTGAGTTTAAAAGATCTAAGTTGTTTATAATGCCTAGAAAATTTGGATAAATAAAGACATATTATTTAAGGCTCTCATTTTAACTTTATATGATGGAGAAATTCATTAAATTAGATAAAAATTCCTACCTCAACATGCCAACTCGACCGAGGTGACTCAGCATATCAGCTTGACTCGGTGGAGTATCAGGCTGCTAGAATATGTACCACTGGTATGTATCACCAAGCTTTAAAGCTAAATACATACCTGCCGTTTGCTCCGACTACACTTTCTTGTGGATTTTCTTCAGGTAAGTGGTGACTAAAACGCATTGAGCACCAACTTGGACTGCAATGGATGCTGTTAGTAGCAAATAGCTGTCCACATCAATTGCCTGTTTCCGTTGCTCATTATAAATTGTAGTATGCCGGGTTCTTGTACAGAAATAGAATCTTCTAGAAAATTACAACCCTTTGAAACAGCCCCAATTGATTTACTCATAAAAACATACAACCAATCTTGTCCAAATGACCCCTTGTTAATTGTTACAAACGCATCCAAGCAAATGAAAGGACAATACCTGACTTCTGAAATATCTATCATTCTTGTTTAACGAAAGGTGAGGAGCTTCCTTCTGTACTGTAAAATGAGTCCTCCATCAAAGCAAAAAAGTTATCGTCTTTCTCGTCATCCCACTTAAGCACCTCTCTTATATACTTGAAAGCTTCGTAAACAGTCACACGGTCCCTCGCTCGCGCTTGCCACACAAACAGCTTTCGGTCGGTAATGGAGGCATATAGGTCCTTAAACTTCATTGCTATATAGTAGTAGGCCTGGTGTGCCAATGACTGACTGCTGTGGTGAGATCTCACAGGGCTGAAATCATCAAACCATTCGCATGTATTCAGAGGCACCCGGTTGATTTTTCCCTCAAAGAGATCATATTTGTTTAGTATGAGCACAAATGGGGTGTCACGGAAGCAAGGGTGCCGGACTGTGGTTTCAAAGAGTTCCCTGCACTGTAACATCTTGTTCTGAAGGGAACCACTGCCACTTGCAGGAAGAGAAATCTGGTCATAGTCACTTAGTGCAACACAGAAGATAACTGCTCGAACATCCTCAAACATTTCCACCCACTTGCACCCCTCATTCATGCCCTTGGCGCTCACGCGGATTAGTTGGTATCTTGAAGGAGACAAGAAAAGGAGGATTACACAATAATCTTAATCTTGAATGTATATCAACAACCTTGCAAGAATATAATAAGAAATCAAGTGCTTTGATTTTTTTTTTAATGAAAGATAAAAGAGTAAGTTCATTAAAGATTTAATATCAAAAATTATATGACGTCAATCCATACAACCATGTCATTTCACCAGGACTTTAAAAATTGGTCAACTCTCACTGAAAATCTCAGTAGTAGGATTGACGTGTGTTTGAGTCACGAGTACGGCAGATGAACACTCAAGAAATGGGCCTTTAGATCCAACAAACTCACACACACCCACACCCATATGCACACGCTTGCCCGCCCGCCTGCACTGAAACAGTTTTTGAAAGATCGAAAGGAAAAAGGTCTACCCCCTCCCAAACACACGCACAAACACACAAACAATTTTTGAAAGATTGAAATTAGATTCGGAAAAAGGTCACTACTACTATACTGTTGTAGGTGTTATTAAAACTTTTCCCTAGAAGTGGACTTGAATATGAAACCTCGTGGTGGAAACTATAAGCATCTTCCAATTTTTCCATAGGCTCTAGTCCAAAGCGAAAAAATATCCAATTAACAATTTCTCTTAGATAATGGAGCTCAACTTTGCCTGAAAGCTCAACTTTTTGGCAGGTACTTTACTGGAAGTTCAATATCTAAAATAGAACATTGCCTCATTGTCTCAGCCTCTCAAACATTTGTCATGAGACATTTCACAATGTGTACTCGTGTACACAAGAATAGGTAGTGGATATTATTTCTTATCAACTTCTCATTCAAATTAATGGAGCGATGTGCTCTCATTCTTTTCTGTATCTTTGACTGTTCATATCAGTAAAATCCTTTACTTGTTCCTCCATAAAGTAATTTAATAGAAACTTTTAAGAATAGGTTATTGTGACTGAATGAAAAGACCAGTGCATATCAGGAAAAAGAGAGGCTACTTGGTCATAGCTTGAGGTGGACCATCAGGGTTGTCAGTGTAGGGTTCTGACATTGGGCTCCGGTCATCAAGGGAGAATTCAATAAAAGCTAGTCCATTTCCTTGGGTAACTCCTTCTGCATACAATATGTCTTTTTCAGAAGGCTCATATTCATTGCTCGATATTTCAACTGCCTGCAAGGAAAGACAAATAGATGGGCTATTCAGTATAGGTTTTCCAGGGCCAATTGCTCATTTAAAGGAAAACAGAAGAGTGAATGTGCCAAATTTTGGCGATTACTGAAACAGCAAACGCATCCCACAATTACATCAATTCGAGATCACAAACTAACATGAAAGAAGCCACTAACCATGGTCAACATCTGTTCATCTCAAGAATCACGCAGGTTGCAAATCAGGATATTTTGAATCTCAAATTTGTAGCCAGACAAGAACCACAGTATGGGGAAATTTAGGCCTTTTTGTTAGGAAGAACAGCTCCAGATATCAGAAACTGGAAGCCTAATTTCTTTTTAACTCATTTGATGAAATGTGGCAATAAGAAAATATACAAAGCCAACATCTTAATCGGTAACATCACCATCACCATCACCATCATTGCCACTTCCCATCCTTAAACAGCAACACCCACATGCAAATTTTAGTACTGTACAGAAATTTCTCCCATTTCATTGGATGTAATGTCCACTGAAACAAGTTATATCTTGAAAGTAATAATTATTCCTTTCATTCATCTAGCTGTAAAAATATGCAACAAACTACATTATAAATCTTCAATTCATTAGTTGGTCTCTCATATTTAAGTAAATTGATACTGTCTATTCTTAGCAAAATAGTAAAAGAAATTATATAAATGCATAGAAGTGGTCAATGAATAGTTTTAAGAGACAAGCAGATACTTTTTAAGTTTTTTAACGATATGAATACATAGGGATGCAAATGAACCATTGATAATCCACTCCAAACATCCAACCCAAAATAAATGACTTCGGATTTAAATCTCCAGTCCATTTAAACTTGGATCCGGATTCAAAACATAATTAATGGTCACTTTGTTTGCCATATCTAGATTCAGGCCAGGTACAAGACTGTTAACCATTACCTATTTGGGATTTTGTGGTGAGCCTCCCTTTTGGGGAACGGTTAAAAGTCTTGAACCTAAAACTTTACGGGTTGTTTGTCATTTTCCAGGTATGAAAAATAAGTAGTGCTTCTTTCTTCTTCCATATAATGAGGGTTTCTTGCCAAGACCTCAAGAAAAGTAATATTTTCCTCTCCTTCCGAGGAATCCATTTCCCATTAGGGTGTAGGAAAATCTATTAAAGAAATAAAAAGGTTTTCCTCTCTCCTCAAGAGAATGCTTCGTTCATTTTAAATGAAAGTAAACATTTTGACTCAAACAACCAAAAAGTCAGGTTTTCAGAACCCGGCAACACTTGTTGGATAATATGAATAGAATCTTTACATAACGTTTTCCATGGAATTGCTTTCCCTGAGGAAATAGAAAAATGACCCCTTATATTTGCAACACTGAGATAATCACCAACTATGTTGATCTGGTACATAAATTCTCAGAAACAGTCAATGATGGCTGATGATCTTGCCTTACTTTCGACTAGGCTGCAATTGAGGGGGAAGGTAGCTAGTTGGACTATTAGTTCAACCAGGCCTGTGCCTATTTTGAAATTGTAAATTTGGCTTATTGCAGCATAGTTAGGCTTAGCTTGGACATGTTTCTCAAATCCAAGCAAAACTAAATTATAAATTAAACAAATGTCATATTTATATATAAACTTTAAGAAATATTAACAAAAGCATGCTTTCAAGTGGCTTCGGGCTTATAAAACACTACTCTGGCCTCGACCCATATTCACCTTTGGCCCTTGTGTTTTGGGCCATAAATAGAAACCGGCCTAACCAGATAACTTGAACCCCATTCTTCAGGTTTTACATTGTGTGGTCAGGTTGGGTCCAGCCCAAGTTGCGCCTGCAGTTTTGACACAAATGTTCACATACACAACAAAAATGTAGATAAATGTCCATAACAAAATGCAGAGATGCATTTGATCATAAATTGTTAAGATTGAGCAGAGCTACCATGGGTCCATGGCATGCGTGTTTACAGCAGTTGGCCCAAATCATCTAATTTTGGAAATACATCTTATTGTTTCTATGATTGATTGTAGATAATTATTCTTTTATTACTTTCCTTTTCAAGCCACTTAAATTGGCTCTCTTTTTCCTATTTATATATGTAACCCTTTCAGTTTATACATAATACAGTACAATCAGAGAAGAATTCTTCTCCACTATCTTTATTTTTTTTTCTTTTCCTTATTTTTATATTATTATTCTACATGGTATCAGCCAAAACGATCTTTTGGAAACTTTCGGGAGAGTTTTTTTCCTCTTTACTATTCCTCATCATCTTCGACTCTGATATCTGAGGACATCTGTAGCGGATCTTCTCCTTTCTTTCTTCTCCTACAGATTTGAGTTCTCTCAATTCTCTGCAGCTTCGTGTTCTCAGCTTTAGATCCTTCGATTAGACTCGCATCTGATGGTGGGACACCTCCCTGTCCCTTCCATTTTTTGGTGGCCCATCCATCAGTACCATTGCCTCTTTGATCTGACCTGTGTGAGCCCGCAGATCTGTGGTTTTTTGGGTTGCTGCCTGTGACACTGCAGCATTGGACTTCGCTGTTTTTTTTGGGCCAGATCTACTGGCTTTCTGATTGGTTCTGCTTGCACCAAGTTTGCTACAGTCTCCTCTATCTTGGTTTCCATCTCCCCTAGTGGGACCCCCCTTTCATCATCGCTGAGCCCTTCATCTCTGCGATTTCCGGTGCTTGCAAGCACGCAGGACCACTCAGATCTTCTGCTTTGTGTGCTATGATCTGCTGGTCTTTTGCACCTTTTGTGTTCGAAATAAAGACTATCAACAAAGATGGACCTGATTTAAAGGAAGAAGGCGCGGAGACATCAACGAGAAGAACACACATTTTGAAGAATTGTTAAGGCCCAAGGCAAGTGTTCTTTGTTTACCTTGTTTATCATTGTACAGTGGATTAGATCAGTGTGATTGAACCACCTTAAAAAATAGGTGTCAAGGATTAGACCAGGGCGGTCGAACCTTTCAAAACTAGGTTGTAATGTTTGGGTGTGACTCCCATACATAATGGATTTGGGATAGCCCTAGAGAGGGTGAGTCCAACAGTGGATGTAGGTTCATGTGAACCGAACCACTATATATCGTTGTGCATGTGTGGTTTGCTTTAATGGTTTGATTCTTTTGTTTATCACTAGCATACACGTTTATTCCATTACACATATTGTTAAATTGATAAATTATAAAAAAGGGAAATAAAAACGGATCAGACCTATTCACCCCCCCTCTAGGTATTGCATACTTCTAGTAACGGAATTTCAGAAAGGAGGATGACTTGTCATGGAAGAATTCACGTATTTGATGATTATCTTGCACATGAGGGTAGGCAAATAAAATTTCTCCATGGTCACTGCTACATGCATGTGGACCAACATGAATTGGTTCAGGTCTCCTCGATTCCCATGTCAGGGGTAGACATTAAAGCAGAAAAATAAATGCAACAGCCTGAACTCTGGGAGCATGTCGGCTTTCATGATGGCTTCTTCCTCCACTCAACTCGCTTCCCTTTTCCATAGAACATGTCCACATATTTCTTTTTATCTTTCTCCCTTGATTCAAAATTGTCATGCACAATGGGCAAGTGCCCATTTCTGGCGATAGGAATCCCAAACAACTCAGAAACAAATGGGGGGCCAACCTCTACGGGTTCAAAATTTTGGAAGTAAAGCCAAAACCAATTTGGCTTCTCATGATGGGGTTGGATTGAACAAAACATCCTCTTGACCATCATTTGATAAAGAAGTTTCATCCATCCTGCCTTCCTAATGTGTCGAAGGACTCTGAATTTTTCAAAAATTTTAGAGTCTGTTGTCCTTTCTATGTTGAGTTCTTTAAAGTATGGGTATGGTGTGAGAGGCATGAGAAGAGGGGCATCGCAGTCCTCTTCTTCTTCTACTTCTTCAAATTCTTTTCTAACACCTTGATCATTTTTTCCTCATCATTTCCCTCATTTTCTCCTTCTTCTTCCGTATTCTCTTCACCATCATTATCTCCCTCATCATTTTGATTTCATTCTTCTCCTTCATTTACATTCTCTTCTTCATCTCCTCCTACATTATCTTCCTCATTTCCTTCATTCTCGTTTTCTTCTTCTTTTTCTTCACTCGACTCCTCTTGGGGACGGATGGGAGAGGTAGGTTCCCTAATGACAATTCCACTTCTGGGTCTCCTAGGGTGAAGCTTAGGGGTTCTCTTCGTGGTTCTCCTTGCTTTGATCTTGTATCTATTTCCCGGACCACTTGGACTTTGAGTGGGAGAAATGTTGTTGAGACATGAAAAATGACAATTTTACCCCTAATTATTGGACCAGTTAGCCCTTGTTTTTGTATATGTTAGATGCATTGAATGTTATTTTTAGTTTTGTAGAGAAAAATAGGAATAAACAGGAAATCAGCCTAAAACCCAGAGAATTTGCAAGATTCGAGCTTAAATTGGAAAACTTGGGATTCCAATGATTATTGCTCCACTTTAGGAGTTCAAATTGTAAATTGGTTAGTCTGGATCCAGTTATGAGAGTTCGGATGAGTCAAATATTTGTATATGAGTGGTGAATTAATTATTAGATTCTGAGAAATTGAAGATTGAAGACTGAGAAGTCTAAAGAATAAAGAAAGAAGTTCAGGAGCCAGAATGCCAATTGAGTTTAGCCCCACTTGGCTGAGCAAGAGATCTACACGCCATATTCATTGGGACAGCTCAGTAGTCCATTTTGTATTGGGCCCAATCACAGAGTTCAAGCCTAAGTCTAGTAAGATTGCAAATCAAGAATCCAAGTCCAATAAGAAATCCATTGGAGGCCCAATTGCTCTAAGTACATAGCCCTTGTCCAATCCCATGTGCAAAGCATCTCCACCATCCATTTCATCATGCAATATCCACCATTCATTCATAATTGCGTTACATATAGATAAACCCTAGGGTAGGGCCATTCGCATACCACATATCCTCCATTCGAATTCCATGTATCTCTCCACTTCATCCAATCCCAATTTTTTCTCCATCAAATCCCATTCAATATCTTGCACACTCATACACGATTTTGACACTTAGGAACCCTTGGTGTATACTCCATTCACATAACCTTAAAACTATCTAGATACATTCCACCATATTCAACCAAGGTGTCCCAGATCCAATATTTTCTCCATTTTATCTAGATCCAATCTTTTCTACAAAGCAATCCAAGATCCAACACCTAGTTTCTCTCCATTCATACGCATGCCACTTTATAGAATCGACCACCACCTAAATTATCTCATTCATTCGCAGAAGCCTATCATACATACACGACACCTTCTGTAACGCCCAACCCTTTTTCACTATGCTTTTCGAAAATCAGAGTCTATTTTTTTTTAAAATAAGAGTGAGATAAAGAGCGGGACGTCACGACGCGAGCTAAGTCCGCCCCTTAACTGGCCAACCCTATGTGTGCATGGACTAAGTCCATGAAAACGGTTCACACATAATAATATAAACATGCGGATTATATCATAAACTACGGATTATAATAGAACCTAGATCTATTCCATTTTAGATAGCAAAGTACTCCGTCAATTATAAATGATTAACTTAACTTAAATAACCAAAGTAATCATTCACAAACCAAAGCAAATATCTAAATTATTACATGTCCGAAGTCTAGCTACTCAAATTACATGTCCATGAGTAACATAAATAAAATATTATCCAATCACATATCCAAGCTCCTATGCTTGGCTCCGATCACGTTCATCGTCTCTTTCCTTTCCTGTATCATCCACTAGGGTAGAAATAAGGCGTTAGAACAACGCGCCTAGTAGGTATTCCATTTAGGGTCTACACATGGTTAGTACAATCATATATAATAAAATAATGTCAAAACCATATAAAACAATGACATGTCATGATGTCAAATGCAATGAGTCCCACCCATCACAAGTAGATATATATCCTCTTGATGGGATTCTCATCATCAAGGTACCCCTACATAGGTCTTTCGGACGCCCCGACGGAGTGTGGCCCCTCCGATTTCTTCTTGATGGAAATGCACATCAAGGTATCCCACATAGGTTTTTCGGACGCCCCGACGGAGTGTGGCCCCTCCGGTTACATATCCTTCACCCCATGCCATGCATGAGATGCTAATGAAACACATGCTATTTTATATTATAAACATAGCATTAAACTCACATTTGGAACATATCTTTTACAACATAATTTCATCAAAATAAGATAAAAACCATCATACATAAACCATGTTTTCAAAAAGGTAGAATCCTACCAATGACCACTAAAGTGACCTTGCTTTATAATTCGGTAACCGCTCACGATCGTACCCCGCTTGTGAGGTCCCGTTACCTTATTACAAATCAATCAGTCAAACCATGTTCTATTTGATTTCTATTAAGTCTAAGTCCATAAACCCAACTTTGTGGGGTTCGGCCATACACTATGGCCGAACCTCACCCACTTACAAGTAACCATTTTTAAAGCCTTAAGTCCACCAAATACAACTTTGTGGGGTTCGGCCATACACTATGGCTGAACCTCACTTATTTGGTTTTAGTCCCTCCTTTGAATTCTTTGATCTTTTAGCTTAAGTCCAATTACACAATCCATTAATCTAACCATTCATACATTAACCATCTAACACACATAACAACCTAAGTCCATAAAATTCCTTAGTGGGGTTCGGCCATATAACATGGCCGAACCTCACTCCCTTGGTTTTATGCTCATCTTTCAATCCTTTGATCTTTAAGTTAGATGCAAGATCATAACCTTTTGATTTATTAACACAAATACACATAATTTCATCATTTAAAAGTCCCTAAGTCCCAAAAACACTCCCCATGGGGTTCGGCCATACACCATGGCCGAACCCATGGTCTTTCATTTTTGACCATATTTACATTTTTTCCATTATTCCTTCTATAGTTAGTCACCTTCATTTATTCACTCATGTTTAGGTCCCAAAACATAGATCCATACTTAACCCATAAAAGTGGCTCATAAAATGGGTCATGGGGTTCGGCCATACACCATGGCCGAACCCATGATGTCTTATTTTTCATCCCCCCTTAAATCATTTACCATATTTAGACCCATAACAAAGTCCTTCCATGAGGGGGTTTAATAATGCACTTTGGTCCAATATTATGCAACCCAGAATCCCTTAGCATTTCCTCCATCATTTCATGGTCAAAATAGCTCAAGTCCATTAACATTTTCTCCATGATTTTCCTCATTTAAAACCCCTTTCAAAATTTACTAACATTATCCATTCAAAACCTTAAAATCATTAACCAACATTCCATGGTTTTCATCCTTTAAACCCGTTAAGAATCACTTAATTTCCCTCCATGGTGTTCGGCCATGCTCTTTGGCCGAACCCTATGGTTCATCCTTTCCATTGAAATACCATATGCTTCCCTTAATTTTTCTTCCATGGGGTTCGGTCATACACCATGGCCGAACCCTATGGTTCCTTACTTTAAACCAAATTTAAATCAAAATACCTATCGGTTCGACGACTCCTCCGGTTTTCCTTTGCTCCGACTTGTTCTTCCGATCCTTTCTTTCCTTAGCATCTTCCTCCTTCCTTCTTACTTCTTTGGCCGAGATTGTGACTTGAGAGAAAGAGATAGAATTCGGCCTTGAATGAGAGGGAGAGTGTTCGGCCTTGTGTGCTAACTTGAGATCAAAATATTTTCTAAGTCTTTTGTCTTGAGGAGTGATCGGCTAAGAGAGGGTTTGAGTTTTGAAATGTGTAACCGTGTTTGAATTTGAAATGTGTATCCTTGTTTGAATTTGAAACAAACCAAAACTCCTCCATCTCTCCAACTTGTAACCATTGTTTGAATTTGAAATAACCATAACCCCTCCATCTCTCCAACGTGTAACCATTGTTTGAATTTGAAATAACCATAACCCCTCCATTATCTCTCCATGTGTAACCATTGTTTGAATTTGAATTTTAATTCAAATCAACTCAACTCACTTAACTCATCACTTTAATTTAATTCAAATCAACTCAACTCACTTGATTGCATTCCCATTTTAATTCAACTCCATTTAATTAGGCTTGAACTCACTTGGTGGTCAACCAAGTCAAACACGACCAATTGGGTCCCAATTGGACATTTTGACCCAATTAACAATTTTGACCCAATTACCAATCTTGACCCAATTGAATACATCTTACCCAATTATTTCAATTGCAACCATATCCACAATCCGTTGGGTCTTAATTGGGCAGTTGACCCAACACTTTACCCATCTAAGGTCCATATCTAATAATTCACAAATTAAATGGCAAATTTCATATATATTAGTAACATGAAATTCCAAAGTGTTACACCTTCACCTCTATAATCCACAGCAGATCCACCTTGCCCACTCCTCAAGTCTCTCCACTTATCAACTTTTAATCCTAGCCCTCCATTCCCACTTTAGAACCTATAAATAGAGCAATAGGGTTAAGGCTAGAACTCGAATTGGAATAAGGACACAAGGCTTGGCGTGGACCAGTGAAGGAGGAGAAGAGAAAGACAAGAGAAATTTTGGAAATTCAAACTTCAATGGTTAGCTTTTGATTTATATTTCCATTATTTTTTTTTTTTTTTTTGTATTCTCTGTGATTCAAATCCAAGCACTGTAAATTTAAGTTTCAAGTTTAATAATCGAATTTAAAGTGCGATGAAATTGTAACACCCAGGATTTTCAAGTTATCAATATATATGAAATTTGCCCATTTAATTTGTGAATTAATGGATATGGACCTTAGATGGGTAAGATGTTGGGTCAATTGCTCAATTAAGACCCAATGGATGGAGGACATGGTTCAATTGAATTAAATGGGTGAGATTTATTTAATTGGGTCAAAATGCCCAATTGGGACCCAATGGGTCGTGGTTGACTTGGTTGACCTGTAATAGCCCGGACTTTTTAAATCAGTATAAATGTGGATATTATTTATTTTAATGGTGGAAATTGGAAATTTGATGGAATAAATGGTGAATGGATCAAAATATGGACAAAGGCCCAAGTATGGCCCAATGGACCATGGATTGGATTTAAATTCATTTAAATGGTCAATGATGGTCAATTGGGCCAAGGATTGTCAAATTAGGCCCAATACCCATTTAGGACCCAATGGGTCAAGATGATGTAAGCTCTAAGCTAAATGGGTAGGAGGTGAATGTAATTGGGCCATGGGCCCAATGGTGATCCAAATAGTTGAAATGGATTTAATTAAATCACCTAAGTTAGTGGTGAATAGACCAAGGTGACATGGCTGAATGGGGCCCACCTCCACCTCACCAAGTGAGGTGGCGTGTGGACCAAGGATTGGTGGGGCCGGCCACCATGGTTGAATTGGTCAACCATGGGTGGATGCATGGAGAAGAGTTAAAGGGAGTTAAGTGGGAATTAATTAACCTAACTTAATTATCTACTTAATTAAATAATTAAACTATTCAAAAAGTGGGTCAAATGGTCAAATGGAAGACCCAAAGAATCTTAGCTTCAAAGCTCAAGAACGTTGGGCTTGGTGGTGGTTTATCCCAATCACCACCATAAAGCATAAAAAATATCCCATGTTGGTTGGTGGAGAAATTAAATGGTGGACTGTAGGTCACTCCACCAAATGAGATGAACCTTATCTTTTTTTTCTCATATTTTTCCATGGAGCTCTTTCACTCTCTCCCTCTCTTCATCTCTCTCAAAACCGTCCCACACCAAGGAAAGAAGGAAGAAGAAAGCTAAGGAGAAAAGAAGAAGAGAAGAAAAAACTCAAAGCATAAGACACCACTCCAAGACCAAGACCTTAGGGTAATTCTCTCCATCTTCTCCTCCCTTCCCTCTCTCAGACACACCCCATCTTAGCCGACCCAAGCATTGGAGTTTTACCATTGATCAAGCATCTTAGCCGATCAACAAAGGAGAAGAAGAAGAAAGGAGGCTAAGGGTTCAAGAGGAGAAAGAGAAGCCGGAGGAGCCATCGGATCGTAAGTATTTCTAAACAAGAGATTAGATTTTTTTTAGGGTTTAAGAGATTATGAAATCCATTTCTTGGATTTAGTGGTGGCCAAAATGTCATGGGTCTTGGATCTCAAATCCATCCAAAAAAAAAAAATGAAGTAAGGAATGGACAAACCCTAATGAGTAAATTAGGTTAAGAAAAAAAAATGGATTAAGGACATTATGTATTTAAATTATTTAAGCAATGGATGTATGGAAATTTTGGAAGGAACCATGGTAGGTAATGAAGGGATTTTTAATGGGGTTTAAAGGTTTAAAATCATGAAAGGATGATTATGATTGTTAGGGTTTTTAATGATTAAGTGTAGAAATTTTTAAAAGGATTTTTAATAAGAAAAATCATGGGATATGTAAATGATTTTAATGGCCTTAAAAATGGTGGATGAAGGTGAACCAAGAACCATGGGTTCGGCCATGGTGTATGGCCAAACCCTATGGTGATGTAATGGTGGTTTTAAATGAGTTTAGAAGGATGGAAGATATGGAGTAATGTATTAATAATTTTGAGGTTTAAAAGGGTCAAATGTTTGTAAATTTTAAAGGGATCTTAATGAAGAAAATCATGGTATTAATGATTTTCAATGGCCTCAAAGGTGGTAGAGGAAGGTGACCCATGAACCCTATGGTTATGTATGTGTTTAAATGAATGGAGATTAAGTTAATTAAATGGCTGATTTCTAATGTTGTTATGTCATGGTTAATGAGACATCAATGGACCTATGTTGTGAATCAATTGATGGACTAAGATTAAGGTATATGCATATGGATTAATTACTGGGGATTAGATTAAGTAAATGGTTGTTTTTAATAATTTCATGTCATGGTTAATGAGACGTCAATGGACCCATGTTGTGAATCAATTGATGGACTAAGATTAAGGTATATGTATATGGATTAATTAATGGGGATTAGATTAAGTAAATGGCTGTTTTTAATAATTTTATGTCATGGTTGATGGGTCATGAATGGATCCAAGATTGTGGATCAATTACGGACCTAAGTTATGGATCATTAATGGGTCTAAGTTATGGATCAATTATGGACCATAATGTACATGGAAAAGTGAATGATTTATCCATGGAAGGAGTAGTGGCAAAATTGTAAATAATGGCCAAATTCAAGAACCATGGGTTCAACCATGGTGTATGGCCGAACCCCATGGGAGATGATCATGGATTTAGGGACTCTAAGTAATAACCTTATGTGTGATTAATAAAGCCTAGGGTGGTTGATTTTTAGACTCATGGGACTAAAAGATTTAATGGATTAAATGGGACCCACAAACTTGTTAGTGAGAGTATGGCTGAACCCCGCTAAGGTATGATTAATGGACTCAAATGGTTAAAAATATGGGCTGATTATTGATATGTAATAAGGTACCGGACATTGCAAGCGGTGCGCGATCGGCGACCGGGTTTGTGGACGGAGAAACGCAAAGGAACGTTAGTCGGTATTCGGTAGGATTCCTACCTTTTTGTAAGCCATGGATTATGTGTGATGTATGGGTTTTTCCTTGATTTATTTTGGTAAGCATATGATTGTTTTAAGATGGGTTTTAAGGCTATGATGTGTATATTGATGCTTTACTTGATCTATTTTTGATAATCAAAGTATATGTTTTATTGATGGGACTTTAAATGCCATGGTTTGTGCTATCATATATATTACATGGCATATGGCATCAATATCTCATGCATGACATGGGAGGGATATGGCATGGGAAGGATGAAATGAAACAGGAGTCCATGCTCTGTCGGGGCCACCGAGAAGCAAACATGGGGATAGCTCGATGTGCTATAACAGGAGTCCATGCTCTGTCGGGGCGACCAAGAAGCAAACATGGGGATATTTGATGTGTTTGATTCATCAGGAAGGTTACTATGGGCTCCATGATATGTTGATAAGGTTATTCAAACAAAGATGTTGTATTTATTATTATACCTTGATGATGGTTCTTCCATCAAGGGGGATGTTATATTCATTATTATACCTTGATGATGGTTCATCCATCAAGGGGGATGTTGTATTTATTATTATACGTTGATGATGGTTCTTCCATCAAGGGGGATATTCGTATTTGTACTTAGACCTTGATGAGGCTTTGCCATCAAGGGGGACATTATGTATGGTTGAAAAAGGGACATTGTACAATGATGGTATGGATGATGGGTGAGACACATGACATAAAACACCCATGGCATGTCATTCATTTTATGGTTTTCATTATATTATACCTATGTGCTTGTTATCACTAATCCATATGTTAGCCCTACTCAGAGTCCTAATGGGTGCGTTGTCTAGCGCCCTACTTCTACCCTAGCTGATGACGCAGGAGATGGCGGACATGAAGGACGAGACGGAGGCCAAGCTTAGGAGCTTGGAGAAGCAAGCTACTTAGTTTATTTAAATTTATTTTGGAAATGTAATTTGAGTAGCTTAGCTCGTCGGATTGTAATAATTTCTATTTCTTGCTATGGTTTGGACTTTACTTTTGGATGTGATTAATTTTGAGGTATTTTAGTAATTAAATGAATGTATCTTCCCTGCTATCTAAAAATTGGTAGGATAGTCTCTATTATAATTCCGCATTTTAGTTTAATATTCCTCGAGCTTACTTCTACGTGTGAACTGTACTTGTGGACTTAGTTCCACGCACACGTAGGGTTGGCCAGTTAAGGGCCGGGCTTTAGAAGCTCGGACTTAACTCGCGTCGTGACGTCCGCATCCTTTGTCACTCTTTATTTCAAAAAAAAAAATTAGACTCTAATTTCGGTGAAAAAGGGGAGGGCGTTACATGACCACCAAGTGAGTTCAAGCTTACTTAATTGGGGCTGAATTACATTGGAAATGGAATTGTGTATTTGAGTTGATTTTAAGTGAGTTAAGTGAGTTGAGTTTAAAAGAATGAAAAATAATTGAGTTATGGTGAGTTGGATGGGAAGTTAATGTGAGTGGAGTAGGTGGAGAGATACATCTCATGAGACCCAACACAAGGTATACACGTTGGAGTTGGGAGTTTCATCTCAATGGATGAAACTCCAAATAAATCATTAATGAGGGAGATGAGGAGTTTTGTTGTTTCAAATACCAATTCAAGGATGCACGTTGGTAACATGGGAGTTTCATCTCATGGGATGAAACTCCATGTGTATCATGAATGGGAAGGTGACGGTTTTGTGATGCCACACAAGGTTATACATAGCACACGTTGGAAACATGGGGGCGTTTCCATCTCAAGATGGAAACTTAAGAGCCAAACGTTGGGTGTGTTTCATCTCATGGATGAAACCCCCAAATGAAACTTTAAGGAGGGAGGTGAAAGGGCATGAGAGTTACAAAGGGGTGTCATCAAGGGACACCACCTTTGGCCGACCCTCATTAATCAAGAAAGGAGTGGAGTTTTCATTTCACTCTCTCCCTCTCTTGGCCGAATCACTCCTCAAGATAAGAACACTTAGTGTAGTTTCATCTCACTCTCTCTCCCTCTCACACAAAGCCGACCACTCTCAAGACAAGGACTTGGAGTATTTTCTATCCCAAGCTTCTCTCTCTCCCTCAAATCTATACCTCTTGGCCGAACCACTCCAAGAGATTTTATCAAGGTCAATCTCGGCCAAGGATCAAGGAGGAAGAAGAGGCTAAGGAAAAGGAAGACCAAAGGAACAAGGAGTGAAAGAAACCGGAGGAGTCGCGAAATCGGTAAGTACTTGTTAGATTTTTATTAAGTAAGAAAAGATGATCAAGGATCGGCCAAACCCTAAGGTTTTATGTAGAAAAACCATTAAGGACAAAGGAAGGGTTGGATGAGGTTCGGCCATGATGTATGGCCGAACCCCATCAAAAGATCAATCTTACATGTATGATTTTATGAAGGGAAATGATGAACCATAGGGCTCGGCCATGTTGTATGGCCGAACCCCATGGAAAGGATATTGGTGAGTATTAATGATGTTAAAGGGTTTAAATGGATGTTTTTGGTGAAGATCCTTAGACCATGGGTTCGGGCATGGAGTATGGCCGAACCCCATAAAGAATTATGGAATTATGTTCATGTATTTGGATCATGGAAATGATGGGGAAAGGTGATAAGTTTAATTGATTTTAAACATGGTAAATGATGATCAAAAGGATGAACCTAAATGTATGGTTAAACCCCATGGAGGGACTTTGAATATGGACCTAAGAGTGTAAACCATTTAAAGGAGAAAAGGGGAAAATAAAACATCATGGGTTCGGCCATGGTGTTTGGCCGAACCCCATGAACCATGTAAATAGGTCATTCATGGATCTATCATGTTAGATGAATGGATTATGTTCTTGGATATAGATTTGTATAAGTGGCCTAAAATGTATGATTGACTCATGGAATTGAAGGACCACCATGACCGAACCCCATGAGGAATATTTTGTGGACCTATGTTTTTGGACCTAAAATATAAGGTGATGGAAACAATGGCAAAGAAGTAAATATGGGTAAAATGAAAGAACATGGGTTCGGCCATGGTGTATGGCCGAATCCCATGAGGAATGTTTTTATGGACTTAGGTTGTTACCAAGATTAGATTATTATTGTGTAAGTGATTAGAGTTATAAATCAAAGATGGCTTGATCTTGGATTTAATGTAAATGATCAAAGGACTACAAAGAGGGACCAAAATCAAGTGAGTGAGGTTCGGCCATGTTGTATGGCCAAACCCCACCAAGATGTATTTTGTGGACTAAGGGTTAAATGATTAACTTAGTGGTGATTGAGTAATAAATCAAAGGAGGGACTTAAACAGTAATGCCCCACCCTTTTTCACTCGCTTTCCTTTCCGAAAATCAGACTCTATTTTTTTTTTTTTATAAACATAGAGTGAGCAAGAGCGGGACGTCACGACGCAAGCTAAGTCCGAACTTCTAAAGTCTGACCCTTAACTGGCCAACCCTATGTGTGCATGGACTAAGTCCATGGAAATGGTTCACACATAACAATATAGACTTGCAGAATAAAATCATAACATGCGGAATTATAATAGAACCAAGTTCTATTCCATTTCAGATAGCAAAGTACGTCAAGTCCTTAATCATCATTAACATAACACAATCATCCGAATAAACATCCAACTATAGGAAATCATCTAAGTTATTACATGTGCAAAGTCTAGTTACTCAAATACAAATCCATAAGTAACTTAATCAAAATATAAACTAAAATCATCCAAGCTCCTATGCCTGGCCCGTTTCGCGCTCATCGTTCCCCTTGTTTCCTATATCATCCACTAGGGTAGAAGTAGGGCTTTAGAACAACGCGCCCAGTAGGTATTCCCGTTAGGGCTAACACATGGTTGGTACAAAACATGCATATAATATAATAATAAATCCATATAAAATCAATGCCATGACATGTGTAGTATGCAATGAGTCCCACCCATCATAAACACAAGTATCCTCTTGATGGAATTCTCATCATCAAGGTACCCCCACATAGGTCTTTCGGACGCCCCCACGGAGTGTGGCCCCTCCGATTTCTTCTTGATGGGATTCTCACCATCAAGGTATCCCACAAAGGTTTTTGAGACTCCCAAACGGAGTGTGGTCCCTTCGGTTACATATCCTTCACCCCATGCCATGCATGAGATGCCAATGATGTAAAGACCCACCATTTCCGAGATTCAGAGTCTAATTTTTTTTTAATAATAATATAATAACACCGGAAGAGGGCGGACGACGTCACGATGCGAGCTAAGTTCGGACTTCCAAAGTCCGACCCTTAACTGGCCACCAATGTGAGCATGGACTAAACCCATGAATAACAAACCACACATGGAACTAATCAAGTCATGCGGAATAAACTAGACCAATTGCGGAAATACTGATTGCGGAATTATACTGAATAGATAGCAAGTACAAGTCTCCCATTAAAACTGCTTAAAGCAAGCATCCATTATCAAACTATAAACAAAGCATAGCAAAGTTACTAGTTATTACATGTCCGTAAAATGTAATTCAAATGACAGTAAAATAGAAGTTCATTCCAACACTCAAGCTCTTAAGCTTGGCTCCCCTCCTGGTCCTCGACCTTCTCTTTCCCTTTCCCTTTTCCTGCATTATCCTCTAAGGATAGAAATAGGGCATTAGATCAACGCGCCCAGTAGGTTTTCTGATCAGGGTTACCACATGGTTAGTATGTACAACATGCATCTATATAGTATATGATCATCCAAAAACATCTGAAATCAATGCTATGTATGTAAGTGCAAATGTAATGAGTCCCACCCATCACACATATACATAGCCATCACTTGACGAGACTCTCCTCGTCAAGGTAAACCACAGTACTCTTTCATTTCTTCTTGATGATATTCCTCCTGGCGGGAGCCTCATCGCCTAATGACGCCAATGTGACTCTCATCATCATGATATTCCTCCTAGCGGTACCCTCATCGCCTAAGGAGGCCGATGTAACTCTCATCATTATGATATTCCTCCTGGCTCCTTGTTGCTTCCTTCCTTCTTGTTCTCCTCTTGATCTTTGGCTGATTGTATGCTTGAACAATGGTGAAAACACCAAAAGATAATTCAGCCAAGGAGGTAGGTTCTTGAGAGAGAGAGAGAGAGAGAGAGGAATTCTAAGATTCTTTGTGATGGAATTCGTCCAAAATGAATGGTGTATTCCTTTTGTTAAACAGACCCATATCCTCTCATTAACCCTCATCAATCTTTGATCAAACCAAGGAGGCATTTGGTGCCAAACAAGGCACTCCTTGACACTCCCAGCGTTGCAGCCTTGGGTTTCCATATGAGATGGAAACCCTCCAAATTCCCATGAGATTTTTATCCCATCTCGTTTAAATCCATTTAAACCCATGCATGGAGATTACCATTACAAGGTCACCAACGTGTGGGACTTGTTTTGGGTTGTTTAAGATCAAGACAACTCTTCTCCTCCCCTTTGACTCACTTGAACTCAAGACCCCTTTGATTTCCAATTTAACTCACCCAACTCATTAGCTCAACTCACCACATTAAATGTCATTCATTTAATGCACTTGAGTCAACTCAACCATTTAATTCAAATCCAACTCATTTTAATCCCAACTCAACTTGATTTAACTCATATTTGAGCTCACTTGAGGGTCCACACGGTCAACCATGGTCCACATGGTCAACTCGACCCATTGGGTCCCCATTTAGCCCATGGATCCAATTTGACGCCATGACCCAATTATGGGTGGTTTAGCCATTTGAATGTGGTTTTACACATTTGTATCAAGCCTACCCATTTATCATACATTTCATTTCCAATCAATTCAGCTTAACCATAATAAAATTGAGCTTACCCAATGGTCAAATAAGTCCACCATGTCCCATTGGGTCCCAATTGGGTCCTTTGACCCAATTAACCATTTTGACCCAATTTGATGTACATTACCTCTTTACTTAAATTTGATCCTTATAATATGTTCCTAAGGTCTTAATTTGAACAATGGGCCCCACAATTTTCTCATTTAAAATCACATCTAGTAATTTTACCATTCCAGTGGCATTTTCGTAAATATTCATATCATTGAGAAATTGGAGTGTTAAAAATGAAAACACATGTTATTTTATAAAATAAACATAGCATTAAAACTCACAATTTGAAACATATCCTTTACAACATAAATTCATCAAAACAAGATGAAATCATTGTACATAAAATCCATGGTTTCAAAGAGGTGGAATCTTACCAAAGACCGCTAACGCGTCCTTGCGCTTTCGTCCGGTAACTGCTCACGATCGTACATAGCTTGTGAGGTCCCGTTACCTTATAATGCATTAATCAATTAAAACCATGTCCCATTTGATTTACAATAATATTTAAGTCCATAAACACAATCTTCTTAATAACAAAGTCCACAAAACAATCCCCATGGGGTTCGACCATACACCATGGCCGAACCTATGGTCCATTAATTTTACTTATTTATAATATTGCCATCATGGTTATCATTCCATTATTCTCACCCTTTATAAATTAAAACCATATATCATTCCCCATGGGGTTCGGCCATACACCATGGCCGAACCCATGGTCTATCATTTTCACACTTATTTACATCATTGCCATTATTCAAATCCATAAAAACATTTCTCATGGGGTTCGGCCATACACCATGGCCGAACCCATGATTCCTCACTTTCACCCTTTATTACAAGTTTGCCATTGGTCTAATCATTTCAAACCTTTCATTCATTAACACATGCCTATGTCCATGTTTTGATCCACAAACCTACCTCATGGGGTTCGGCCATACATCATGGCCGAACCCATGATCCTTCATTTTTTTTGCTTATATTTACAACATGCCATTCATACCACTCCATTCATTTAAATCTACCATAAATAGACCCTAAGTCCAAAAATGATCCATACATAATTCATTCACCATTTACATGACTTATAATCTTAGGTTTAGGCTCCAAAACATAGGTCCATTCATTTATACGTTATATACATGGATCCACCAATGATCCACAATCATAGAACCATTTAATCATTCCTGTATTTACTCATATTAGATCCATAATATTGGTTCATGGGGTTCGGCCATACACCATGGCCGAACCCATGATATCATGGTTCCATCCTCCTTCTTAATTTATATAACAATTACAAAGAATTGATTCAAGGGGTTCGGCCAAACACCATGGCCGAACCTTATTATGTATGACTTTCCAATTATATTATTTTCCGTACTTGAATCCATAATCCAAGGTTCCTTCCTTTTTGATAGAAAATCCATACTTAGAAACTTTCTAATTTAATAACCATCCTCCACTTAATCAATTAAAATTTAACAATACCATCCATGAAACTTAACCAATGTTCCTCCATGGGGTTCGGCCCTTCATCATGGCCGAACCCTATGGTTCATCAACTTCTCTAAAACCATTTAAATCCTTTTAAAACATACATAATTATTCCATGGTTTTCATGATCTAATTGCATCTAAAACCATCAAACCTTCTATCTATTTAAAATAAAACATAAATAACCTCTCCCATCATTTTCCATGTTCTAAGTACATGAACATAATTCCATAAATATTTATGGGGTTCGGTCATACTCCATGGCCGAACCCATGGTCTAGGATCTTCACCAAAAGCATCCATTAAAACCATTATAAATTTATTAACCAACTCCCATAGTTTTCCTCATTAAAAATCCATACATTAAACCATGTCTTTCCATGGGGTTCGGCCATGCACCATGGCCGAACCCTATGGTCCATTCTTTCCATTAAAAACACTATATTCATCTCCCAATTCCCTTTCATGGGGTTCGGCCATACACCATGGCCGAATCCTATGGTTCCTTATCTTAAACAAAATTTATCAAAATACTAACTGATTTCGCGACTCCTCCGGTTTTCCTTCGCTTGTTATTGTTCTTCCGATCCGTTCCTTCCTTGGCCTTCTCTCCTCCTAGATCTTTCACAAAGCTGAGAACACCTCTTGCTAATGTGCAAACCAGCGTTAAGACCCTTGTTTAATTGTGTATTTTCGTGAGCCTCTTCTTCCTCTCTTTTATAGTTTCCAATTGGTCCCAATTTAGAAGGTACCATGCACCCCTTGTTGCCTTATGCACCTCCCTTCTATAAACTCTCAATTGGCCAATCTTAATCCTAAATTTAGAAGGTGCCATACGCCCTTCTTGCCTCTTTTATAACACATCCACTTGGCCAAGCAACTTCTTTATTTGGATTTAAACATCTTCTTTATTTAAGCAATAAGATATCATTGCCTAATCCCAATCCATCTACACGTTTTTGCCCAATTTAGGACAATCCTTGGTCGCATATAACTCCTTGATTTTTGTGATAGAAAATCTTATCTTGTATGCGCATATCTCATGGATATGCATATCTTCATAATCGGCCATGCAATCTATCTCTAATTCTCTCCATGCACATAATCATGAATTGCATATCTAATAATCGGCCAATCAATCTTCCAAGTTCCTTTATGCGCATGACAATTTATCCAAATCCCTTATTTATATATATATTGCATTACTAATTAAATTCAGCCCCATTTAATTTAAATTGAAACCATTTCCACAACCGTTGGGTCTTAATTGGGCACTGACCCAACACTTTACCCATATAAAGTCCATATCTAATAATTCACAAATTAAATGGGTAATTTTCATATATATTAATAACTTGAAAATCCGGGATGTTACAATACAACCCTCTTTTTAAAATATTCGTCTCGAAAATCGAGTGAAGTAGGGTTTCAAACATTTACATCAATAGCTCAAGATGAGCTGTCCTCATTTCAAACTCGAGTTCCCATGTGGCATCCTCAATGCCACGTCGATCCCATACCACCTTGACAAACTGGATCGCTCGGTTCCGTAGTACCCTTTGTTCTGTTTCCACCACTCGGACAGGCTTTTCAACGTAAGTCACGTCGCTCTGGACCTCTATGTCTTGTATGTTCAGTACATGAGAGGGATCACGATTGTACTTCCTCAACATCGATATATGGAACACATCGTGCAAAGATGCCAACTGTGATGGGAGTGCCAATTGATAAGCCACGTCCCCCATCCTTCTTATGATTGAAAAAGGTCCCACATATCTTGGCGACAATTTCCCTTTCTTTCCAAATCTCATGTGTCCCTCTCGTGGCGAGACTTTCAAGAATACCATGTCCGCCACTTCAAATTCAAGGAACCTCCTCCTCTTGTCAGCATAGCTCTTCTGACAACTTTGTGCAGTCAATAGATGCTGCCGTATCAACTGTATCTGCGTTGTAGTCTCTGCAACCAACTCAGGTCCAATCAGTGCAGGCTCACCGGACTCTGTCCAGCACACTGGTGACCTACATGGTCTACCATATAGAGCCTCAAATGGTGCCATCTGGAGGCTTACCTGGTAACTGTTGTTGTATGAGAATTTTCCAATGTCTGTATTGTTCTCTCAGATTGCCCATCAGTCTGTGGATGGAATGTTGTGCTAGTCAATAAGTCTGTTCCCATGGCCGACTGCATACTCTGCCATACTCTGCCGGTGAATCGACCATTTATGTCGGACACAATATTCAGAGGAATACCATGCAATCTGATGATATCCCTGATATACCGAAGACCCAAAGTCTCAGATGAGTCTGTCATCTTAATGGGAATGAAATGTGCAGACTTGGTCAGTCGGTCTACCATGACCCATATCGCATCGTTGCCCTTTGAAGACCTTGGCAACCCTGTCACAAAATCATGGAGATGTGCTCCCATTTCCATTCCGGCATTGGTAAGGGTTTGAGTAACCCTGGTGGCTTCTAATGTTCCGTCTTAACCTGCTGACACGTTAAGCAATGAGCCACAAATTCTGCCACATCCTTCTTGAGTCCGTGCCACTAGTAATGTCTCTTCAGGTCGTGATACATCTTGGTGCTGCCCGGATGAATAGAGAGTTTGGTCTGATGTGCCTCAACCAGTAACTCTTTTCTGCAGCTTTTTGGTACATATACCTTTCCTCGGAATACAAGACATTGTCCTGGTCGTAACTCCCATTTCGGTATGACTTCACCAGTAGACATCTTGGCCCATATCTCCTCAACTTCTGGGTCTGTCCGCTGTTCCTGTTCAATCTTGTCAAGTACCACTTAATTACATCAAAGTCACTCATATCAACCTATGAGTTTCATTCTCGTAGAACTTACTCTGTCTCATGTTACCTCTTTTTCTTGTGAACCCATTTGCGATCTTATGTAGATCAATGTATTCTATTTCCCTTTACTTGCTACCAAGATATTTTTCGTATGTGCTCCCTCAAAACGTTCATTCGTCTATTCTCTATGTGAGGTAGCCTGCCAATACGAGCCTATACTCAAGTCTTTTGCTGATTCCATTTTGACTAGGTTTCTAGCTGCACTCTCCTGGAACTCCATTGACTAACTATAGAGTCAGGTGATCAGTCTAACTCGGCAGTTGCCCATAGCTTCCCATTCGAGTTTCACTAGACTCTTAGCCTTTCCACTAAGTACATCTCCAAAAGTAAGCATATCTTCATTTTCTCATATGTCACTATGTGACTAACACCTTCTGTTCAAAACTTCTATGATACCGAGTATCTCTCCACACTAACTTTCCTGTGATATAAGTCGTAATACGACTAACACATTTTTCTTATAACGTGGGATGTAAATCAAAACATGTCCCAATCATTAGATCTATATGTCATCTATGAGACGAACTGGTCCATCATAGTACCAACATGTCTACCATGGTACCGATACCTGACATTAATCCAAACCACCATGGGAATTCATCTTCCATAGTTATAAACATCCATCCCTGGTACCACTCTATCAGTGAGTATCACCTACCCATAGTTAATAACCATCCATGAATATAACCCCCCTCTGGGTATATTTCATTCATGGGCATAACTAATCCATCCTTGATCATAATCAATCCAGGTACATCTTCCATCATGAGATATTCTATCCGTAGAAACAACATTCGAATGCATCACTACGTGACTGTAGTAATAATATCAAAACATAAACATACCCCGACCCCTAGTAAGACTTAATGCCCATGACTTACTAAGCGGAAGAGTCACGTCCAATGTGATCAAGTATACCCCGCCCTGCATCCTTTCACCCTAAGGGTGATTCAGTCAAGCTCCAAGGCGGTCGGATCGCGTCTAACGAAGCTAGCACCACCCCCATGGGGTAAAATAGTACCTAGCTCTGCGCATCCATGCACATCAAGTGTGCAATAAAAGCCGTGAGAGCGTCCTCCAGCGCGAAGCCTACGAGGGACCCACTTCTCAACGGTAACCCTACGGGACCAAGTCTCCGTATTTCACATCGAGGTTCCCACAGTCTCATAGCTACTCTAAGCCATACTCATGGAATCTATATACTTATCTCATCACTATCACGTGAGATACGCACCCATGCCACAACTTAATAAACTCAAGTGACCTCGTGACATACATCTCAATGCCCAAGTCCTCATAAACTCTTAAATTTACAAACTTTATTGAAAATTATTCAAACTTTCATCACAATACAAGGGTTGGTAGGGTCAGAACAAACCCTTTAAAACGTACCTACAACCCTTACAAAATCTTTCCCTTGTCCCTACATTTCCTTACCCTTTTCTTAGCTTAATCTTCCGTAGAAGACTCTGCATCATCATAAAAATCGAAGAAGTTGTCAGGGCATGTCGTTGATGTGTGCCCCAACACTCCACAAGTCAGACAGGGTATTATTCCTGGTCCCCCAATGTAAGGACAGTTAGTCCTCTCCTTCCCGTGCCCGTGAAGTCCACAAATAGGGCAAATAACCTCAATAGGGTGGGGGCAATAAGTACCGTTGTACCCCTCTTGATTGCATAGTTCGCACATATATTCTATCAACTCATCCGAAGTCGGAGTAGCCGGAGTATACTTGGGCGAGCCTATCTCCCCTACAGATTCTTCAAAGTTTGGGACACCTTCCTCGTCCTCTTCGGTTACAAAGGCTGGAGCAACCCCAACATTGTATTCGGGTGATTCTACTTCCATGTCCTGACTGGTTACAACTTCATTGATGAAGTTTGGCACGCTGGAATCGTCGGACGAAGAAACCAGATCTATTGGACAGCTAGGTATCCCTCTGTCCCACAACTCTGTATACTCTGTGTTGCCTGTCATATCTGTATCACAACAACCGAAGTATGTTAATGCCAACAACAGTTCTAATCAAACTAAATCTTTGCTTTGGGGAATTTCTCTATGTATCACATAATGTCTCATGTTTGGGGAAATTGCCAAATAAACAACTTGTGTTTCTTGTCCTTGGGAAAATTGCCAAAACAGTACTTTTTGTATTTCTTTGGGGAAACTTCCTAAGTATCAATTGTTTGTTTCTCAATTTGGGGATATCGGGGAAATATATCCCATGTTGCTATGTTTGATAATTCTAATTATTTTGACTGTACTTCCTTTCCTATCATCCATTGAGTCTAACGAAGTAAATTAACGCACGAGACCCGAATTAATTTACTCCGAAAGATTCAATGTTTCTGGTTCGCTCTGATACCAACTGTAATGCCCCGCCCTTTTTCACTTGCTTTCCTTTCCGAAAATCAGACTCTATTTTTTTTTTTTTTTTAAATATAAAGTGAGCAAGAGCGGAACGTCACGACGCGAGCTAAGTCTGAACTTCTAAAGTCCGACCATTAACTGGCCAACCTTATGTGTGCATGGACTAAGTCCATGGAATCGGTTCACACATAACAATATAGACTTGCGGAATAAAACCATAACATGCGGAATTAGAATAGAACCAAGTTCCATTCCATTTCAGATAGCAAAGTATGGCAAGTCCTTAATCATCATTAACATAACACAATCATCCGAATAAACATCCAACCATAGGAAATTATCTAAGTTATTACATGTCCAAAGTCTAGTTACTCAAATACAAATCCATAAGTAACATAATCAAAATATAAACTAAAATCATCCAAGCTCCTATGCCTGGCCCGTTTCGCGCTCATCGTTCCCCTTGTTTTCTATATCATCCACTAGGGTAGAAGTAGGGCGCTAAAACAACGTGCCCAATAGGTATTCCCGTTACTGCTAACACATGGTTAGTACAAAACATGCATATAACATAATAATAAATCCATATAAAATCAATGCCATGACATGTGTAGTATGCAATGAGTCCCACCCATCATAAACACAAGTATCCTCTTGATGGAATTCTCATCATCAAGGTACCCCCACATAGGTCTTTCGAACGCGCCAACTGAGTGTGGCCCCTCTGGTTTCTTCTTGATAGGATTCTCACCATCAAGGTATCCCACATAGGTTTTTCGGACGCCCCGACGGAGTGTGGCCCCTCCGCTTACATATCCTTCACCCCATGCCATGCATGAGATGCCAATGAAAACACATGCTATTTTATAAAATAGACATAATATTAAAACTCACAATTTGAAATATATCCTTTACAACATAAATTCATCAAAACAAGATGAAATCATTGTATATAAAATCCATGGTTTCAAAGAGGTGGAATCCTACCAAAGACCACTAACGCGTCCTTGTGCTTTTGTCCGGTAACCTCTCACGATCGTACACAGCTTGTGAGGTCCCGTTACCTTATAATGCATTAATCAATTAAAACCATGTCCCATTTGATTTACAATAATGTTTAAGTCCATAAACACAATCTTCTTAATAACAAAGTCCACAAAACAATCCCCATGGGGTTTGGCCATACATCATGGCCGAACCCATGGTCCATTAATTTTAATTATTTACAATATTGCCATCATGGTTATCATTCCATTATTCTCACCCTTCATACATTAAAACCATATATCATTCCCCATGGGGTTCGGCCATACACCATGGCCGAACCCATGGTCTATCATTTTCACACTTATTTACATCATTGCCATTGTTCAAATCCATAAAAACATTTCTCATGGGGTTCGGCCATACACCATGGCCGAACCCATGATTCCTCACTTTCACCCTTTAATACAAGTTTGCCATTGGTCTAATCATTTCAAACCTTTCATTCATTAACACATGCCTATGTCCATGTTTTGATCCACAAACCTACCTCATGGGGTTCGGCCATACATCATGGCCGAACCCATGATCCTTAATTTTTTTGCTTATATTTACAACATTGCCATTCATACAACTCCATTCATTTAAATCTACCATAAATAGACCCTAAGTCCAAGAATGATCCATACATAACTTATTCACCATTTACATGACTTATAATCTTAGGTTTAGGTTCCAAAACATAGGTCCATTCATTTATACATTATATACATGGATCCACCAATGATCCACAATCATAGAACCATTTAATCATTCCTATATTTACTCATAGTAGATCCATAATATTGGTTCATGGGGTTTGGCCATACACCATGGCCGAACCCATGATATCATGGTTCCATCCTCCTTAATTTATTTAACAATTACAAATCCATAATTGAACCATAGACTTGATTCATCAACTTCTCTAAAACAATTTAAATCCTTTTAAAACATACTTAATTATTCCATGGTTTTCATGATCTAATTGCATCTAACACTATCAAACCTTCTATCTATTTAAAATAAAACATAAATAACCTTTCCCATCATTTTCCATGTTCTAAGTACATGAACATAATTCCATAAATATTTATGGGGTTCGGCCTTGGAGTATGGCCGAACCCATGGTCTAGGATCTTCACAAAAAGCATCCATTAAAACCCATATAAATTTATTAACCAACACCCATAGTTTTCCTCATTAAAAATCCATACATTAAACCATGTCTTTCCATGGGGTTCGGCCATGCACCATGGCCGAGCCCTATGGTCCATTCTTTCCATTAAAAACACTATATTCATCTCCCAATTCCCTTCCATGGGGTTCGGCCATACACCATGGCCGAACCCTATCGTTCCTTATCTTAAACAAAATTTATCAAAATACTAACCGGTTCCGCGACTCCTCCGGTTTTCCTTCGCTTGTTCTTACTCTTCCGATTCGTTCCTTCCTTGGCCTTCTCTCCTCCTAGATCTTTCACAAAGCTGAGAACACCTCTTGCTAATTTGCAAACCAGCGTCAAGACTCTTGTTTAATTGTGTATTGCCGTGAGCCTCTTCTTCCTCTCTTTTATAGTTTCCAATTGGTCCCAATTTAGAAAGTACCATGTGCCCCTTGTTGCCTTATGCGCCTCCCTTCTCTAAACTCTCAATCGGCCAATCTTAATCCTAAATTTAGAAGGTGCCATGCGCCCTTCTTGCCTTTTCTATAACACATCCACTCGGCCAAGTAACTTCTTTATTTGGATTTAAATATCTTTTTTATTTAATCAATAAGATATCATTGCCTAATCCCAATCCATCTACACGTTTTTGCCCAATTTAGGACAATCCTTGGTCGCATATAACTCCTTGATTTTTGTGATAGAAAATCTTATCTTGTATGCATATATCTCATGGATATGCATATCTTCATACTCGGCCATGCAATCTATCTCTTATTCTCTCCATGTGCATAATCATGGATTGCATATCTAATAATCGGCCAATCAATCTTCCAAGTTCCTTTATGCGCATGACAATTTATCCAAATCCCTTATTTATATATATATTGCATTACTAATTAAATTCAGTGCCATTTAATTTAAATTGAAACCATTTCCACAACCGTTGGGTCTTAATTGGGCAATGACCCAACACTTTACCCATATAAGGTCCATATCTAATAATTCACAAATTAAATGGGTAATTTTCATATATATTAATAACTTGAAAATCTGGGGTGTTACAAAAACCAAGTGAGTGATGTTCGGCCATGGTGTATGGCCGAACCCCACAAAGTGTGTTTATGGACTTGGACATTATTGTAAATCAAATGGGACATGGGATTGATTGGTTGGCATGTTATAAGGTAACGGGACCTCATAAGGGGTGTACGATCATGAGCGGTTTCCGGACGAAAACACAAGGACCCTATAGTGGTCATTGGTAGGATTCTACCTCTTTGAAACCATGGGACATGTAATACGGTTTAATTTCTTATTGTGATGAGTTATGTTGTAAAAATGATATGTTTCAAATATGAGATTTTAATGCTATGATTATATTATTACATGGCATGTGTTCACTTACATCTCATGTATGGCATGGGAGGGATGTTTGTAACCGGAGGCCACGCTCCGTCGGGGTGTCTGTAAGGTATTCGTGGGCAGACCTTGATGTGCTTTATCCATCAAGAAGTAACCGGAGAACACACTCAGTCGGGGCGTCCGTAAGGTAACTGTGGGGATACCTTGATGAGGAGAATTCCATCAAGAGGATACAAGTGTTTATGATGGGTGGGACTCATTGCATATGACACCATGGCATAGCATTGTTTTTACATGGTTTTATTATTATGTTATCTATATGATTTGTACTAACCATGTGTTAACCCTATTTGGAGTACCTACTGGGCGCATTGGCTAACGCCCTACTTCTACCCTAATGGATGACACAAGAAATGAAGGAAACGATGAACGTGATCGGAGCCAAGAATAGGACTTGGATGTGTTTTAATCATATTTTATTGAAGTTACTCATGGACTATGTAATTCGAGTAGCTAGCATTTGGATATGAAATAACTTAGATAATTTGCTATGGCTTGAATGGTTTATTTTGGATATTTAAGTTATGATAATTATGGTTAAGATTTGGACTACTTTGCTATCTAAAATGGAATAGAATTAGGTTCTATTATAATTCCGCAGTTATGTTTTATTCCGCATGTATAACTTATTGTGTGTGAACCATATTCGTGGACTTAATGCATACACACGTATGGTTGGCTAGTTAAGGGTCAGGCTTTAGAAGCTCGGACTTAGCTCGGGTCGTGACGTCCCGTTCTCTGTCACTCTTCTATTATAAAAAAAAACAAATAGACTCTAATTTTCGGAAAGCAAGTGACAAAAGGTGGGGCGTTACAGAAATATTAGTTTCCGATTTTCCAATTAAGTGATATCTATGTTATCATTGTTTGTTATTTAAATTTATTTTTGAATCTAATACTATGATTGAAATTAATTGCATATGCTCTAAGGTTAGAAGTAATGAGATATTTAGGCTTGAACAGTCCTTCCGCTTCAGGGATCTAAGGCTTTCTTTGAGAAAAGTGCAATGAAATATTTAGGACCTATTGAGCACTGAAATATTACATTTTTACCCCTGATTATAGGACTTATTAGCCTTGATTCTGTATATACCACATGCGTTTAAAGTCATCTTCTAGTTTTGTAGATAAAAATGGAAAATTTAGGAAAATAATCTTAAGACAGTAGATAATTGCAAGTTTGGTGCTTAAAATAGAAGACCTTGAATTTTTATAATTAATTTCACTCCACTTTTAGGGTTTTCATGTCAATCGGTTAGTTTAGATCTAGTTATGAGAGTACAAACTAAATCAATATTTTAGATTTTAAAGTGGTGAAGTTAATTATTTAATTCTGGAAGAGAAAACGTACAATTCAAGAGGCAAACGTTGAAATTCAAGATTAATGGGCCAAGGATCAACTTCAATTGGGCCATGCTAAGCTCCACAGGCCAGCATTGGGCCAGGACACATGTAGTCCATGTGCATATCACAAATGGGCCAGGCTAATGAGCACACCAAAAGTCGAACAAAGGCCCAAGTTATCAAGCTCAAGGTCAAGTCAAGTGGGCCTACGATGAAGTCCATGAGTTGAGGTCCAAGATCCAAAGTCCAATAAGGCTCAATGGTCCAAAGTTCGAAATTCACCCTGTGATCCACAAGGCCATGGCCGAAATCCAAAACCCTAATCCTCTCTATTCCATGCACATTTCATCTCCACCCTCCATTCCCCATCTTAGATCTCCACCTTCCATCTCATATACCAAAATTAGGTAAAACCCTAGAGCATCCATGCTAATCCATCTCAAAGCATATCTTTCATTAAATCTAGGCCATTCATCATATCATATATTCATCTCCAGCTTTAAATCACAAGACTTCATTAAGAACCATGTTAGTGCCCTGGCTTGACTAAGTCTATGTTTGTCAATTACATGACTCGGGTAGAAGCACTTGCCAAGAAGCTTGAAGACTCAAGATGATCGAGGAAGAAGATCATGCTCCACCAAGCTCAAAGCTCGTCCTCATGGCAATCACAAGAATAGGTATAAGGCCATAGATGACCCTAAGTGGAACCCACACCAAACAGAAGACCACTAGGCTTAGTTGCATATGTTGGTAATAAACATAACATGCCTAGAGAGAAAGCTGAACAGTGAATTGGAAGTGAACGTGGAAACATGAATTATATTCACTATCACCATGACCAGTCTATCTCACAGACCTCTCGGTGTAGTCAGGAATGACCCATCGTGGTCAAAGACTGGTCGGCCTGATTGACATTGGTTCTGGAAATTAGAATTGTCATTCTGGAAATACCTCTGACCGAGATTCTGGTATGCACCGACCCATCGGTGATGAACTTGAACAAATCCTCGTGGTCAACAACTCGTCGGTATAAAACTTATAAGTTCTGGACTGGGAACATATTAGGGCTCTCAATAAAACATACATATCAACAAGCAAAGACCCCTCGATAAAGGGCGAAATGTCGTTCTAGGTAACATGTTTCCAAATAGGAGACTACTGTCAAGCATGTTTTTGCACTAGAACCAGCCTCTCGTATGGACCGACCCCTCGGTGCCATAAGTGTCGACCATCAGTGACAACAACATGTCGACTGGGAAATAATAATGCCGTTGAGGGTGCATTTAATGCGCAATGGTCGGGTGGTTGAACGGTAATAAATATGGACACCGACCCATCGGTGCCACCGATCTGTCGGTCTTGGACACTCAATATGACCGTTAAAACTCCTCTATAAATATGAGTATTGTCTGATCATTTTACTATATTCCTTGAGCTAAAAAGAGTTATGCACTCTAAGGAACGATCAACACTCTTGAGAGAAAGATCATAAACAACCAATCTTCGAATTGTGTTTGCAAGTGAGAAAGAAGGGAGGAGAGAAAGATCATGAGCAACCAATCTTTGGATTGTGTTTTCAAGTGAGAAAGAGAGGAGGAGATAAAGATCATAAACAACCAATTTTCGGATTGAGTTTGCTAGTGAGAGAGTTATGAACTAGGAATGCCTTGGTTAAACCATGTTTCCTTGTCGACCACAAGATTGTGATTGTTACACGACAACTGGAAGAAGGAGCGTCGACACAACTTGGGTGGGATCTTCAAGAAGCACATATCAGCGAGAAAGAGCCTTAAGTAAAGTGCATTTTGGTTCTTAATTGTCTTTTTAAAAACTTGTAACCCGGAGTGGATTAAAGGGAGGTACCTTGGAACCACTATAAAAAACTCTAGAGCATCGTATCTGGCACAGTGGTGGGTGGAATTCATAGCCGATAAGCGATGTGGAATTCCTACTCTAATTGTGAGGGTGTAAGTCCCCAGTAAGTGAATTTGGGGATAGTTCAAGGTTGAGCGAGTCCTAACAATGGATGTAGGTTGGTGAACCGAACCATTATATATTTTGTGTCCTTGTGCTTGTGGTGTTAGAGCCAATTCCTTGTGTTGATTATTTGAACACATCTGCTAACACACGCACTCTTGATTATTATTTCTGCTGCACTTAATTAATTAATGAAGTTAAATTCAAAAAGGACCACAAGCACAAGGACAAAGGTAATTTCAATTGGTATCAGAGCCTAGTGCTCATTTCTAGGATTTAATCATCCGAGTAGAGCCAAAGCTAGAACACCATGGGAGACAGTCATGCAATATCCAAACCTCCCTACTTCGATGGATCACTTCGATGGATCAAATTATGCCTCTTGGAGGGCCAAAATGAGAAACTTCTTTATTTCTATTGATTCATCGGTTTGGGATATTGTAGAGACTGGATGGGAAGAATCCACATAAGAGAAAACTGCAACCTCCATCACAACAGTGTCACCCAAACCCTTTGCCCCTTGGACCCCTGCTGAGAAAGATGCTCAGACAGCAGATGGGAAAGCCATGAATGTCCTTAATTGTGCAGTTTCAGATAATGAATACAGGCGAATCATGACCTGTAAAACTTCAAAGGAAGCATGGTAAGTTCTTGAGAGAACCCATGAGGGAACCTCAATAGTTAAGAGGTCTAGACTTCAGATCCTCCAAAATCAGTTTGACACTATTAAGATGAATGAAGATGAAGTCTTCATGGACTTTTATTCCAAGGTTACCGACATTATAAATTAAATGTACTCTTTAGGGGAAGGGATACCCGAGGAGAAGATATGCACTAAAATTGTCTGGAATCTTGTGGAACGATTCAAGCCCAAGGTTGTGGCCATGGAGGGCAACAGAGATGTGTCCTTGATGAACATTGATGATTTGGTTGGTTCATTGCAAACTTATGAACTACACTTTGAACAACCAAAGGAAAAATCGATTGCCTTGACATCTTCATTAAAACAAAAGAAAACGAAAGAAAAAGAAGTTTCGGAAGATGAAATCTCAAGTGACGAAATGGCAATGTTTGCCAAAAAGTTTTATTAAAACTTTGTTAAAAGAAATAACTTGAGAAGAATGGGTAAAGGTGAAACAAGTAAAATTATCCAAAAAGGCAAGAGGAATTTAGAGGGAAAGGGAGAGAGAGAGAGGATGTCAACGAGCAGACATGCTTCAATTGTGGAGGAAAAGGACACTACATGAATGAGTTTCCTTCGGGTAAAATAAAGAAGGCTATGAATGTGGGTGTGACCCATGTTGAAACTTTTGAATCAAAAAGTGATTCAGATGATGAGACACAACAAAAGGTTGATCTACCAAAAGGTCTCATAGCTTGGATAATTGAGGATCATGAAAACTCAACAATTTAAACAGAGGGAGATGAGAGTGAAGATGATATAGATCTTCAAGCTTCCTACAGTGCCCTGTTCCTTGTATGTGAGAGGCTGACTAAAGAACTGAACAAGGTTAAAAATGAAAACCTTAAACTCTCCAATCAAGTGGAAGATTTCAAAGACTAAAAATCTCTTATAATCTCTAAGCTTAATCTCTCAGATGTTGAAAACACTAAGCTTGAAGAAGATGTTAAAAAGACTATCTTTGGGAGTAAAAGACTTAAAACTTCATAAGGAAAAATTCCAAGATAAGTTTACCCAAGGAGATGAAAGGCTTAAAAGACTCCTTAGTGCAGGAAGACAGTATGGTGATAGGTCTGGTCTTGGTGCCTCATTCACCAAAGAACCTATACATCATAAGGTGTCTAGTAAACAAGTATCTCTCGCTCTTCAACGGGTAAGTGCAAATTTCTGTCACAAGGATGGACATTTTAAAAGAAATTGCCATCATCTGAAGAGGTACCTGGTAAGGAAAGTACGAAGGCAAAATCAAGAAAAGCCTAAGCTTAAAAGACATCCACCAACACATAATCCTAAAAGAAATCCAAGGAAGGTGGATACAAGGCAAGACTCTCTGCTAAGACAAATGAATCATGTCTTAAGAGAGTTAATGAATCCAAGGTTTGGTCATCAAAGGTACGATCGTAGGGGTGTATATGCAATACCAATTGCCACAATCTATGTACCTAAGAGATAGACCATGAATCATGTTTTGTTGTGGTTTAGATTCACTTCCATACCTTAGTTCACTACAAATGAATTCATAAGAGACCATGTGAGTTCATATAGAAGAAAAATGCTATGATATGAAGAGAGGAACTGGCCACATATAAGTCTAGAATGTACTCTTCCTGGATATAGTACATATTCTACTTGAAAAGCCACACATTCCATTCAAAGTGTTTTTTTTTTTTTTTGAAAAATATAATTTTTGAATGAGAATTGTTGTGTATGTGCATGTTTGGATGAAATTATGCTTGCCACATGTGTGCATGAATATATGTTTGCCATGCTTAGATTAGGATCTCCATCAAAGATGCACAAATCAAGGATGAGTGCTCTGCAACCTTGGCCTCTCAGTGTTGTCGACATGTCGGTGAATAGACTGTCAGAGTGACAAACAGGTCGTTCCTGTGTGAAATCAAAGCACTGTTAAAAGGGGGAAAAGTCGAAAAAGTCGACCTGCAGGTGGAACCGACATATCGGTGAGACAGAAAGTTAAAATAAAAAGGAATCACTTTCTACGAAAGCGATAACACTTTTGACTTCGCTGTCTCCCCTCTCGCGAAGGTTTGTGGTCCCTTCTTCTCCTCCCGTACCCTAGACCAGTCTATTGGACCTCTCAGAGTGATTTCTCTCCAAAAAATCATAGGGCTTTCGTTCCTCAAGCCTCAAGAAGCCTAAAAATCACCATTTTTATGATTTTCATAGATCGAGTAAAGCACAGGTTTCGTCTTATCCTTCTTCGAACCAGTGTTTGAGGATCTCCTCCAAGAAAAACCATGCCCAGGAAGACAGCAACTCTGACTCGTGCTATGTACTCTGTAGAACGAGGAGAAGACAGTCGTATGATTCGGTGGGCCAAAAGAACCAAAAGAACAGCTTTTCGGTCTTGCCCTGGGTCAAGCTTTGAAAATCCTGTGTATATTCAGGAACAACAGGAAACCCAACCTGAGGTAGGAGAAGATCACATAGTTGACAAGAGTGTCATTTTCGAAAAAAGACGAGAGGAAAGGAGAGGAGAAGTAGATGAAAACAATGGTCGTAGAACCAGAAATGAAGACCAAGCTGACAGTGAAGAGGAGAGCGATGACTCTGACGATTTTTGGAGAGACTATGATGAAGAAAAAGAGTATGAGTACCCCTCTCTAGAAAATCTGAGCAATGCTTGGCTCCCATCATGTCTCATGTCCTTGTCATTTCCTGTTCTATCATCTATAGGGTAGAAGTAGGGTGTTAGTCAACGCGCCCAGTAGGAATTCCAAATAGGGTTATGTACTCATAGGATCAATATAAAATCAAGATAAGTACATCATATCAAAACTGTGAAACATCTCATAGTACAAAAAACAACGCATGATAATCATATAAAAATCATGCTAATGTATGTGTCATGTCATGGGTGTCATAAGTCAATGATTTCTCACTCAATTTCCATATCCAATCACAACACAAATCATGTCAATAGTTTCCTTGATAAAATAGAGCCATATCAAGGTCTTCCCTTGGCCATTTACGTCCGCAGTGTTTTGTGACGGCACCACCAGGTCACTGTTATACCTGCCCACGTATGTTAATCGGAATTACCGATGGAGCGTCGACTCCTCCCTCTACGCAGGATTTTTGGATTGGTTACCCCAGAGCTCTTTGGCCCAGACTACGCCGTACCCATTTCTAGCAATCCTGACAAGGCCAACGTATCAATATTGTAATAGCCCGGGTTTTTAAATCAATACATATGTTGGTTATTATTTATTTTAATGGTTGAAATTAAGAATTTTGATGGAATGGATGTTAAATGGATCAAAATTTGGGCAATGGCCCAAGTATGGTCCAATGGACCAAGGATTGGATTAATTTCATTTAAATGGGTAGGAAGTGGATTTAATTGGGCCATGGGCCCCATGGTGATCCAAGTAGATGGAATGGATTGAAGTGATTAAAATCACCTAAGTTAAATTGGAATTATCCAAGTGTTATGGTCTAGTGGGGCCCAACTCCACCTCATCAAGTGAGGTGGCGTGTGGACCAAGACATAGGTGGGGCCGACCACCAACCATGGGTTTTCAAGGTGAATTAAGGGGGATCAAAGTAAATTGAGTTGAATGAATTAATTTAAATCACCCAAGTTAATCTTGAATAAACCAAGGTGCATGATCAAGTGGGACCCACCTCCACCTCATCAAGTGAGGTGGTGGGTGGGCTAAGGAATTGGTGGGGCTGGCCACCATGGTTGACTTAGTCAACCATGGGTGGATTCATGGAGAAATTTAAGGAAACTAAATGGAATTATAATATGTAATTAAATGACCTAAGTTAAAAATCAAATTAGTTAAATAAATGGGGTGAGTTAAATGGGGTGAGTCACCTAGATAATGAGTGAGTCAAGTGGGTGGTTTCATCTCATGGAAACCACCCAAACCACCAAGCTTAGACCCACTAAAACCGTTGGCCATGGAAGGGTGGTATGCTAGACAAAGATCCATAAAATGTGGACATGCTAGGGCATGCATTGGCCCATTGTGAGGTGGTGGATCCACCTCACCCAAACCACCAAACAACCAAGCCCAAAACCATGTACAAGAGTGGTATGGCTAGACAAAGATCCATAAAATGGGGGCATGCTAGGGCATGCATTGGCCCATTGTGAGGTGTGGTTCCACCTCACCCAAACCACCAAACAACCAAGCCCAAAACCATGTACAAGAGTGGTATACTAGACAAGAGGCCTAAGATTGAGGGCATGCATGGGCTATGATTGGGCAAAAGGGGAGGTGGAGGAGTCCAACCCAAGCAACCCAAAATGAGATGGAAAAATCTAGGGTTTCCATCCCATTTCCCATCTCTTTTCCATCTCACTCTCTCCCTCTCTCCCAGCCGACCCCCTCATCCAAAGAAAACACCAAGAATCAAGAAAAAGAAAAGACTTAGAAGAAAAACAAGGAGTTCCAAGCTTGGCCGACCACACTCTCAAGACCAAAACCTTAGGATATCTTCCATTCTCTCCTCCTCTCCCTCTCTCAAACCTACTACATCTTGGCCAAACCAACCCTTGGACATTTCATTGGATCAAGATCATATCTTGGTCGAAGATCAAGGAGAAAGAAGGAAGGAGAAAGGCTAAGAATCAAGAGGAGTAAGAGGAAACCGGAAGAGCCGCGGGATTCATGATGACGCAGGAAATGGAGGAAATGAAGGCCATGACGGAAGCCAAGCGTAGGAGCTTGGAGGAGCTAGCTAGTTATTTATTTAAGTTTTAATTTTGAAATGTAATTTGAGTAACTTAGCTCGTTGGACTGTAATAATTTAGATTACTTGCTATGGTTTGGACTTTATCTTGGACATTCTAATTTTGAGGTATTTTAGTAATTTAAGTGATATAATTCCTTTCTATCTAAAATTGGTAGGATAGTGTAACACCCTGGAATTTCAAAGATAAAAATTTATACGAATTTATTCATATTTACGGAATTGCCATTGTGATATATGTGATTTGAATTTAAATGGGTCAATGGTTCAATCAAGACCCAAAGGATGGTAGTTTTATTTACAAGGCAAATAAATGGATGAAATGGACTCAAACGGGTCAAGAGTTGTAATTGGGTCAAATGGGTCAAAATGGCTAAATGGGACCCAATGGGTCGTGGATGGCATGATTAATCATGGATTGAGTTCAAGCTTAGTTAATTTAAGTCTATTAATTGCTTGACTTTGCTTTGAGTTGAAATGAATGATGGGTTTAGTTGAGTTACATTAAGTGAATGAGTTAAGTTGGTGAGAGTTATATTTCAAGGGTTAATCCATATACATGTTGGATAATATGTAGGCTTTATTCCATGCATGAAACCCCCCCACATGGGGTATTGGTGAGAAACAAATGGGAGGTGAGCGGCCACATGGTCTTAATCCAAGTGAACATCCACAACGTTGGAATACATAAAAGGGGTATTTCAAGTTCAATTTGCACGTTGGAAATGGCTTAAGAGTTTATTGTGTGGGTCTCAAAAGAAACAGCCAATGGGGAGACGGTGAAGCACATGGAGTTTCAATTGAAACTCCCATGTAAGATATGAATGAAGGTTGGCTGTTACAAAGACTAGCCGTTGGTGTGGGAGTTTCATTTCCATATGAAACTCTCACCTCCAATGGTAATGAGAGACGTTGGGACCATAGGGAGGTTTCATCTCATGATGAAACCCCCAAGTAACATAAGGTTTTGGGTTAAGGCAATGGGAGTTACACAAGGTTAATCTTGGGCTGGTTTTGGTTAAGCAAAGGCTTCTCATTTTTATGGTGTTTGAGAGATGAAATTCATATTATGTATTGAAGTTCTTTTAAAGGATTTTAAAGGGAGATAAGGTCACTGATTTTGACCAGTTATTGCATGGCTGAATTATGTGTTTATTAAGCTAACTGTTGATAAAAAATTATGGACAAATATTGGAGGGTTTACATCAAGGAAACCTTGGGCTTCGGCCATGTGTATGGCCTAACCCCATGGACTGGTTTTGATGGTTATTTGGGTTAAGTATAGGATGGATATTATGTAATCATTATGTGCTTTGATTTAAGAATAAGATAGGTTTATCTATGGATTTAATATAAGAAATTAATTAGCCATCAAAGATGATGGAAAGATGGACAAATCAGTTTGGTGAGGTTCGGCCATGTAGTATGGCCGAACCCCACTAAAGGGTCACTTGGTGGACTTAATGCTAAGTTTATAATTCGAATTGGATTAATGAAAGATTAGCGGATTGAAAATTAAGAGGTGAGGTTCGGCCATATGTATGCCGAACCCCACTAATATGGTTTTATGTTAGGCGATGGTAGTTAGCTAAGTTCAAGCGAAGGTTGGTCTCAATGGCACAATCGTAATTATGGCTGAAATGATCAAAAATAAAATGATCATATGATTGGATAAATGGGCTGAAACCAAAGTGGTAAAGTTCAGCCATAATGTATGGCCGAACCCTACCAAGGTTCATTTGAAAGTTTGGGATACTTAGATGGTTTTAATTAAATAAAAGAGTTACCAAGGTTTAAATGGGTGCGGTTTGGCCATGGGGTATGGCCAAACCCCACAAAGTGGATTTTTGGGATTTAGATCAAATTAGAATCATATGGTCAAATGATTAACTTGCTGCTATGTACATAGGGTATTTGGATTTCTAGAACGGTGTACAAGCCGTGATCGGAAGACGGCTCAAACGAAGGGTCAAACAAAGTAATTTAGTGTAGGTTTCCTACCTTTATTGTAACCACAATTTCATATGCTGTTTTATGTTGATTTTGATAACTTATATGATTGTAAAGTTATGTTTCTAAATGACATGTTTGCATAGACATCTCATGCATGGCATGGGATGATGGTGTTGTAAACTGAGGCCACACTCCGTCGGGGCGTCCGAAAGACCACTGTGGGTTACCTGGACGATGAGAATCCCGTCAAGTGATGGCTATGTTGAATGGTGATGGGTGGGACTCATTACATGTTCATTTCATACATAGCATGTTTTTATGGAATTTTATCACACATGTATTATTATTATACTATTTGCATGTTTTTGACTAACCATGTAGTAGCCCTATTCAGAAACACTACTGGGCGCGTTGATCTAACGCCCTATCTATATCCTTAGTGGATGATGCAAGGAAAGGGAAGAACGTGGATCGAGAAGAAGACCAATCAAGGAAACTTGGGCGGTTTGAATGATTTGGAATGAACTTTGAATGGACTATTTATGGACTTGTTATTTGATTTATTCGGACAATGTAATTTGGTAATTAGATGTGTTGGCATGTAATAAGTAGTTAGGTAGATGCTATGGTTTGCTTTATTTTGGATGGTTTGGAATGAATGGTAGACTAAGGTTATTTGGTAATTTTGGAAAATAAATCTTGTACTTTGCTATCTTATGATAAAAATGGATTAGTCTTAGGATCTGTTATAACCTCAGTTAGTTTAAGACTAAGTTAATTCCGCAAGTTGTATTTGTTCCATGTGCAGATCAGTTTTTATGGACTTAGTTCATGCGCACATGGGCCTGGCCAGTTAAGGGTCGGATTTAGAGATCCGAACTTAACTCGCGTCGTGACACTCCGCCCCGATCACATGATTATTATATTTAAAAAAAAAATAAACTCTGAAAATTAGAGTGAAAAGGGCGGGGTGTAACAGTTGGTATCAGAGCGAAACGGGAAGTTGAATCTTCCGAAGTAAGATTAAGACGGTTTCATGTCTCACTGACGGATAAGAATCCCAACGGACCGACTCTTTAGAGCCCGCTGACTTGGGGACGGATTAATTTATTTCGTGGACTCAGACTGAACAAATCAATTTGAGAACAACAGTGAAAGATAGCAAAAGTACAGTATTATAATTGATCTATCAAACGTAGCAAAATAGGATATACATCCCCCAATATTCCCCAAATTGAGAAAGAAAACAAACAATAGGTATTTAGAAAATTTTCCCCAAAAACAAAAGAAAACCAGGATTACTTATTTGGAAATCTCCTCAAAATAGTGAAAATACAAATTGTATGAAGAAACTAAGTCAATTATGTTTTCATGACTTAGGGAAAATGGCACCAAAAAGAAAGATCCTACAAAGCAAGAAAGGGAAAGAAAAAGAGATACCATTCATTCAGTATGAGGAAAAAAGGGAAAGATCTCCACCAGAGGAAAAGCATTCTCAGCCTAAAGAAGGGGCTGGAAAAACACATAATGAGGAAGAGTCACATCATTCTGAAAGGTCACATCACTCAGAAAAGTCACACCATTCTGAAGAGTCTCATCATTCTCTACGAGAAAGGAAGGAGCGGGAATATTCATCTCGGAAGGAGGGAGAAGGGAACAGTGGTTTACATATACCACATGTGCCGCCTGAACTTCAGGGCTTAGTTCAAGCAGTGGTAACCTCTGTACTCCAGCAACATGTGAATGGGAGTGAAAGTTCCAGGGATGCCAGTGACCGGAGTATGGATAGAGAATTCCAACAATAGCGTCCTCCCTACTTCAAAGGGAAGGAAGGGGCTGTTGGAGCCGAGCATTGGCTGAAGAAGATAACTCAGATCTTAAATTTACTTAAGATCTCGAGTCATGCTGACAGGATTCTACTGGCTACTTCACAACTGATAGAAGATACCGGTAAATGGTGGGAGGTGGTGGAGAAGCAGAGGGCACTCATACCAGTTAGGGAGAGGACGGCCATGACATGGAATGAGTTTTCAGCAACCTTTCTGGAACACTACTTTCTGGAGGAGGAGAAGGAGCGACAGACGCAACTTTTTCTGTCCTTGGTACAGGGCTCTATGACGGTGGCAGAGTATCACCGAGAATTCCTCAATTTATCCATTTATGCATTCTATATGGTGGACACAGAACATCGCAGAGCAAGGAAGTTTGAGAGGGGTCTACGGCCAAACATCAGGGCCAAAGTGACCATATTCAAGTGCACCACATTGGCTGAGGTGGTCAGCAAGGCCACAATAGCAGAACATGAGTTGAATGCAATGGTGCGGTGTGACAACCGCTGAGCTCCAAGTGGGAGGGGTGGATTCCAGCCCAACAAGAGGTTCCGTCCGAACTTCAGTAGACCCTCACCATCTACTGGGTCCACGGGGGGCTTTCGTCCCAACCAGCCCTCCCCATCTGCATCAGTCACCCAGTCATTCAGAGGGGTGAACAACTGTTTCCACTGTGATCAGCCGGGTCACTTCAAAAGAGACTGTTGTTGTGCAAATTTTAAATTTATAACTCACAAGCGCACAAACCATTAGATAGTATAGCGATTAAGTGCGAGGTCGAACCCATCGGAACTTAGGAAAATATATCCATGAAAATACACCATTGAATTATATATTTTAAGAACTTTGAGAAATATGGAGATAAATCATGAACGTGGAATTGTTAATCTAATCTATGAATTTTAATCTTAATTTAGAAACATTCTAGATTTAAACATAGAATCTAACAATTTAACTAATTTTAATTAAGATGGTGGAATTAATATAAAAATATAAACAATCTCAATCTAATTTAAAATACAGAATTAAGATGCAATTAAATTATTTCCAACCTTGTTCATCAATTTCACGAGTTTTTGGATTTATAAACAAAAATAAAATTTAAAACACCTAAACTACCTATGTACATATTTATAATGGAACTGGGTCAAAGAATTATGGAGGCTTTATGTTCCATATTTTAAAAATAATATCAAGGCCTAGAATATGGAGCTCACTTAAATTATTAATCATGCACTCAAATTCTTCATCTATTAAAATTCTGATTATAATAATTATAAAATCCATTATGTTAAGAAAATTCAATTCAAGCCTTAGTCTAGATAAAATTTCAACTTATAATTCCAAATCCAAATATTTCATCCACTCTTTAAAAGAGCCTTGAATCAGAAAAATAAGTTTTATCTATCCTAAATATTTCATCCACTCTCCTCGAATCTCTTCAAATAATTTCAATCATAAAATTATAAAAAGAATAAAAATAAAATCAAACTCTCATCATACATAAATTAAATAATTGGACGACCATGATTCTAAATAAATCCACCTCTCCTTTATTAATAAAATTTGAATTAAGAATTATAATACAATGAAATTTTGGAATAAAGACATAAGAAAAATACAATGGAAATCAAAATCCACCAACCTTAGAACCCAATGTGGATTGAAAATCCCACAGTCTTTCTCCTCCTCTTCTTCCTCTCCTCTCCTTTTCTTCAATGCCCAAGTTCAGTTTTCTCAATGGGAGAGGGACAATATTTATAGAGGAAAGGAGGTGAAATGAATGGATTGGATTCAAAGATTTAAATAAAGCAAGGGACACATGGAGGGTGGATTTTATTTGTGCTAAATATGGAATGACTTAAAAGAGGCAAGGAGCTAAATTTGTACAAGGAAAGTGGGTGTAGAATCCCTTTTTTACATATGTACCATCTTGTAGCTCAGTTTTGACCTTGTTAATGTCCGAATCAAGAAAAGTCGTAAACTACAAAGTTGTAGCTCTTGAAGTCTTCTTTCTAACGCAAAAAGAATCAAACTAATCGGATGTTGGAGTAGAAATTTATGACCAAACTACCGAACATGTGTCAAACCTTCCTTATTTTTCTCCCTTTCTTATTTTCTCTCTTTCCTTAATCCACTTGCCAAATTCGAAAATCCTCTTATATTGACTTCTAAATTTCGAATTTCCTCTTGAGATAATGAAAATAGTATTCACACATGTGGATTTCTTCATGGGCTTTTCTTAATGGGCTCAATAATTGGGCTTGAGGTCCAAAATAACTCATAATAGGCCCAGGCTTTATATTTAAGCATTTTTCCTGTCATCCTCACTTTTAAACCTGCAAAACACAAAATTATACTAATTAGATAAAATTAAATAAAATGAGGTACTAACAATAATAAATTAAGAGTAAAATATGTATTTATTTTGCACTCATCAACTGTCCAAAGCTCAATAAGCTCTCATATTCCAGAGGATCTTTCCGTCCACCAGCTAGGCCAGCTAACTCCCGGGGAGGCAGAACTTATAATCAGGCGGGTCAGGCATCTAATCCTACCGGATCTGGACGACTATTTGCTCTGGAACCTCCTGAGGATGTGGATCATTCTGTGATTCAAGGTATGGCCATTGTCAATAGTTCTTATGCTTATGCATTGTTTGATTCTGGAGCTTCGCACTCTTTTATATCTGCATCCTTTATAACTGCTACTGGTACACTAGTTCAAAATTTGTCCACTACACTCACAGTAGTATCCCCTGTCGAAGATACGTCTTTGGGACTCATATGCACGGCCATAAATACAGAACTTGCTGGACTCAGATTTGAGTTCAATTATCTAGTACTCGACATGACTGAGTACAATATTATATTCGGCATGGACTAGTTGGCTAGTTATGAAGCCAATATTGATTGTTATCGCCGAAGAGTGACATTTTGGTCACCCGAGGGAAAACAATATATAGTTCGTGCCGACAAGCAAAGCAGACTGCAGGAAGGGTTGCATCATTTGGTGTTGAACAATATTGTCATCAACAAAGCACCAGTCACTGAGCTTCCAGCAATTGTGAAAGAATTTGCTGATGTCTTTCCAAAAGAACTCCCTGGTATACCACCTATGAGAGAGCTCAATTTCGAGATCAAGCTGTATCCTGGTACTTCACCAGTGTCTCTACCCAATTATCGGATGGCACTAGCAGAAATGTCTGAGTTGAAGAAGCAGCTTGATGAGTTACTCAGACTGGGTTGCATTCGGAACAACACATCATCATGGGGAGCTCCAGTGTTGTTTGTGAAAAAGAAGGACGGCTCACTCAACATGTGTGTGGACTACCGAAAGTTGAATCAGCTAACTGTCCGGAACAAGTATCCTCTACCCAGGATCGATGATTTATTCGATCAGTTGAGGGTTCCAGTCACTTTTCCAAGATTGACCTGATGTCCAGTTATCATCAAATTCGGGTCAGGGAGGAGGATATAGAGAAGACAGCTTTCAGAACATGGTATGGACTATTTGAATTTGTAGTCATGCCTTTTGGACTTACCAACGCACCGGCTGTGTTCATGGACTTAATGAACAGAACCTTTCGTCCATATCTGGATCGGTTTGTTATAGTGTTCATTAACGATATCCTGATCTATTCCAAGAGTCAGGAGGATCATGCTGAGCATCTACGAATAGTATTGAACACCTTGAGACAGAACAAGCTGTATGCCAAAGCAAGCAAATGCCAATTTTGGCTACCTGAGGTCAAATTCTTAGGGCATGTTATAACAGCTGATGGTATAGCCGTTGATCCGGCAAAGGTGGCAGTAGTGAGAGAGTGGAAAGCACCGAAGAATGTCACTGAGATCCGTAGCTTCCGGGGTTTGGCTGGATATTATAGGAAGTTCATCATGGATTTCTCTAAAATAGCATCTCCATTGACTCGACTCATTCAGAAAGGGGTCAAATATGAGTGGTCAGAGTTGTGCAATCAGAGGTTTGAGGAGCTGAAAGAGAGACTTACAACTGTTCCTATTTTAGTTTTGCCGGAAAGAGGAAAAGGTTATGAAGTACAATGTGATGCATCAGGAGATGGACTGGGATGTTCACTCATGCAACGTGATCGTGTGGTGGCATATGGTTCAAGACAACTAAAGATACATGAGCGCCTCTACCCCACACATGATCTGGAATTAGCTGCGGTGGTCTTCGCTCTTAAAAGCTGGAGACACTATCTATATGGTGAGAAGTTTGAAGTATTTTCAGATCACAAGAGCTTGAAGTATTTATTTGATCAGAAAGAGCTCAACTTGAGGCAGCGCAGATGGATGGAATACTTGGCAGACCATGAATTTGAGCTCCGATATCATCCGGGAAAGGCCAACAAGGTGGCGGATGCTCTTAGCCGTATGTCTCATGCATCAGTGGCATGTCTGATCAGGACCGAATGGAAGATGTTGAATACCATTCGTGAATTCAATCTATACATCACAAACCATGGGAGTGTGTACAATTTGATTATACAATCCAACATGGTTACAAAGATTGAACAGGAGCAGCGAACAGATCCGGAAATGGCAGAGACATGGGCCAAGATGTCTATTGGCGAGGTTGTACCGGATTGGGAATTACGACCAGGTCAGGGTCTTATCTTTCGAGGTAGAATTTATGTGCCAAGAAGCTGCAGAAAAGAATTACTGATAGAAGCACATCAGAGCAAGCTCTCCATTCATCCGGGTAGCACAAAAATGTATCATGACTTAAGAAGACATTATTGGTGGCATGGACTCAAGAAGGATGTTGCAGAGTTTGTGGCGCATTGTTTAACTTGTCAGCAAGTTAAAACGGAACACCAGAAGCCACCAGGGTTACTCAAACCCTTATCTGTGCCAGAATGGAAATGGGAGCACATTTCCATGGACTTTGTGACGGGATTACCGAGGTCCTCGAAGGGCAATGACGCTATATGGGTCGTGGTAGACTGACTGACCAAATCCGCGCATTTTTTTCCCATCAAGATGTTGGATTCATCTAAGACATTGGGTCAGCGGTATATCAAGGACATCATCAGATTACATGGTATTCCTCGGACAATCGTATCTGATAGAGATGCCCGATTCACCGGCAGGGTATGGCAGAGTATGCAGCCAGCCATGGGGACCGATTTACTGACTAGCACAGCGTTCCATCCACAGACTGATGGACAGTCGGAAAGAACAATACAAACACTGGAGGACATGTTAAGGGCATGCATGCTAGATTTCAAAGGTGGATGGGAGGATCATTTGCCATTGGTGGAGTTTTCTTATAACAATAGCTATATTAAGTGAACGAGCTAAGTTGGTGAGAGTTATATTTCAAGGGTTAATCCATATACAGTTGGATAATATGTAGGCTTTATTCCATGCATGAAACCCCCCCACATGGGGTATTGGTGAGAAACAAATGGGAGGTGAGCGGCCACATGGTCTTAATCCAAGTGAACATCCACAACGTTGGAATACATAAAAGGGGTATTTCAAGTTCAATTTGCATGTTGGAAATGGCTTAAGAGTTTATTGTGTGGGTCTCAAAAGAAACAGCCAATGGGGAGACGGTGAAGCACATGGAGTTTCAATTGAAACTCCCATGTAAGATATGAATGAAGGTTGGCTGTTACAAAGACTAGCCGTTGGTGTGGGAGTTTCATTTCCATATGAAACTCTCACCTCCAATGGTAATGAGAGACGTTGGGACCATAGGGAGGTTTCATCTCATGATGAAACCCCCAAGTAACATAAGGTTTTGGGTTAAGGCAATGCGAGTTACACAAGGTTAATCTTGGGCTGGTTTTGGTTAAGCAAATGCTTCTCATTTTACTCTCTCTATCTCTCTCTCTTCCTTGGACTGTTATCATCTCTCTAAGATCAAGAGCAGCAGCTGGTTACTGATATGAAATCAGTCTTTGATTGATTTATTTCGCCAAGACAAAAGCATACATTGAGCAAAGGAGTTGGCATCAAGGTTTCCCAACCAAAGCCAAAATTCTCTCTCTCTCTCTCTCTCTCTCAATCCTTGTCATCTGGTTGAATTATCTCAAGGAGCTTGCAACAAGATCAATCACAGTCCAAAGAATAGTAAGAGAGAAGGAGAGGCCAAGGAAATAAAGGGTCAAAGAAGGAGTCAAAAGAACCGAAGGAGACGCGGTATTCGTAAGTGCATTTTGAACCCATGTTTAATAGATTGGTTAAGAAAATGAGATCTGGCTATCGTATGCCCAGATCCATGAATGGTTTAAATACGGGATTATGATGTTTAAAAGTGATAAAATATGGACCATAGGGTTCGGCCCTTTGGATGGCCGAACCCCATGGGAAAACTTGGTGATTTTTATGGTGTTTGAGAGATGAAATTCATATTATGTATTGAAGTTCTTTTAAAGGATTTTAAAGGGAGATAAGTTCGCTGATTTTGACCAGTTATTACATGGCTGAATTATGTGTTTATTAAGCTAAGTGCTGATAAAAAATTATGGACAAATATTGGAGGGTTTACATCAAGGAAACCTTGGGGTTCGGCCATGTGTATGGCCTAACCCCATGGACTAGTTTTGATGGTTATTTGGGTTAAGTATAGGATGGATATTATGTAATCATTATGTGCTTTGATTTAAGAATAAGATAGGTTTATCTATAGATTTAATATAAAAAATTAATTAGCCATCAGAGATGATGGAAAGATGGACAAATCAGTTTGGTGTGGTTCGGCCATGTATGATGGCCGAACCCCACTAAAGGGTCACTTGGTGGACTTAGTGCTAAGTTTATAATTCGAATTGGATTAATGAAAGATTAGTGGATTGAAAATTAAGAGGTGAGGTTCGGCCATATGTATGGCCGAACCCCACTAATATGGTTTTATGTTAGGCGATGGTAGTTAGCTAATTTAAAGCAAAGGTTGGTCTCAATGGCACAATCGTAATTATGGCTGAAATGATCAAAAATAAAATGGTCATATGATTGGATAAATGGGCTAAAACCAAAGTGGTAAAATTCAGCCATAATGTATGGCCGAACCCTACCAAGGTTCATTTGAAAGTTTGGGATACTTAGATGGTTTTAATTAAATAAAAGAGTTGCCAAGGTTTAAATGGGTGAGGTTCGGCCATGGGGTATGGCCAAACCCCACAAAGTGGATTTTTGGGATTTAGATCAAATTAGAATCATATGGTCAAATGATTAACTTGCTGCTATGTACATAGGGTATTTGGATTTCTAGAACGGTGTACAAGCCGTGATCGGAAGACGGCTCAAACGAAGGGTCAAACAAAGTAATCTAGTGTATGTTTCCTACCTTTATTGTAACCACAATTTCATATGCTGTTTTATGTTGATTTTGATAACTTATATGATTGTAAAGTTATGTTTCTAAATGACATGTTTGCATAGACATCTCATGCATGGCATGGGATGATGGTGTTGTAACCTGAGGCCACACTCCGTCGGGGCGTCCGAAAGACCACTGTGGGGTACCCTGATGATGAGAATCCCATCAGGAGGAATCCGGAGGCTACACTCCGTCGGGGCGTCCGAAAGACCACTGTGGGTTACTTGGAGGATGAGAATCCCGTCAAGTGATGGCTATGTTGAATGGTGATGGGTGGGACTCATTACATGTTCATTTCATACATAGCATGTTTTTATGGAATTTTATCACACATGTATTATTATTATACTATTTGCATGTTTTTGACTAACCATGTGGTAGCCCTATTCGGAAACACTACTGGAGATGGTATGGTGAAGAGTCGTCCAGATCCCGCAGGGTTTGGTGCCTGCCCCTCCTGTTTGTATGTTCTGCCTCCCCGCGACTATGTTGGTCTAGTTGGAGGGCGGAAAGGGCCCCTGAAGTTGGAGGGTCGGCTAGTATGTGGACACTCTCTCTTGTAGTGGCCCTGTTGGCCACACTGATAACATGTGTTCCCACCACGGGGAACCTGTGTGACTGATGCTGATGTAGAAGGCTGATTAGGGCGGAAGCCCCCGGTAGATCCCGTGGAGGGTGAGGGCCTGCTAGGATTCGGGCGGAACTTCTTGTTGGGTTGAAATGCACCCCGCCCACTTTGCCCTCGGCGGTTGTCAAACCGCACTATTTCGTTTAGTTCCCGTTCTGCGATGGTGGCCCTGCTAACCACCCCTACCAGTGTGGGCTCTTTGAAAATGGTCACTCTAGCCTTGATGCTTGGCCGAAGGCCACGTTCAAATTTGCGGGCCCTTCAGTGTTCAGTATCCACCATGTAGAATGCATAGACGGATAGTTTAAGGAATTCTCTGTGGTACTCTGCCACCGTCATGCTGCCTTGTATCAATGAGAGGAAAGCTTCAGTCTGGCTCTCTTTTTCTTCCTCTAGAAAATATTGTTCTACGAAGGTGGCTGAGAACCATTCCCATGTCATGATGGTCCTTTCCCCTTCTGGAACCAGTGCTTGTTGCTTTTCTACAATTTCCCACCAACTACTGGCATCCTCGATCAGTTGGGAAGTGGCCAACAAGATTTTATTAGCAAGATTGGAAATTTGGAACAGATTAAAGATCTGATTGATCCTTTTTAACCAATGTTCCGCTCCGACGGCCCCTTCTATTCCCCTGAAGTAGGGAGGGTGCTGTTGTTGAAAATCCTTGACCATCTTCTGTTTACTGGAGTCACTGGCGGTCGCATTTCCGCTTGAGCGTTGTTGAAGAGCGGAAGCGACTGCCGCTTGAACTACGTCTCTTAGCTCGGGAGGTACACCTTCTATGTTTATACTATTCTGTCCTTCGGCTTGATGAGGTGGTGGCTGTACCTCCTTTTGATGAGGTGGCGGTATCTCCTCTTCTTGTCGAGGGGGTGTTACCTCTTTCTCTGTTCGTTGGTTGCGACGAGTTCTTCTTTTTGGCGGCATTTTTCTTAAGTCATAAAAAAAATTTTACTGACTTAGTTCCTTCATAATGTTGGCACGTTCATATACATTTAGTTTTTGAGGGGATAATTCCTAAGTATTATGTATTGTCTCTCATATTGGGGAAAATTGCCAAATATGCATACTTGGTTTGGGGAAAACTTCCCAAATAGCTATGTTTGTCCATTTTGGTGAAATCGGGGAAATTTTCCTATGTTCGATTAATCCATCTAGGTTATAATGATTGTACTTCCCTTACTATCAATTTCTTACGTCAAATGTGGCGCTCAGATTGAATGTTTCAGTCTGAGTCAATCGAAGTAGATTAACTCGACCACCGTGCAGCGGACTCCGAAGAGTCGGTCAGTTCGGATTCTTATCCGTCAGTGAGACGTGAAACCGTCTTAATCATACTTCGAGAGATTCATTCTTTTGATTTCGCTCTGATACCAACTGCGACGCCCGCCCCTTTTTCACCGAAATCAGAGTATATTTTTTTTTGAAATGGAGAGTGAGAGAGGGCGCGGACGTCACGACGCGAGTTAAGTCCGAGCTTCTAAAGCCCGGCCCTTAACTGACCAACCCCACGCGTGCGCGGAACTAAGTCCACAAGAACGGTTCACGCGTAGGAAGTAAGCTCGCGGATTATAATCATTGCGGAACATGATAATAGAGTCTATCCTACCGGTTTTTAGATAGAAGGGAAAATACAACATTGAATTACCAAAATGCCCCTATGATTCATATTTATATCACAAAATATAATCGTCCATGACTAAAGTCCAAACCATCGCGAGAAATATAATTTATACAGTCCGACAAGCTAAGTTACTCAAATTACATTTCCAAAATATAAAACTTAAATAAATTTAGTAACTGCTTCCGAAGCTCCTAAGCTTGGCCTCCGGTATGTCCACTGTTTCCTCCATCTCCTGTGTCGTCAGCTACGGTAGAAGTAGGGCGTTAGTCAACGCGCCCAGTAGGACTCCGAGTAGGCCTAGCACATGAATTAGTGATAACACGCATACCGATACAATAAAATATAACAAAATAAGCATGTAATGAATGCTATGCCATGGGTGCCTATGTCATGTGTCCCACCCATCATCCGTATGATCATACAATGTATTGTCCCCATGTTTACTTTTCGGTCGCCTCGACGGAGCATGGACTCCAGTTATAGCCCTCAGGCTATCCCCATGTCTGATTCTCGGTCGCCCCGACGGAGCATGGACTCCGGTTATAGCCCTCAGGCTATCCCCATGTCTAATTCTCGGTCGCCCCGATGGAGCATGGATCCGATTTTATTATTTTCCCGCCCATGCCATGCATGAGATGTACGTGTATTATGCTATGTAGTATATCGATAAACCATAAATTTAATATACCATACATAGCCATATAATGCATAATATTAAAATATAATCCATAACACCATCATATAATTCATAAATTAAACTCATCATAATACAAGTCCCATAATCATCAAAATAGATTAAAATAAACATCACATATCCACGGCTTACAAAGAGGTAGGAATCCTACCGAATACCGTGTAGCGTTCCGTTACGTTTTCGTTCGATAATCCGGTCGCCGATCGCGTACCGTTTGCGACGTCCCGATACCTTATTACATTTACCGAATTAGTCCATACGTTTTTCCATGATTAAGTCCATAATTGATCCATCTACTTAGACCCATTAATGGCCATTAATTATGTTACAATTTCACCCAAAATCAGCCCTTAACTTAGCCTCATTTTCCGTGGTTTAAAACACATACATAAAATCCGATTTTTGGCCATTTCAAATATTCCAATGAGCGAGCCTACGCAGCATCTATACGTTTCGTTTCCTCATTCACATTGTATCGAGTTTTACTTTTAACCCACATAAGGTTCATGGCTCACCTTTATGGATGCCATTTTAAAGACTAATGTTTTGTCCCAAAACTAATCCATTTTAAAATTACTAACCTTCATTCATTTTGGCCCTTTAAAAACTCATATCATACACTTTGTAAATCCATTTAAATTTTACCATTTACTTACCCAAATTTCCATTTGCTTAACCACATGTATAAACCATAACTTAGCCCACAATTGACCTAAAACATGGGTCATGGGTTCGGCCATACACCATGGCCGAACCCATGATGTCTTTCCCTCATTTTTAACTTGGATCCTTTATCACATTTAAAGTCCATTTACACCACCAACATTTCCTCACTATCTCCACAATTCAAAAATATTTAATCCACCATTTCCATCCTTCAATACCCATTTAAAAATCACATACCATACTCATAATTTTCAAACATTAGAAACCATTAACCATTGAGCATTTAAGAGCCCTAACCCTCATAGATCACTAACCATAGGGTTCGGCCACCTTGTATGGCCGAACCCTATAGTCCATGATTTCTTAAAATATTATACCTCCATCATTTTGAGGCTACTTGAATTCATTTACATACCTCATGATTTTTCTTTATTTAACACTCCTTAAAAATTACCAACTTTTTAATATTTTAAAACCACAATATCATTAACCCTTCTCCATAATTTTAAACCATATAATCTCAAATAAATTACCCATCATTTACCATGGGGTTCGGCCATGTGGTCATCCATTCATTCCATTCTATGCCTTTTAAGGTCATGAAAAATCATCCATATTTTCATGAAATGTCCTCATTAAAAACCTCTTAAAAATTACTAATGCTTACTTATTAACATCTCAAAATCATGGATTACCCTTTCCAAATTTTAATCCTCAAACCCTAACTAAAAATCATCCATCATTTACCACGGGGTTCGGCCATGCTACATGGCCGAACCCTATGGCCCATCAATCCATAAAAAAAAATCCAAAAGCTTGAACTCCATTAAGATTTCCATTCTTCCATTTTATCCATTCCTTATTCTATCATTGGATGGATTTTAAATTCAAAGCCTATGATGGTTTGGCCATCATCCAATCCAAGGAAATGGATTCCAAAACTTAAAACCCTCAAAATTTAAATTTCTTGTTTAGAACATACTTACGATCCGACGACTCCTCCAGTCTTTCTTTCTCCTCTTGATTTCCTTAGCCTCTTCTCTTCTTCCTCTCCTTGTTTGATCGGCTAGATGTGCTTGATCATTGGTGGAACATGTTTGGATCGGCTAAGGTAGATGGGGTTAGGTTAAGAGAGAAAGTGTATGGAGATGAGGGAGAGTTCTTCAATGATCTTGGTAGCCCAAAGTTTTTCCTTCTCCTTCTCTTTTCTTTCTAAGTTTTTTTTCTTCTAAGTCTTTTCTTCTCTCTTGAAGGGTAGGGGACGTTTTTTGTGAGTGGGAGAGAGAGATAGAGTGAAAATGTTTGTTTGGGAAAGAGATGGAGATGGTTGGAGTGGCCTACACTCAAACATTAATTCCTCACCAACCAATATGCATTAATGGTGGTGGTTGGGATAAAACCACCACCTTTAATCCATGGTTTCAATTTGTGTTTTCTCAAGTGGTTTGTATTTGTTGGGATGGTTTTGACCATTTGACCAATTTAGATTAAGTTAATTAACTTAGATCACTTGCTCCCTAAGTTAATTTAATTAATCATTTTCCACTTACTTTAATCTCATTAAGTTCCCTCTAAGATCCACCCATGGTTGACCAAGTCAACCATGGTGGTCGGCCCCACTACTCTTGGGTCCACACGCCACCTCAATGGGTGAGGTGGAGGTGGGCCCCATTGGCCATGTTACCTTGACCCATTGGGTCCCTTATGGCCCTTTGACCCAAATTGACCATCTTTGACCCAATTACTTCTCATTGACCCATCAAATGGATTTCATCCAATCTATGGCCCAATTGGGCCATTCTTGGACCCTTGTCCCAAGGTTGATCCATTTGGCATTTCATCACATCAAATTCCAAATTAAAATAATTAAATGCCAAATATATTAATTCGAAAATTCAGGTTATTACACATACATAGCATGTTTTTATGGAATTTTGTCACACATGTATTATTATTATACTATTTGCATGTTTTTGACTAACCATGTGGTAGCCCTATTCGGAAACACTACTGGGCGCGTTGATCTAACGCCCTATCTATATCCTTAGTGGATGATGTAGGGAAAGGGAAGAACGTGGATCGAGAAGAGGACCAATCAAGGAAACTTGGGCGGTTTGAATGATTTGGAATGAATTTTGAATGGACTATTTATGGACTTGTTATTTGATTTATTCGGACAATGTAATTTGGTAATTAGATGTGTTGGCATGTAATAAGTAGTTAGGTAGATGCTATGGTTTGCTTTATTTTGAATGGTTTGGAATGAATGGTAGACTAAGGTTATTTGGTAATTTTGGAAAATAAATCTTGTACTTTGCTATCTTAATATAAAAATGGATTAGTCTTAGGATCTATTATAACCTCAGTTATTTTAAGACTAAGTTAATTCCGCAAGTTGTATTTGTACCATGTGCGGATCAGTTTTTATGGACTTAGTTCATACGCACATGGGCCTGGCCAGATAAGGGTCAGATTTAGAGATCCGAACTTAACTCGCGTCGTGACACTTCGCCCCGATCACATGATTATTATATTTAAAAAAAAAAATAAACTCTGAAAATTAGAGTGAAAAGGGCGGGGTGTTACAGATAGATTCTATTATAACTCCGCTTTAAGGTTATATTCCACAAGCTTACTTTCTACGTGTAAACCGTTCTCGTGGACTTAGTTCCACGCACACGTAGGGTTGGCCAGTTAAGGGCCGGGCTTTATAAGCTCGGACTTAACTCGCTCCGTGACGTCCCGCGCTCTGTGTCACTTTTTATTTCAAAAAAAAAAAAAATAGACTCTGATTTTCGGCTAAGGGATTGCAGAAAGGGTGGGGCGTTATAGTTGGTATCAGAGCAAAACCGGAATAATGAATCTTTCAAAGTAAGATTAAGACAGTTTCATGTCTCACTGACAGATAAGAATCCCAACTGACCGACTCTTCAGAGTCCGCTGCACGGGGGCCGGATTAATTTACTTCGTTAGACTCAGACTGAAGCATTCAATCTGAGAGCAACATTTGACGAAAAGGAATGATAGTAAGGGAAAGACAGTCACAATAAGTTGGATTTATCAAACATAGCAAAGTAGGAAAATTTCCCTGTTTTCCCCAAAACTAAGTATGCTTATTTGGCAATTTTTCCCCAAATTGAAGAGGAACATTTGATACTTAGGAAGTTTTCCCCCAAAACAAAGTATGTTTATTTGGAAATTTTTCCCCAAATTGAAAAGGAATATTTGATACTTAGGAAGTTTTCCCCAAAACTAAGTATGCTTATTTGGCAATTTTTCCCCAAATTGAAAAGGAATATTTGATACTTAGGAAGTTTTCCCTAAACTAAGTATGCTTATTTGGAAAATTTCCCAAAATATGAAAATGCCAATTTTATGAAGGAACTAAGTCAATAAATGTTTTCGATGACTTAGGAAATGTAACACCCCGATTTCTCAATGAAGTGGATAACACGAAAATGCCCCTGATGTGTTAAATTAATTATTTTGTGATGTTAAGTAAGGAAATGGTGGGGCCCATTGCTCAAATTAAGATCATATGAGCACATTATGATTGTCAAGTTTGATTGGATGGATAATTTCTCAATGAAGTGGATAATTACGAAAATGCCCCTGATGTGTTAAATTAATTATTTTGTGATGTTAAGTAAGGAAATGGTGGGGCCCATTGCTCAAATTAAGATCATATGACACATTATGAATGTCAAGTTTGATTGCATGGATAATATACATCAATTGTGTCAAAAATGGGGAAATGGGTCAAAAGGCCCAAATGGGACCCAATGGGTCTTACTGGATTATTTGACCGTTGTGTGAACTTAAATTAAATGGGGTTAAGCTGATTTGATTGGAAATCAAGTGGAGTAAAAATGGGTAGGCCTGATTCACATGTGAAAACCAATTACAAATGACCAAAATACCCATAATTGGGTCATGGAGTCAAAAACGGGTCAAGGAGCTAAAGGGGGGCCCAACGGGTCGGGCTGACTTTGTTGACCACAGCCGACCGTGTGGGCCCACAAATGAGTTCAATGGTGAGTTAAATTAGGTTAAGTGGAACTGATTTTATTTAATTTGAATTAAGAATGAGTTGACTCAAATGCATTAAATGATTGCCAATTAATGAGGTGAGTTGGACATGTGAGTTGGGTGAGTCAAAATGGAAATCAATGGGACTGTAAATCAGTGAGTCCAGAGGGAATATGAGTAGGTTGGCTCAGTCATAACCACCAAAACAAGTCCCACACAGTGGGGACTTGTTATGGTGGTCTCCATGCAAAGTCTTAAATGCATTTATGTAAATGAGATAAGATGCATGGGCTTACATGAAGGGTTGCAACGTTTGGCACCAAGGGCTGCCTTGGATGGCACCCAATACCTCCTTAGTTTTATCAAAAGATTAATGAGGAGTTATGAGATGCTTTGGGCTGTTAAACAAAGACAACAAACACATCATATGGCCGATTTTCTCTTTGCAAACACCTTAGAAATTCATCCCTCTCCCCCTCTCAAGAACATCATCTTCTTGGCCGAACCAGCTGCTGGTGTTTCACCAGTAGATCAAGCATAAACCAGCAAAGGAAGGAAGGCAAAGAAAGATAGGAAGTAAGGAGCAAAGGCAAAAGGAAAAGCTTGGAAAATTTGGTAAGTATTTCCATGGATTTTGTTTAAAAAGATGGGACAAATGGAACATGTCTTGGGCCATGGGTATGGCCGAATCCATCAAGGATTAGACCTTGGATGGTATTTCATAAGTAAGATGGGAATTTGATCATAGAGTTCGGCCACTGGGGATGGCCGAATCCCATGAAAAGAATGGGTTAAATTGGATGGTTTTGGTAGGACAAAACCATGGACTGTTTTGGATGTTTTTGTTGGATTAAAATGCACGTTTTAAAGAGGTTAAAAACATGGATTTGGATGTCATGAAGGACTGAAGGTATCATGGGTCTAAACCTTGGGAATTAAATGATGAAATGGATCATTGGGATCGGCCATCTTGGATGGCCGAACCCCATGAAATGATGTTGGAATTTTGATGGTTTATTTTGTAAGTTAAAAATTATGCAAATGAGTTACTGTTTTGGGAGATTAATTTAGACATAAGATGAATGTCTAAGAAGTTCAAACCAAAGGCCATAGGGTTCGGCCAATGAGCATGGCCGAACGCCATGAAATCATATGAAATGTATGGTCATTTGGATTGAGTTTTTATAAAGTGGAAATCATGCAAAGTGATGGACAGATTTGGATGGTTTTGAGAGGTAAAAACCCGGTAATATTATACTGATTATTACATGTTTAAATGAGATCAAAAACATGTTTATGAGGACCAAGTCATGGACATAGGGTTCGGCCACCTTGAATGGCCGAACCCCATGAAAGAAATTGATTATTGTTATGAATTTGGAGAGTTAGAAACCATGCAATATCATGGGGTTTCTATAGGATTTTAAATAGAAATATGTTTGCTGTTTTTATGGCTAAGATGCATGATAAAATTATGTAAGATCATTAAAAGAATTGTATCCAAAGAACCATGAGGTTCGGCCATGTGAATGGCCGAACCCATGGGTTGCTTTATGGTTTTTATTTGATTTACTTGGGGTTATGGTTACTGATTTGGGTCCGCCTTTGGATGGCTGAACCATGTATTGATCATGGTTGAAATAGCATGTTAAAACCATGAGTAATCATGGAGATTATTGAGCCAAGGGAACCATTGGGTTTGGCCATGTATAGGGCCGAACCCCATGGACCATTGCATGGGTTAAATAGGCGAAGTTTATGAGTAGTAATTGTTAATGGTTCCATGTTGATTTAAAAGGTTTAAAATATCCTAATGGAGAACCATTTGGTGATGGATAAAAGGGATTACAAGGTTCGGCCATGTATAGGGCTGAACCTCATAAAATGATAATGGTTTTGATATAGCTTAGCCTAGTGGCAAAGCTGTAAATACGGGTGATAATGTAAATATGGTTAGATAAAGTTAAAAGGACATGAAGGAAGGATTAAATTAAGGTGGTGTGGTTCGGCCATGGTGTATGGCCGAACCTTACCAAGACATGATTAAAAAGTTAAGTGTTTAGGAATTGATCAAATGAAAAAGGAAGATTAAATCCTAAGTTGGTGATGTTCGGCCATGGGCATGGCTGAACCCCACATGACGTGGTTGGGTCTTAGATATGAATGAACAAGTAAGTGATAGTATGATTTACTGATTGTTATATGGATAAGGTACCGGAAGTTGACGAGGTGCGAGTCGTGACCGGGTGACGCTAAAGAAAGATCAATTACTGAAGTGAATCTTCAGTAGGTTTCCTACCTACTTGTAACCACAATTATGATTTGGTTTTATTATGTTTTTTTTTATGAGATATGTTGTATTTGATATTATGTTTCAAATATGGTTTTGAATGATGAGATATGTATTTACAAATGACATACATGTACATTGACATCTCATGCATGGCATGGGGTGATGATTATGGATTACCTTGACTTGAGAGTCCCAATGAAAGAATACCGTGAAACAACTCAATGATGAAGTGTCTTTCCACAGGTAACGAGGATTACTGTGGATTACCTTATCATGTGAGTCCCAATGAAAGAATACTGTGAAACAACTCAATGATGAAGGGTCTTTCCACAGGTAACGAGGATTACTGTGAATTACCTTATATGTGAGTCCCAATGAAGGAATACTGTGAGTCCCAAATGAAAGTGTATTGTGATTTACCTTGACGGTGAGAGTCCTGTCAAGTGATGGCTATGTATGTGTGATGGGGTGGGGCTCATTACATATGCACTTACATACATAGCATTGTTTTCAGATGTTTTATTGATAATCACGTACTATGATATATATGCATGTTTTATACACTAACTATGTGGTAGCCCTGATTCGGGAACCTACTGGGCACGTTGATCTAACGCCCTAATTCTATCCTCAGAGGAGAGTGCAGGTACAAGGAAAGGGAAAGAGAAGGTCGATGACCGGGAGGGGAGCCAAGTCTAAATGCTTGAATGATGAACGTGATTATCTATTGTCATTTGAATTATATTTTGATGGACATGTAATAAGTTAATACTTGCTACGGTTTGATTAGACTATTAACTATGGATGGTTGATTCATGTTAATTAATATTTGAGACTGTTACTTGCTATCTTTTCATATTATTTCCGCAGTTAATCTAGTTTATTCCGCATGTTGTTGTTAGTTCCATGTGTGATTCATTATCGTGGTCTAGTCCATGTACACATGGGTGGCCAGTTAAGGTTCAGACTTGAGTAGTCTGAACTTAACTCGCGTCGTGACGCCGCCCGCTCTCTTTCGATGTTTTATTATTATTATTTAAAAAAAAATTAGACTCTGAATTCTCGGAGAGGGCGAGGCGTTACAGGAAATGCCTCAAAAAAGAAGGACTCGCCAAAACCCACGGGTGGAGGAAGAGGTGCAACCATCTTATCAGGAAGAACAGGTATAGCCACCTCATCAAGAGGAAGAGGTACAACCACCTCATCAAGAGGAAGAGGTACATCAACCTCATCAGGAAGAAGAGGTGCAACAACCTCATCGAGGGGAAGAGGGAAACAGAGTGAACTTCCTCATAGTGCCTCTCGAGTTACTAGACTTAGTTCAAGCGCTGGTCGCTTCTGTTCTTCCACAACACTTAAGCGGAAATGCGACCACCAGTGACTCAAATGACCGGAGGATGGTCAAGGATTTTCAGCAGCAGCGCCCCCCTTACTTCAAAGGGAAAGAAGGGCCTGCCGAAGCAGAAAACTGGTTGAGGAAAGTTACTCAGATCTTGACTCTACTAAAGATCTCGAGCCATGAAGACAAGATCTTGTTGGCTTCCTCACAACTGATAGACGATGCCGGCAAGTGGTGGGAGGTAGTAGAGCGACAGCGGGAGCTCATTCCTGAAGGAGAGAGGACTGTAATGACATGGGAGCAGTTCTCAGCCATGTTTTTAGACCACTACTTCCCAGAGGAGGAGAAGGAGGGCCACATCCAGTCGTTTATATCTTTGGTGCAAGGCACCATGACTGTGGCAGAGTACTACCAGGAGTTCCTTCATTTGTCATGCTATGCCCTATTTATGGTGGACACGGAGTACCGGAGGGGTTGTAAGTTTGAGCGGGGCCTTCGGCCGAGCGTTAGAGCAAAGGTGACCATCTTCAAGGCACCTACACTGGCAGAGGTGGTCAGCAGGGCCACTATAGTGAAGCATGAGATGGCCGAGATAGTGCGGTTTGACAACCGCCGAGGTCAGAGTGGGAGGGGTACATTTCAGCCCAACAAGAAGTTCCGCCCGAACTTTAGCAGACTCTCACCTTCCGCTGGGTCAACAGGGGGCTTTCGCCCCAATCAGCCCTCCCCATCAGCATCAGTCACTTAGGTTCCCCGAGGTGGGAATACATGCTACGAGTGTGGCCAACAGGTCCACTTCAAGAGGGAATGTCCGCAGAATAGCAAACCCTTTCACTCTAGGGGTTCCTTCCGTCCTCCAGCTAGACCAGCTAATTCACGAGAACCAAGGTTTACAACCAGGAGGGGCGGGCGCCTAACCCTACGGGATCTAGACGGTTTTATACCTTAGCTCCTCCTGCAGTGGTAGATCACTCTGTGATTCAAGGTATGGCCGTAGTTGGTAGTTCCTATGCTTTTGCATTATTTGATTCTGGAGCTTCCCATTCATTTGTATCTGTTGCATTCATATTTGCTGCAGGCACATTAGTACAGAAATTGTCCACATCATTTACCATTGTATCCCCCGTCAGAGACACATCTTTAGGACTTATATGCACGACAGTGAACACTGAACTCGCTGGATTCAGATTCGAGTTCAGCTACCTGGTACTCGATATGACTGAGTACGATGTTATTTTTGGCATGGACTGGTTGGCTAGTTTTCAGGCGAACATTGATTGCCATCTTCGTAGGGTGATATTTTGGTTACCCGAGGGAAAACGGTATGTGGTGCATGCTGATAGACAGGGCTTCCCTAGAAGGCTGCAGGAAGAGTTGAACCACCTTGTCTTGAACAGCATCAGATTAGACAAGGCACCAGCGGCTGAACTTCCGGCGGTAGTGACAGACTACGCGGACGTATTCCCAACAGAGCTCCCTGGTTTGCCACCCAAGAAGGAGATAGACTTTGAGATCAAGCCATATCTTGGCACTGCTCCAGTATCATTGCCACATTATCGGATGGCACCAGTTGAGATGTCCGAGTTGAAGAAGCAGATTGATGATCTGCTCAGACTGGGGTTCATCTAGAACATCACATCATCATGGGGAGCCCCAGTATTGTTCGTGAATAAGAAGGATGGTACCCTTCGGATGTGTGTGGACTTTAGGAAATTGAACCAACTGACTGTTAGGAACAAGTACCCTCTACCCAGGATAGATGATTTGTTTGATCAACTTAGGGGTTCCACTCACTTCTCTAAGATTGATCTGATGTCCGGATACCATCAAATCCGGGTTAGGGAGGAGGACATAGGGAAGACAGCTTTCAGGACACGGTATGGCCTATATGAGTATGTGGTCATGCCGTTTGGACTTACAAATGCACCGGCTGTGTTCATGGATTTGATGAACAGGATCTTCCGTCCTTACTTGGACCAGTTTGTGATTGTATTTATTGATGATATTCTGGTCTATTCCAAAAGTTAGGAAGAACATGCTGAGCACCTACGGATAGTCTTGGACACCTTGAGGAGGAACCAACTGTATGCCAAAGCCAGCAAGTGTGAATTCTGTCTATCTGAGGTCAACTTCTTGGGGCATATTATATCAGTAGAAGGTATAGCCGTGGACCCGGCTAAGGTGGCAGCAGTGAGAGAGTGGAAAGCACCGACGAATGTGACTAAGATCCGCAGTTTTCTGGGATTGGCCGGTTACTACAGGAAATTCATCATGGACTTCTCCAAGATTGCATCTCCACTTACTCGACTCACTCAGAAAGGAGTCAAATTTGAGTGGTCAGATGTGTGCAACCGGAGATTTGAGGAGCTAAAGGAGAGACTTACAACTGCTCCAATCTTGATTTTGCCCGAAAAAGGCAAGGATTATGAAGTGGAATGCGATGCTTAAGGAGAGGGACTTGGGTGTGTTCTCAGTCAAGATCATCGTGTGGTGGCTTATGGTTCAAGACAGTTGAAAATTCATGAACGCCTTTATCCCACACATGATTTGGAGCTAGCCGCAGTGGTCTTCGCTCTCAAAAGCTGGAGACACTACCTTTATGGTGAGAAGTTTGAGGTGTATTCAGATCACAAGAGTCTGAAATATTTGTTTGATCAGAAGGAGCTCAACATGAGACAGCGCAGGTGGATGGAATATCTACAAGACTATGACTTTGCACTCCGATATCATCCTGGCAAGGCGAACAAGGTGGCGGATGTCCTCAGCCACATGTCACATGCGACAGTAGCCAGTTTGATCAGGACGGAATGGGATATGCTGAACACCATCCGAGAGTTCAACTTGTACATTAGGAACCATGGGAGTATGTATAATCTGATCATACGGTCTAATATGGTGGCCAAGATTGAACAAAAACAACGGACAGATCCAGAGGTAGAGGAGATATGGACCAAGATGTCTACTGGTGAGGTTGTACCGGAGTGGGAATTATGACCAGGACAGGGTCTTTTATTCCGGGCAAGGACATATGTGCCTGAGAGTTGCAGAAGAGAGTTGTTGATTGAGGCACATCAGACCAAACTCTCTATTCATCCGGGCAGCACCAAGATGTATCATGATCTTAAGAGGCATTATTGGTGGCATGGACTCAAGAGAGATGTGGCAGAGTTTGTTGCTCACTGCCTAACTTGTCAGCGGGTTAAGCCGGAACATCAGAAGCCACCGGGTTTACTCAAACCCTTACCAGTGCCAGAGTGGAAATGGGAGCACATCTCCATGGATTTCATGACAGGGTTGCCAAGGTCATCAAAGGGCAACAATGCGATATGGGTCGTGGTGGACCGATTGACCAAGTCTGCGCATTTCCTTCCCGTCAAGATGACAGACTCATTTGAGACCTTGGGTCGACGGTACATCCGAGATATCATCAGACTACATGGTATTCCCCGGACCATTGTGTCAGACAGAGATGGCTGATTCACTGGCAGAGTATGGTAGAGCATGCAGTTGGCTATGGGGACCGACATATTGACTAGCACAGCATTGCACCCCAAGACTGATGGACAGTCGGAGAGCACGATATAGATATTGGAGGACATGTTGAGAGCATGTATGCTAGACTTCAAGGGTGGATGGGAGGATCACTTGCCACTAGTGGAGTTCTCGTACAACAACAGTTACCAGGCAAGCCTCCAGATGGCTCCATTTGAGGCCTTGTATGGTAGGCCATGTAGATCACCAGTGTGCTGGACAGAGGCCGGTGAGCCTGCACTGATTGGACCCGAGTTGGTTACGAAGACCACGATGCAGATCAAGTTGATACGGCAACACCTACTTATTGCGCAGAGTCGTCAAAAGAGCTATGCTGGCAAGAGAAGAAGGTTCTTTGAGTTTGAGGTGGGAGGCTTAGTATTCTTAAAGGTCTCACCACGGAAGGGACACATGAGGTTTGGGAAGAAGGGGAAACTGTCGCCTAGATTTTTGGGCCGTTTCCAACCCTGACAAGGGTGGGGGAGGTAGCTTATCAGTTGGTGCTTCCTCCACAGTTATCCTCTTTGCATGATGTTTTCCATGTGTCCATGTTGAGGAAGTACAACCCCAACCCTTCACATGTGTTGAACGTGCAAGACGTCGATGTGCAAAACGACGTGACGTATGTGGAGAAACCGGTCAGAGTGATCTGGAAAGAACAAAGGGTGCTACGGAACCGTGCCATTCAGTTCGTCAAGGTGTTATGGGAACGACATGGCAATGAGGAAGCCACCTGGGAACTTGAATCAGAAATGAGAGTCGCTCATCCGGAGTTTTTTGTCTGAGTTGTTTGAACCCCTACTTCGCTCGAATTTTTGAGTTGAAAATTTTAAAAGAGGTTTATATTGTAATAGTCCGGATTTTTAAATCAATACATATGTTGACTATTATTTATTTTAATGGTTGAAATTAAGAATTTTGATGGAATGGATGTTAAATGGATCAAAATTTGGGCAATGGCCCAAGTATGGTCCAATGGACCAAGGATTGGATTAATTTCATTTAAATGGTTAGTAAGTGGATTTAATTGGGCCATGGGCCTATGGTGATCCAAGCAGATGGAATGGATTGAAGTGATTAAAATCACCTAAGCTAAATCGGAATTATCCAAGTGTTATGGTCTAGTGGGTCCCAACTCCACCTCATCAAGTGAGGTGGCATGTGGACCAAGACATAGCTGGGGCCGACCACCATGGTTGACTTGGTCAACCATGGGTTTTCAAGGTGAATTAAGGGGATCAAAGTAAGTTGAGTTGAATGAAGGTGGGGCGTTACAATAGTTCACATAACTTGACACAAGCTAGTCTCAAGCCCCAAGTCATGTCCAGATAGCTCATAACTTGGTTTGCTGTCCCATGTATTCTCTCTCATGCCATGCATGAGATCATGAATGCAAAAATGTCATTTCGTATCAAAGTACATAACATCATTGAAATTCAGTTCATAAAACATAACTATATGTTTAAACAAAGTAAATCATCATCATTAGAATAAAAACTAGTAACATATATATAATCCACAGTGTCTCAATAGGATAGGAATCCTACCAAAGTCCAGTATACTGTCCTTGCTGTTTTGTGAAGGTAACGTTTAACAATCACGTCGAAACGAATCGCAAACCCTTTGTGAATCTCCTTACCTTATTACATTTAATCATATAATAAATCAATCTGATTATCCATTTAACTTTCATCATCCCTTACATCCTGCCAGATGAACAGTAGCATAGGGAAAAATATTCAAAAATTATTCTTTTCAATTCAGTCAACTGAATTAGGGATTCAGTCGACTGAATCATGTCCAGATACTGTAACGCCCCGCCCTCCCCGAGAAATCAGAGTCTAATTTTTTTTTTTTTTTTATAATAACACCGGACGAGAGCGGGCGGCGTCACGACGTGAGCTAAGTTCAGACTTCCTAAGTCCGACCCTTAACTGGCCACCCATGTGTGCATGGACTAAACCCACGATAACAAGCCACACATGGAACTAAACATTGTCATGCGGAATTAACTAAACTAATTGCGGAAATAATCTGATTAGATAGCAAGTACAAGTCTCAATTATTAAAATAACTTATCCAACCATCCATTGTCAATATCATAAACAAACCATAGCAAAGGTATCAACTTATTACATGTCCATAAAAATGTAACTCAAAAAGACAGTAATATAAAAAACATTCCAACATCAAGCTCTTAAGCTTGGCTCCCCTCCTGGTCATCAACCTTCTCTTTCCCCTTCCTTGTTCCTGCATTATCCTCTAAGGATAGAATTAGGGCGTTAGATCAACGCGCCCAGTAGGTTCCCGATCAGGGCTACCACATGGTTAGCATATAAAACATGCATGTATATCATAGTACATGATTATCAATAAAACATCAGAAAACAATGCTATGTATGTAAGTGCATATGTAATGAGTCCCACCCATTACCAGTATACATAGCCATCAAGTTCTTTCACAGTGTTCTTTCATTGGGACTCACACGATCAGGTAATCCACAGTAATCCTCATTTCCTATGGAAAGACTCTCATCATTGAGTTATTTCACAGTGTTCTTTCTTTGGGATTCACACGATAATGTAATCCACAGTAATCCTCATTTCCTGTGGAAAGACTCTCATCATTAAGTTGTTTCACAGTGTTCTTTCTTTGGGACTCACACGATAAAGTAATCCACAGTAATCCTCATTTCCTGTGGAAAGACTCTAATCATTGAGTTATTTTACAGCGTTCTTTCATTGGGACTCTCAAGTCAAGGTAATCCATAGTCATCACCCCATGCCATGCATGAGATGTCAATGTATATGTATGTCATTTGTAAATGCATATCTCATCATTCAAAACCAATCTGAAACATAATATCAATAACAACATAACTTATAAAAAACATGATAAAACCAAATCATAATTGTGGTTGCAAGTAGGTAGAAAACCTACTGAAGATTCACTTCAGTGTTCGTTCTTTCTTTAGCGTCACCCGGTTACGACTCGCACGCCGTTCAACTTCCGGTACCTTGTCCACATAACAATAAGTAAATCATACTATCCTTTAATTATTCATTCACATCTAAGACCCAAACATCTTGTGGGGTTCGGCCATACCCATGGCTGGACCTCATCATTTGGATTTGATCTTCCTTTCATGTCCTTTTGCAATTTAACTTGTACTTATGATTTCGCCATTGTCTAACCAATGATTAATTTTGCTAAACACCATTATCCAAAACCAATCCATCTTAGTGGGGTTCGGCCATACAACATGGCCGAACCTCACCATCCCACTTTTGATCCTTTTTATTCTTCATACAAAATTCTAATTTCCAATTCATTCATCTAAGAATTCACACACTAATCATCTAACCTTTAATCCTCCATTGTCATTTTATGGGGTTCGGCCCTATACATGGCCGAACCTTATAATCCCTTTTATCCATCACCAAATGGTTCTCCATGGGGATATTTTTAAACCTTTTTAAAACCAAACACCATTCATAATACTTGGTGGGGTTCGGCCGTACCCATGGCCGAACCTCACCCCTTTGATTTTGATGCTCCACTTTGCCTTTCTTTTTGATGAACATTAGCATCCAAATCCATCACTCTTCCAGTTATATTACACCCATACCATGGTCCATGGGGTTCGGCCATACACATGGCCGAACCCAATGGTTCCCTTGGCTCAATGGTTCCAATATTTCTATATCAATTGGACTCTACCCTTTAACCATGTTAACCACATGATTCAGCCATCCAATGGCCAACCCAAAATAGCAAACTTATATTCATTTAATTGCCATAAAAACACCATAATCTTGTATGGTTTTTGTCTCTCAAAACCATCAAAATCACCATACAATAATCATGTGATTTCATGGGGTTCAGCCATGCTCATTGGCCGAACCCTATGGCCTTTGGTTTGAACTTCTTAGACATTCATCTTATGTCTAATTTAATCTTCCAAAACAGTACCTCGTTTGCATGGTTTTAACTTACAAAAGAAACCATCAAAATTCCAACATCATTTCATGGGGTTCGGCCATCCAAGGTGGCTGAACCCAATGATCCATTTTATCAATTTATACCCATGGTTTAGACCCATGATACCTTCAGCCCTTCATGACATCCAAATCCATGTTTTAAACCTCTTTAAAACATGGATTTTAAGTCTAATAGAAACATCTATAACAGTCCCACTAATTGCATGGTTTTTATGTTTCAAAAACCATATAAAACCAACCAATTATTTCCATGGGGTTCGGCCATGCCCAATGGCCGAACCCAATGATCAAGTTTCCATCTTAATTATGAACTTCCATCTTAGGTCTAATCCTTGATGCATTCGGCCAAATGATGGCCCAATCACACCCTTTTCACAACTTATTTAACTACATAACTTTTAAGAAAAACTCACCAATTTTTCCTTTGCCTTCTTCCCTCTTGTTTCCTTTCTTCATCCTTAATCCTTTGCTGGTTTATGGTTGATCAATTGGTGCAAACACCACTGCTGGTTCAGCCAAGAAAAGAGTTTGGAGAGAGGGAGAGAGAGATGAGAATTCCTTAGGATTTCTTGTGTGAAAAACGGCAAAATGATGTGGTCTATCCCTTTTATAATTCAGCCACAACATCCATCCATTTCCCTCATTAAACCTTGATAAAATCGATGGGATATTGGGTGCTATCCAAGGCACCCCTTGGTGCCAAACGTTGCATCCATTAACTTCAACACATGCATCTCATGAGATGAAATGATGCCGCCCAACCTTGGTGACCCTTGGCTTTGGCCAAGGAACCCTTTCATCCAATGGCTAGGATTTGTCTATTTAAGAGTTGTGTGAGATTAGAACTCCTTTCCACTTCCTCTTGACTCACTTGACTCATGATCTTTTTATTCCAAATCAACCCATCCAACTCAACACATTTAATGCACCATTTTTGAGTCAACTCTTTTCTTAATTAAAACTCACTCCAAATCAGTCCAACTCGAGCTGCACTAACTCATACTTGAGTTCAATTGAGGGCCCACACGGTCATCCGTGGTCAACCTGGTCAACCCGACCCATTGGGTCCTCAATTAACCCCTTGACCCGTTTTGACAACATGACCCATTAATGGGCTGATTTTCGCCATTTTTAAATGGTTTTCACTTGTGCATCAAGCCTACCCATTTTTTGTTCTAATTGATTTTCAATCAATTCAGTTTAACCCCATTAAATTTGGGCTCACCCTGTAACACCCTGGAATTTCAAAGTTATTAGTTTATATGAAAATATTCATATTTACGGAATTGCCATTGTGATAAAAATTGATTTGAATTTAAATGGGTCAATGGCTCAATCAAGACCCAAAGGATGATAGTTGGTTTACAAAACAAATAAATGGGTAAGATAAATTTAAACGGGTCAAGAATCATATTTGGGTCAAATTTGGATAAATGGGTCAAAATGGCTAGATGGGACCCAATGGGTCGTGTGAATGGCATGATTAACCATGGATTGAGTTCAAGCTTAGTAAATTTAAGTCTATTAATTACTTGAGTTTGGTTTGAGTTGAAATGAATGGTTGGTTTAGTTAAGTTGAATTTATTAGTTAAGTTAAATTAAATGAGTGACTTAGGTTGGGTGAGTTGAATAAATGAGTTGAATGAATATGTATTTTAATGTAAGTGAGTGAAGTGTGTGAATGGGAGGAGAAGTGGTTTAAATTCCAACTTTGAGCAAGAAAAACGTTGGTGCATGGGGAGAAATTACCATGCATGTAACCCCCATTTAGGTGATGAATAAAAATGGGAGTTACATTTTGAATGGGAGTTATTTCTTGAAAACACAAAGGTTGCTAGGGACGTTGGCTGCATGCATGAGCAATTTCATGCATGTAACGGCTACCATGGAGATATGAGAATGATGGCTTTGAGAGTTACAAATGTATGAATGAAGGAGAATGAAGCACATGGGAGTTTCATTTGGTTGCATGGAAATTATGGCCTATGCATGACACTCCAAAGGTGGAGACTATTGGAGTTGCCGTTTCATGGAGTTACAAAAGGGGCCCTTGACTTTTCAAATTCAAAAAGGTTAGACTACACGTTGGAAAGGGCATGAGGGTTTATTCCATGCTTAAGTATTCAAAGAGACAACCAATGGAGGGAGGATAAAGCACATGGGAGTTGCATTTACATGTGAAACTCCCACATGCAAAAATTAATGCAAAATGGATAGTGTGAGGAATGCACACAGCAAAACCGTTGGGAACCCTTGGTGTTTCATTTCATAGATGAAACCCCAAGGAATTTAAAGGATTCTAATTATGGAGAGATGAGTTACACAAGGGCTGAATTAACCTTGGGCTGTTTTTGGTCAAGCAAAGGATTTTCACTCTCTCTATCTCTCTATCTCTCTTGGACGTCCTCTATCTTTCTAAACTAAGAGCAGTAGCTGGTTGTTAATCAGTCCTTGGTTTGATTCCTTTTCATCAAGACAAGTTCAGCAAAAAGGGAAGGAACAAGCGGGAGTAAAGATCAAGTGGAGGAGTCGCGGAAACGGTAGGTGTTCGATAAACTATGTTGTTTAATTAAGAAATATGATCCGACTATTTGATGGCTGAATCTAACAAGGGTTAAATGTTGGTTAGAAGTACATGAATAAGATCAAAAGGTGGACCATAGGGTTCGGCCCATTGGATGGCCAAACCCCATGGAAATGTTGGATTTATTTAGATGGTTTTTGGAAATTAAAACCATACAATTTTGGGACTGTTTTTAGATGATTTTAAGTGTGTATTTTAAAAAGGTTAAAACATAGATAAGGAAGTTATTTTGGACATAGATGAATAATTAAGAAACTCAAAACCAAAGGACATAGGGTTCGGCCACCATGGAGGGCCGAACCCCATGCAAATAATGGTTTGTTTTGATGTGTTTGGAACAAATAAACCATGAAGTTGATGGACTGTTTTGGGTTATTAATTTAAGATGTAAGTACATGTTTTACAATGGTTTAAAAACATGGATTTGGGTGCTGGTTTCAGACCTAAGATGAAGGACTAAAGGTTCAAAATTAATCTCATGGTGTTCGGCCAATATACATGGCCGAACCCTATGAAATTGGGCTAATTTTGGAGGATTGTTTTGAAGGTTAAAAACCTGATTTAGATATACAGTTATTACCTGGTTAATTAAGGTTTAAAAACAGTAAATGTAATCATTGGGTTCAGCCATGATGGAGGGCCGAACCCCATGTAAAACGGTGTGGGTTTTCATGTTGAGAACTCCATGGAAACCATGGAAACCATGAAGACCCATGGACTGTTTTGTGGAATAATTGGGTTAAGTTTATGATGAACATTAGGTATTATTTATATGCTTTAATTTAAGAATAATATATGTTGTTTATGGAGTTAGTATGGGTAGGTAATCGGCCCATATGAATGATGGAAATGGAGTATAAAATCACATTGGTGAGGTTCGGCCATGTGTATGGCCGAACCCCACTAATGATGATTGTGGGACATAATTGTTGATTTTATATGAGGATATGGAGGGTTAAAGAAGGATCAAATTAGGTGATGAGGTTCAGCCATGTGTATGGCTGCACCCCACTAAAGATGGTTTTATGTATGGTGATGAAAGTTAGTTAATATAAAGCAAAGGTTGGTCTCAATGGCATAATTGTAATTATGGCTGAAATGATCAAAAATAAAATGATCATATGATGGGATAAATGGGCTAAAACCAAAGTGGTAAGGTTCAGCCATAATGTATGGCCGAACCCTACTAAGGTTCGTTTAGAAGTTTGGGTAATTAGATAGGTTTTAATTAAATAAATGAATGACCAATGTGTTAATGGATGAGATTCGGCTATGGCTTTGGCCGAACCCCACTAGGTGATTCTTGGAACATAAAGCTTTGCTGGAAATTAGGTGGATAAATGATTAAGTTGCTGCCATGTATATAGGGTATTCGGATTTTTAGCACGGTGAGCGAGACGTGATCGGAAGACGGTCCAAAGGAAGGATCGAACAAAGTAAACTACTGTAGGTTTCCTACCTTGTTGTAACCACACAACTTATTCGCTGTTTTATGTTTATTTGAATAAGTTATTTGAATCATATGTTATATTTACAAATGGCATGTTGCATAGACATCTCATGCATAGCATGGGATGATGGGGAAGTAACCGGAGGCCACACTCCGTCGGGGCGTCCGAAAGACCACTGTGGGTTAACTTGACGATGAGAATCCCGTCAAGTGATGGCTATGTTGAATGGTGATGGGTGGGACTCATTACATGTTCATTTCATACATAGCATATTTTTATAGAATTTGTCACACATGTATAACTATTATTCTATTTGCATGATTTTGACTAACCATGTGGTAGCCCTATTCGGAAACACTACTGGGCACGTTGATCTAACGCCCTATCTATACCTTTAGTGGATGATGCAGGGAAAGGAAAGAACGTGGTTGGAGAAGAGGACCAAGTACGAAAACTTGGGCGATTTGAATGATTGCAATGGACTATGCATGGATTATTTATGGACTTATTAGTTGATTTATTTGGAACAATGTAATTTGTTAAATTAGATGTTGGCATGTAATAAGTAGTTAAGTAGATGCTATGGTTGGATTTATTTGAATGGTTTGGAATGAATAGTAGACTAAGGTCATATAATACTTTTGGAAAATAAATAAGGTACATTGCTATCTAAAAATGGAAATTGGATTAATCATAGGTTCTATTATAACCTCAGTTAGATCTAGACTAAGTTAATTCCGCTAGATATATATGTACCATGTGCGGATCAGTTTTATGGACTTAGTTCATACGCACATGGGCTTGGCCAGTTAAGGGTCGGATTTAGAGATCCGAACTTAACTCGCGTCGTGACACTCCGCCCCGATCACTTATTGATTATTATTATTTAAAAAAAATAAACTCTGAAATTTTAACAGTGAAACGGGCGGGGTGTTACACACCCAATGGTCTAATAAGTCCATTATGACCCATTGGGTCCAATTGGGTCCTTTGACCCAATTACCCATATTGACCCAAATTGATGTACATTACCCATCCAATCAAATTTGACATTTATAATGTGCTCATAGGGTCTTAATTTGAGCAATGGGACCCACTATTTAATTATTTACAATCACATTTATTGAATTCACCAATCTAGGGGCATTTTTGTAATTATTTCAATCATTGAGAAATTGGGGTGTTACAGACCCAATTTGATGTTCATTACCCATTCAATCAAATTTGACACTTATAATATGCTCATAGGGTCTTAATTTGAGCAATGGGCCCCACCGTTTCCTTATTTACAATCACATTCATTGAATTCACCAATCCAGGGGCATTTTCGTAATTATTTCAATCATTGAGAAATTGGGATCATTGAATTCACCAATCCAGGGGCATTTTCATAATTATTTCAATCATTGAGAAATTGGGGTGTTACAGATACAATCCTCTGTCTTACCTGTAAACTTTGAGTCGACTGAAATACATATTCAGTAGGCTGAAACACAACTCGGAACTGTTTAACCTTGACTCGTAATCTTTCAGTCAACTGAATCATAGATTCAGCTGACTGACTCTGAGTCAAACCCTCTGTATTCTCGGTCAATACAAGTTCAGTAGACTGAATCACAGATTCAGTCAGCTGACTTTGGATCAGATTATTTGTTTGTTCAGCCAGTTCACATTCAGTCGACTAAATCAAAGATTCAGTCGGCTGAATTACCAACCAACCCTTTACGTGTTCAATAAGCATCCCTTCAGTCGACTGAATCTATTTGAAACTCACCAGACCTCTTTCTCATTTGATACATCTAGGATTCAGTCGGCTGAACCACCAATAAATCGTATATATTTTAATCCAGGCCATGTTCAGTCTACTGAATCACAAGATTCAGTCGGCTAAAATGCCCAGAAACTATTTTCTGTTTCAGCCAATACTAGTTCAGTCGACTGAATCTGGGATTCAGTCGACTGACTGTTTGTCACTCTCTTTTGTTTGATTATTTTGTAAATCCTTTCTTCATGAAATCCACTCCTTACCATTCCTATACATAGTTATCATCATCATATAACTCTTAATTTGGATCTACTCTTCTCACTAGCCAAAGCTAAGATCTGTTCATAACCATTCCAACATTTGAACCATTACAACATGGTTTTGGATCCATTCCTTAGATTGTTTGTATTTAACACATATCCATTCCCTGAATGGATATCCAACTCCATGGCCCTATAATAGTTTGGCTAGCCCTTGCAAACCAATATATAGGTTCGGCCACACCATGGTCAAATCCATGGCTTCCCTTAGTCTTAATCCTACCGTCTCCTTCGTTTCTTTTTTTATCTAAATTCCTTCCTTTGTTCTTCAGCAATTCTCTAAGTACAGAGGTGTAGGTGGAAGAGATAAAGATAGAGGAGAGAAATCCCTTTGTGCAATAGATAGATTGAACGGCCATGCCCCTTGGTTGGTGCCTTTTATGAAACAACCCAAGTCCATTCATCTTGTAACGCCCTGCCCTTTTTCACTCTACGCTTTCCGAAAATCATAGTCTATTTTCTTTTTGTTAATATAATAGAGTGAGCAAGAGCGAGATGTCACGACGCGAGCTAAGTCCAAACTTCTAAAGTCCGACCCTTAACTGGCAAACCCTATGTGTGCATGGACTAAGTCCTTGAAAACGATTCACACATAACAATATAAACATGCGGATTAAAATCATAATTGCGGAATTATAAGAACCTCATTCTATTCCATTTTAGATAGGAAAGTACGTCAATTCCTTAATCATAATTAACATAACATAATTATCCCATTTAACATCCAACCATAGCCAATCATCTAAATTATTACATGTCTGAAGTCTAGTTACTCAAATTACAAGTCCATAAGTAACTTAATCAAAATATAAACTATAATCATGCAAGCTCCTATGCCTGGCCCTTTTCGCGTTCGTCGTTCCCCTCGTTTCCTGTATCATCCACTAGGGTAGAAGTAGGACGTTAGAACAACGCGCCCAGTAGGTATTCCAATTAGGGCTAACACATGGTTAGTACAAAACATATATAATAATATCATAATGTCAAAAACCATATAAACCATGCCATGTCATGATGTCAAATGCAATGAGTCCCACCCATCACAAGTACATATCAGTACCCCCACATAGGTCTTTCGGAGGCCCCGACGGAGTGTGGCCGCTCCTGTTTCTTCCTGATGGAAAAACACATCAAGGTATCCCACATAAGCTTTTCGGACGCCCCGACGGAGTGTGGCCCCTCCGGTTACATATCCTTCACCCCATGCCATGCACGAGATGCCAATGAAACACATGCTATTTTATATAATAAACATAGCATTAAAACTCACATTTGAAACATAACCTTTACAACATAAATTCATAAAAAATAAGATAAAAACAATGTACATAAACCCATGGTTTCAAAGAGGTGGAATCCTACCAAAGACCACTAACGTGTCCTTGTGCTTTCGTTCGGTAACTGCTCACGATGGTACACACCTTGTGAGGTCCGTTGTCTTATAACATATCCATAAATCAAAATCCATGTTCCATTTGATTTTCTATTATATTTAAGTCCATAAACCATTCCTCCTTTGGTTTATTAATCAAGGCCAAATAGACCATACCCCTTTTATTCATTAATCTAATCATAAACAAATTAATCATCTAACATACATCAACTTTTCAATTCAGTCAATTGAATCAGGAATTCAGTCGACTGAAATATACTCAGAACTGTCTTATCCCTGACTCGCTACTTTTCAGTCGATTGAATCATAGGTTCAGTTTGCTGAATCTGAGTCAAAACCTTCGTATCCCCAGTCAATCCTCTTTCAGTCGATTGAATCAGAGATTCAGTTGGCTGACTTTGGATCAGATTGACTGTATGTTCGGCCAGTGTAGATTCAGTCGGCTAAATCCTCAACCAACAACTTTCTTGTTTGATAAGCAATCTTTTAGTCAACTGAATCATTGGCTGAAACTTCCAAAAACTCTTTCTATTTTCACCACCATTACTTCTGTCGACTGAATCCCATTTTCAGTCAGCTAAAACTCCCAGAAACTCTTTTCTGATTCGTCCAATACCAATTCAGTCGACTGAATCAAAGATTCAGTCGACTGACTGTTTTGTCAGTCTTCTGCATTGCATATTTGTACGTCTTTTCTTCATGAAACTCCCTCCTATCATTATTCCAACATATTTAATATCATCCATAAAATAACCAATGTCTTTCCATTAAAATTACTATATTCATCTCCCAATTCTCTTTCATGGGGTTCGGCCATACACCATGGCCGAACCCTATGGTTCCTTTTTTTAAACAAAATTATCGAATCTACTTACCGGTTCCGCGACTCCTCTGGTTTTCCTTCGCTTGTTCTTGCTCTTCCAATCCTTTTCTTCCTTAGCCTCTTTCCACTTCTTCTTGATCTCTCCCACAGCCGAGAACACCTTCTTGTTGTTGTGTGTGCCATGTGCCCCTCTATGTCTTTCTTTTATAAAACCTTCCACTCAATCCTAATTAGAAGGTGCCAAGATCCTCTTAACTTAGCAATTCCCTTATGCCATTTTTAACCAAGGGAAGAATCCCTTTTGGCACATAACTCCCACACGGCAAACAATCTTATCTTTATTTGGACACCTTCTTTATTTAGCAATCCCCTAGTTTCACCCTTTAAGAAAGGAAAGGACTCCTTTTAAAAATACTCCAACACATCATGCGCATATCTCATACATGGCCAATGTAATCTTTATTTAATTTTTAGACATCTTCTTGGATATGCAAATCTAATATTCAGCCATGCACAATATCCCATTCCTAGTTTCTTTATGCGCATAATAATTAATTATAGACATAATGCATTACTAATTTAATTAAGCCCCATTTAATTCTATTGAAACAATTTCCACAATCCGTTGGGTCTTAATTGGGCAATGACCCAACTCTTTACCGACCTAAGGTCCATATCTAATAATTCACAAATTAAATGGTTAATTTTCATATATATTAATAACTTGAAAATCCGGGGTGTTACACATCTCCTCCCTTTATGATTTGTTTATCCCATGTGTCCCTTGGTTTAACCAAGGAGACCCTTGGATAAAACCAAGGCATCCCTTTGACTTCCATCGAGTTTACCTTAAGATGGAAACTCTCCATCTTCCCACTCAACTCAACTCATAGCTTAACTCTATTACTTGTTTCCATTTGAACTCACTCAATTGAACTCACTCATGGTTGACCAAGTCAACCATGACTTAGCCGACCATGCATGTACATGACACGTGGGTCCCATATTAGCCATATCATTTGATGATGTGGCACCTTGCCTAGTTGGCTTCCATGCATGCCACATGGCAATGCCACCTCACATGCATGCCACCTCACTTGATGAGGTGGATTTATGCATTGGATCTTAATTGGGTAGCTGATCCAACTAATTTAACCTTACCCATTTACTTTAAAATCAGTTCATCTGTGACACATTGGGTCCCAATTGGGGAACTGACCCATTTAATTATACTTTACCCAATTAATTTAAAATCAAGCTTACCCATGATCCATTGGGTCTTAATTGGGTAATTGACCCAATTCCTTACCCATCTAAGGTCCATTCCAATTATTTAATCTTAAATTCAATCAATTTGTAATTTAAATAAACAAATCCAATATATTTATGAAATGAAAATCCGGGATGTTACAAGTAGTAGTAGTTAAATATCCCATATTATGCATATGCTTTAGTTTTGAGAGGCCCTTGTTTGTATGTACTAATTATCACATGTTTTATTTAGATACTGTATAACTATATTGAACAGTGGGTGGCTGTTTATTATGCATATTATTATATTTGATTTGGTCTTTACTAAATTGTTAAACCGGAGGTAGTTACCACCTTTAAAAAAAAATGCCCGATATCAGTTCCTGGGTTATGTATAGAGTTTTTTCGGAGATAACACACCTGTAGAGGGACGGGCCAATAAAAGATCACCCACTATATAGGCTATGAAACCTGCTAGTGCCTCGACTTTGCCGAGTCCCAAAGTTTGTCAATTCCATGACTCAAGAAAAACACTTGCTAGAAGCTTGAAGACTCAAGATGATCAAGATTGAAGATCATGCTCCACCGGATTAAAGCTCATTGTTATGGAAATCACAAAACATGTATTTGGTCATAGATGACTTTAGGTGGTACCCACACCTTTGTAGGACCATTCCTATCTTTAGTCGAACAAATGGTAAAATCATAAAAATCCTAAGAGAAAGCCTGACAGTGACTTGGAAGCGAACTCGAAAATATGAACTAAGTTCAGTGTCAGCTCGAGCAGTCCTTATCAACCCACAATGGAGACATGATCGACCCTCGTGGTCATGGACTGGTCCACCAGATTGACAAAGATTCTTGAACATTGAATGATCATTCTGGGTATGCCTCTGATCGAGAGTCTCGTATGCACCGACCCCTCGGTGATGAATTTAACAACCCCTCGTGGTCAAACAACTCGTCGATGATAACTAATGAGTTATGGAAGTTAGAACTCAGGTGGACTCTTGAGAAAACAAACATCTCGGTATTTCAAGACCGACCGAGAGTACTAGGACCAACCCCTTGATAAAGGGTGACAGATCGTTCTGTGAAGGACCAGTTTTGGGACATGAAACTCTGTCTGTATGGTGTTGCCCCAGATCGAGACCCTCGTATGGACCGACCTCTCAGTGCCATGACTGTCAACTCATTGGTGACACAAACATTTCGGCAGGTATGAATTATGCAGCTGGGAGTGCATTTAATGTGCAACGATCGGGTGGTTGAACGGTAATATTTTTAGTCACCAACCACTCACTGCACCCGACCTGTCGGTACATGACAGTTTCTAAAACAGGTTGCCATCTCTATAAATACCAATCCTTGTGCAACCGTTTCATATCCTTTGGCAAATCCGTTGGACCCTCATCATTATCAGAGAGCTTACACAAGGGCCAATAAAAGGATAACTCTCTTTCTTGTGCTTACACTCGGGAAATCTAATACAACTAATCATATGGATTGAGTTTGTGAGAGAAAGAGGGGAAACGATAATCAACTAGGAAAGATATTGGTAGAACCAATTTCATTGTCACCCTGAGATTGTGATTGCTCAATGACGGCTACAAGGTGTGACGTCGGGATTAACTGGGGCAAACATTGGGTGGATCTTGGAGAAGCACACATCAACGAGATAGAGCTACAAAGGTAAGTGCTTCTTGGTTTTAATTTTATTTAAAATATTTATCCTGTTAAAGTGCATTAAGGAGGCTTGGCTTCGGAACCACTATAAAAAATCTAGAGTGTCGTCTCTGGTACATGTGGTGGGTGGAATTCCAAGCCAAATGAATAGGTGGAATTCCTATTCTACATGTGGTGGTTGAAATTCTCAGCCAAATGGGTGAGGTGGAATTCTTATTCTAAATGTGAAGGTGTAAGTCCTCACTTAGTGGATTTGGGGATAGCTCAAGGTTGAGCTACTCCTAACAATGGATATAGTTTGGCTAACCGAACCACTATAAATTTGGTCTTATGGTGTTTGATCATGGAGTGTTTGTGTTTTAGTATTTAAAGCACTTTTCTCAATACACATCACTTTGCATTGATTATCTTTATTTATACATTGTACACAAACATTGATAATCAAGTAATATGCAAAGGGTTATAAACTTAGTGTGATCATTTAAGTAATTAAAAATAATTTAGCACACTCAACAAATCTATTGATTAACATTGTCATTCCACTACACTTAAACTTTAAACAATTAAGAAATTTGTGAACACCGTGGAAATTGGGATTCACTTATTCACCCAACCCTCTAGGGTCAATCGTGTTCTAGCACCAAAGGGAGAACTTTCATTTGGTATCAGAACTTCGTGCTCTACATAAAGGATTTAACCATCCGAGTTAATCCGTGATAGAACAATGGCTATGAGAGAAAATCCATGATATTTCCAAACCTCAATTTGTGATGAAAAATATAAAGCAATCATGGAAACCTTTAACTGTTTTCATTAATAAATATGTTTTGAAATAGGTGAATAGTAAGTGGTCTAAGCCCTTGGAAGAGATATTTGATTGACCCCCAAACTCCATGACCACTGAGCCCAAATACCAAATAGCTTGGACTGGTGATGAAATGACTATGCACTTTAATCAAACACTAGTAGCATTCGTCAATGTGGTTTCATAATTTCTTTTTAAGATCTATGAAAAGATGTGAAACAACAAAAGGGGCTGAAAGAATCCACGAAGAATTGCCTCTTCTAGCCTAATGGATGACGTCACTTTCCATGACCAATGTGTATAGGTGCTTGCCTAAGTTCATCTATTGAAAAAGTCCATGTTGAATCCTCTAGAGAAGAAGAGGATGGGTTAAAGGAACTTTGTGAGGATGGCAACCTCCAAGTATCCTATGAGGCCATGTACCAAGAATGTTTTCCTCTTATGTGAGGTTAACAAAATGGTACAAAATCTGGTTTTTGGCTCACAAAGTCAAATGGGATGTCACCCAAGATTAAAACCAGATTTGATAAAAGGCCATCACTGGATTGTGGACTTAGATTTCTAAGTCTCACAATGTTATGTTCAAATGTGTAAAGGGCTACCATTGTTGGTATCACATTTGAAACATCTTTTTTGGAATCACTTGTGTATCTAACCTTCAATCCATGTTCTTGTTTGACTGTTAGATTGATCTAGTGTAAGATATTCATGTGTACATGTAGGTTTGCACTACAGTATTGGAATATACTTATCTCATCTCATTTCATATGCCATGTGATTTGTGAATATTTAGGGAATGAATGCAGGTAGTGCATCATCTCATGTATAGGGTGTGTATGTGATTACAACTGATATGGTACACATACACAGTGTCGTTTCATTCCAAGTTCTTAAACTTGTGAATCCCTTGTAGAATGAAACATGCTCTATGTCTTTAAATGGATTTTTGGTTTAGTATGAATTACCAAAAGTGTTGATCAAAATGATCAACTGTGTTTATCTCTAATCCATTTATGTACCAGCTCTTTCCAAGGAATGAACCTCATTAGAGTATGTTTGAAAGAATGGTAGAACTGTTTATCATCTTTTGAGTAATAACATGATAATAGACATGAGAGTTGTGTGGGTAGCGTCATACTTCATTTCCGTATGCATGATTAATGTATTCTAAATGTGAAATGAATGTATGGTTTGTGGGCTTAGTGTCTCATTCCAATATCTGTTGTTTTACACACTATGGGGAATGAGTTATGTTCATAGACACCTCGTCTTTGTTAAAACCTGGAGATGCCGCATCACATGACATCACACACTTGAGCAATATGTTGAAATTGGTAAATTAAATGTGCCCAAGGTACTTGGATTGGATTGGATCCAAGAAAAGAGATCCGTAATCCATGCTTTGTGCCTACCTTCAGAAGGATGTGTTGAATCTTCTAATAGCACAGAACCTGTGTGAATGTATGTATCTACATTGGTATTGAAAGGTGTATAAGCAAAGCTTGATGAACTATGAATATCGCAAACACACACACACACACCCAGTCATCCTTCAATTTTAAAAGCTAGGTCGAAGGATAGACTAGTCAGAGGAATAGACATGTCCGTACTGTTCGAAATTAGAACACGGACTAAAAAGGGGGGAAAATCGAAAAGAGAGACAGGTCAATACTTATCGACATGTCCACACAGACCGGTCGTTGGTCACAACCAATCAGTAAGGCATAAAAATTAAGTTAAAAGGTCTCCTTCTGCAAAAATGACAGATCATTTCAAAAATCGTTGTTTCCTCTCCTGCGACCCCAGACGATTTCCTCATCTCTTCCCATGCCTTAGACCAGTCGAAAGGATATCTCGCCGGAAAATCATAGGGTTTTTGTTTCTCTCACTTTAAGAAGCAAGGATATGATGGTGTTTGTGAGATTTAGTGGTCGGGTAAGCTTTGGCCATCTCTCCCCTATTTCCGATCACTGTTTGAGAAGTTCTTCCCAAACAACCATGTCAAAAAGGGAGGCTGCTTAATCTCAATTTTCGACCACGGGAAAAATCCCTAAGTCCAGCTCCAATTTCCTTAGGAGATCACCTAGGTTAGTGCAGGATACTCCCGAATGAAGCTCTGCTCCTAAGAGTACCCCTCCCAGAAAAATCCCTGCCCCTAGAACTGGATTCAGCCGTCGGTATCGTCTTAGGTCTCAATCTGGACAACACCTGTCAACCGAAGTAAAATTGATTTCCGTTGTGGACAGCCCTGATGAGGAAGAATGGGTAAATGTCGAAGATACTGACTGCTCTGAGTCTGGTAATACCCACTTCTTCGGTAACCTTACTGCAAAATAAGGAAGTGGTGAAGCAAAACCACCTATGTCGCAACCCCTAATTCGATTTGTCTGCAAAACCAAAGTACGTGTATCTCAAATAGAGGAGTAGCTGGACACACTAGATAATCCTGCGAAAAAATTAGCTCAAAGAGTCCATGACGACTATTTTGCCTTGTGTCGTCTTATCATCGATCTCTCCCTACATATTCACCCTTCCCCTCCATCATCACCTCCTCAGAATAGCTTTACTTAGGATAGATTTTCATATTTTTGGCATTTTATCTAAGCATCCATGATGCCCCCTTCTTAAACCATATATATTCAATGCACATGTAACGCCCCGCCCTCTTCGAGAATTTCAGAGTCTAATTTTTTTTTTTTAAATAAACATCGGAAGAGAGCGGGCGGCGTCACGACGCGAGTTAAGTTCAGACTACCCAAGTCTGAACCTTAACTGGCCACCCATGTGTACATGGAATAGACCATGATAGTGAATCACACATGGAACTAACATCAACATGCAGAATAATCTAGATAATTGCGGAATAGAAGGACGAGATAGCAAGTAACAGTCTTAAACATTAAATAACATAGATCAACCATCCAAAGGTTATTATCCTAATCAAACCATAGCAAGTAACGAATTATTACATGTCCAACAAAATATTCAAGTGACAGTAATATAACGTAATCCAAATCCATCATTAAAGCACTTAGGCTCAGCTCTCCTCCCAGTCAATGACCTTTTCTTTTCCTTTACTTGTACCTGCAATCTCCTCTGAGGATAGAATTAGGGCGTTAGATCAACGCGCCCAGTAGGTTCCCGAATCAGGGCTACCACATGTTAGCATATAAAATATGCATATACATATCATAATACATGATCATCAAAACAGGTAAAACAATGCTATGAAATATGCACATGCAATGAGCATCCCCCATCATGTACTTTCATAGCCATCACTTGACGTGCCTTGCACCGACAAGGTAAATTACAACACACCTTCATCTCTTCTATAAGCGATGTACATGTAATGAGCAACCCCCATCATGTACCATCGTAGCCATCACTTGACGTGCCTTGCACCGACAAGGTAAATTACAACAACATTCATCTCTTCTATACAATATGTACATGCAATGGGCAACCCCCATCATGTACAATCGTAGCCATCACTGTAGAACTTCATTCATTATCCCATGACTATGCATGAGATGCCAATGCCTGTATGCCATTTGTTAATGCATAATATATCATTTGAAACACATATATTAAAACAAAAATATCATAAGAAAATTGGGTAAAAACCGTGGTTACAAGTAGGTAGGAAACCTACTGAAGAATCCCTTCAGTAACTGATCTTTCTTTCGCGTCACCCGGTCACGACTCGCACGTCGTTCGACTTCCGGTACCTTATCTATATACCAAACAGCAAGACATAACATCATTTACTTATTCAATCACATCTACGACCCATCCGCATCATGTGGGGTTCGACCATGCCCTTGGCCGAACATCACCAACTTAGGACTTAACTTCCTACTTTATTTAATCAACTCTTAAGCACTTAACCCTTTTAAAAATGACATGGTTCAGCCCTATGTTGGCCAACCAATAATCAGCAAGTTAAATTCCATAACCCACATCAAACACCATATTTTATATGGTTTAAAACTCACCAACTTCATCAAAACTAACATGGGGTTCACTTGATCTGGTTGATCCCTCTACTTCTCATGATTATACATGATTTAATCATGTTAACACAACCATGAATTACACATGGTTCAGCCACATAACCAGCCACCGAAACAGCAATTTAACTTCACCAAAACACATCACTTACTTACATGGGGTTCGGCCATCCAAGGTGGCCGAACTCAATGTCCATATCTTGGTCTTTTAACCATGCTTTAGGCATTATTTAAATATGCAATATCAGTATTATATTGCTGCCTTTAAACCTCTTAGAAACCATCTAATTAAATTCATTCACAACAGTCCATAAAGTCCATGGTTTCCATGTTTCAAACACCTTAAAACCAACCATCATTTGCATGGGGTTCGGCCCTCCATGGTGGCCGAACCCAATGCTATGTTTACTGTTTTTGAACCTCATATAAACATGCATAAACAGTATATTAATATCAAGTTTTAATCATCCAAAACAGTCCATAAAAAGTCTATGGTTTACATGTTTTTCCAACATGAAACCAACATTCTTTTACATGGGGTTCGGCCCTCTATGTTGGCCGAACCCAATGGTTATGTTTGCTGCTTTTAAACCTCAATCATCATGTAATTAACAGCGTATTAACATCAGGTTTTAACTTTAAAAGAAACCATCCAAAAACCAACATGATATCATGGGATTCGGCCATCCAAGATGGCCGATCCCCATGGTCCATCTTCTCCAATTTTACTCCACTGATTAGACCACATATCTTCAGCCTTTTCTGATATCCAAACCCATGTTTTAACCCTCTTTAAGCATGTATTTTAAATCTTAATAAAATATGTAAAAACAGTCCCCAAATGGATGGTTTTAAATTTCAAAAACCATAACCATTAACCAACTCTTTTCATGGGGTTTGGCCACCCAAAGTGGCCAAACCCAATGGTTCATTTCATTTCTTTTGACACCTTCTTCCATGGTTTAGACTCTTGTCAAATTCGACCATGGTATGACATGCAACTCCATGTTTTCAATCTTTCCAAAGCATGTATCTTAGACCTCTAAAATCGGTCCTATTCTTGCATGGTTTAATCCTTACAAAACCATCAACACTAACCATAAAATTTCATGGGGTTCGGCCATCCAAAGTGGCCGAACCCTATGTCCATGTTTTCCATCTAATTGAGCATAAAGGAATCATATTTTAACCCTTTGATAGATTTGACCATCACATGGCCAAATCATGTCTTATTTTACCCATTTTATTAACCATAAATCAATGGGAAAAACTTACCACTTTCCTTTGCCTTTTGCTCTTGGTTTCTCCCTTTTATTTCTTCCTTTCTTTTGCTGTTTTGTGCTTGATCTACTGGTGCAAACACCTCTGCTATTCCAGTTAGGAAAAACGAATTTGAGAGAGGGAGAGAGAGATGGGAATTCTTGGATTCCTTGGTGTGAAAAATGGCCAACCTTGTGTGCTTATTGTTTTTGTAGTTCAGCCCCCAAAACTCCTCCACTCCCTCATAACTTCTTGCACAAACCAATGGGTATTGGGTGCCATCCAAGGCACCCCTTGGCAGCTACCTATGTAGCCATTCAAATCCCCAAGCATCTCATCACAATCCCATGTATTCCCATTTAATACATCATGGAAATCACCCCAAACAAGTCCCCAACGTGTGGGACTTGTTTGGGTGGTTAAAGCTGGGCCAACCTCTTCAAATTACCCTTAAACTCACTGATTTACAGTCCCTTGAATTTCCATTTCAACTCACCCAACTCAAGGTATGTTTATTCCAACCCAACTCATCACATTTAATGCATTTCATTTAATGCACATGAGTTAACTCACCTTTTGATTTAATTCCAAGTCACCTCAATCCCACTCAACTGATTTGAATCGTGTTTGAGCTCCCTTGAGGGTTCACACGGTCAACAATAGTCAACTCGGCCCGTTGGGTCCACTTTTAGCTCCTTGACCCGTTTTGACAACATGACCCATTTATGGTATTTTGGTCATTTCTAATTGGTTTTTACATATGGATCAAGCCTACCCATTTTTCCTCCACTTGATTTCCAATCAAATAGGCTTAACCCCTTTTAATTTAAAATCACAAAACGGTCAAATACCCAGCAAGACCCGATGGGCCCCATTTGGGCCCTTTGACCCATTTAGCCATTTTTGACCCAATTGATGTAAATTGCCCAACCAATCACACTTAACGTTCATAATGTACTCATATGATCTTAATTTGAGCAATGGGCCCCACCATTTCCTTACTTAACATCACAAAATAATTAATTTAATACATCAGGGGCATTTTCGTAATAATCCACTTCATTGAGAAATTACCCATCCAATCAAACTTGACAATCATAATGTGCTCATATGATCTTAATTTGAGCAATGGACCCCACTATGTTCTCATTTAACATCATAATTATTACATTCACCAAATCCAGGGGCATTTTCGTAATTATCCATTTCATTGAGAAATCGAGGTGTTACAGCACATTTTATTTATCAATAAAATTATATGGTTTGATTTAGTGTCTAATTTGATGGAATGCCTTCTATCTCATGTCTATAGTTAACATGGATTTTGTTAAATAGACTAACATGCAGGTTGTGATGAGTTGGTTTTGTATTGGCATTTTAACGAGATAGGGATCGGGCTGTGACGTTGGGCACATCCGTAGAGTTTGGGGGAGCACAAAATATATGTTATTTAGCACCTGTCACTGGTCATTACAGTGTAGGGAGGATGGATGATGCAAGCTTAAAATAATGCTTTGAGAAAAATAAACTTAGAGGCAACTAAGTATATGGGGGAGTTAAGTTAAAGAAGTTAGAAACGATAGCTTGGAGAATGGGGGAGAAGACTTCAAAAAGAGAAGCTAGGTAACTTAGCTTGACCCCATTGGGAGAACACCTTTAAGACAACACAACTCTTAAAGGGAAAGAAGAAGCAAGACAATAATACAATGGCAATTTGCATTGTACTGTGGGGGAGAACAATGCTTGAATGCATGAGAAACATGCATTGATCAATGAAAAGATTAAATGAGTTGGAAGTGAACTCATGGAAGCACTAAATGCAAGAAGCATGGGGGAGTGCTTGAAATCCAATTCCTTCAAAATGAAAGGAAAATCGAAGTCTGCCTACTAAACCTTTGTCAATTGTATGACAAAATGGGGGAGAAATTAGTAGAAACTGTTAGACATCAAAGCCAATTAAGAGGAGTAATTGGTAAGATTGGAAGAAGCCTAAGTGCTTAAGCCTCTAGAAAGAGAGTGCCATGAAGGGGAGGAATAGTCAAAAGCCAATGGACATAAGAGAAGGTCTATGCTTGGAGTTTGGGACTTCAAACTCAAAGAAGATTCGGGGAGAAAATCTTCTTAACATTGTTAGCTCAGATAAGCTATTGGTAGTATTGGTGGCTAGGAAATCATGGTGTTTGGGGGAGCATGAATATAAATCTATTTGAGTTCATGGATGCATATTTATGTTTTGGACTAACCCCTCTAATGATTTTTTCTAGTGTTGCTTGCTTATGCGCTTGAACAGGAAACACATGAAATAAAGCAAGCTGAACAATAATATGCGAAGATCATTGTCTTGCTTTCCATTTGAATATGTACATGTAATCAATGTAATATTTTTTAATTTAAATGTGATGAAATAATGGTGGGTTTATAATTGGGTTAGCTTCTAGGTTTTGTCATGAAATTGACAAAGGGGGAGTTATTAGTGCACTGGCTTTGCTGAGTCCCTAAGTTAGTCAATTCCATGACTTGGGAAGAAGCACTTGCTGGAAACTTGAAGACTCAAGGTGATCAAGATTGAAGACACGCTCAACCGAATTAAAGCCCATCGTTATGGCAATCACAAAATAAGTATTTGGCTATAGATGACTTTAGGTGGTACCCACACCTTTGGAGGATCATTCCTAGGCTTAGTTCAATAAATGATAAAATCATAAAAAGCCTAGAGAGGAAGCTTGACAGTGAATTGGAAGTGAACTCGGAAATATGAATTAAGTTCACTGTCAACTCGACCAGTCATTCTCACCTACTCCTCGGTAGCGATAGGATCGGCCCATTGTGGTTAGGGACTGGTCGGCCAGATTGATAAAGGTTCTGGAACATTGAACTGTCATTCTAGGTATGCCTCTGATTGAGAGTCTCATATGCACCGACGCCTCGGTGATAAACTTAACGACCCCTCATGGGAAAACGACTTATCGATGATAACTTATGAGTTCTAGAATATAGAACTCATGTGGACTCTCGAGAAAACAGATATCTCGGTGTTTCAAGACCGATCGAGAGTACCAAGACCAAACCCTTGGTAAAAGGCGACATGTAATTCTGGGCAGGACAAGTTTCGAGACATGAAACTCTATCTGTATGGTGTTGCCCCATATCGAGACCCTTGTATGGACCGACCTCTCTGTGCCATGACTGTTGACGCATCGGCGACACAGACATGTCGGCGGGTATAAATTATGCCGTTAGGAGTGCATTTAATGTGCAACGGTCGGGTGGTTGAACGATAATATTTTTAGTCACCGATCGCTCGGTGCTCTTGACCTGTCGATACATCACAGTTTTTGAAACAGGTTGCCATCTCTATAAATACCAGTCCTTGTGCCAACCATTGGACCCTCATTATTATCAGAGAGCTTACACAAGGGCCAATAAAAGGATCATTCTTTCTTATTCTTACACTTGGGAAATCTAATACAACGAATCATATGGATTGAGTTTGTGAGACAGAGAGGGGAAAGATAGTCAACTAGGAAAGATGTTGGTAGAACCAATTTCCTAGTCACCCTGAGATTGTGATTGTTCAACAACGGCTACAATGTAATACCCCAGATTTTCAGTTTATTAATATTTGCGAAAATGCCATTGAAATGGCGAATTAAAAGGAAATGACGTTAGATGGGTAAATTGGGGGGTCCATTGTTCAATTAAGACCCAATGGCTATGTGTTAAGTGTTTGAAATAAAATAAATGAGTAATGTATGTTTAATTGGGTCAAGAGTATTAATTGGGTCAGAATCGCCAATTGGGATCCAATGGGTCGTATTTGACTTCATTGACCATTGGGTGAGCTCAAGTTTAAATTGGGTTAAGTTGAATTAAATGATTGAGCTTGGATTGAGTTGAAGTAAATGATTGAGTTTAGATGGAGTTGAATTTATTGGTTGAGTTGAATTAAATGAATGGGTTGAGTTGAGGGAGTTAAATTAATTTTAAGTGAGTGAAGTGTGTGAATGGGAGTGGAGTGTATTGATTTCAAGTTTCAAACAAAGAAAAACGTTGGATGCATGGGAGGTCAGCTCATGCATGAAACTCCTAGCTAATTAAAGGAGGTGGCGGTTTTATGGGAGTTACATAAGGTGAGAACACGTTGGATTGCATGAGAGTTTATTTTATGCATGAAACTCCAAAGGGACAGCCAATGGAAGGACGGTTTAGCATATGTGAGTTTCATCTCAAAGATGAAACCCCACATGAAACATAAATGAGGGGAGGTTACACCAAGAGTTCAAGTTCAAATTGCACCACACGTTGGAATGCATGGGAAGTGTCTCTCATGCATGAAACTCCCAAAGTGGATAATAAAGAGTTAAGGAGTTTCTCATTTTTAAATGCAAATTCAAATAAGAATTGAGAGGGGGTTGGATAGTTGGGTGGTCCAAGCTTAAGACAAGTCAAAACTGTTGGCTTGTGGGAGTTTCATCTCATGGATGAAACCCCCACATGGGCAAATAATGAAAGGTGGCCGTTATGGATTTCAAACTCAAGGCACATGGGAGTTTCATCTCAAGGATGAAACCCCCAAGATGGAAGATGAATGGGGCTGGTAGAAATTATACAAAACATTGTATGGAAGCCGTTGGGTGCCTTGGGAGTTTCATCTCAAGGATGAAACCCCCAAGGGAGGCATTAAGAAATGGAGTTACAAATGGGTTCACACATGGAGTAGGTTGTACCAAGACAGCCCAAGAGTCAAAACTGTTGGGAGGGTTTCATCTCAAGGATGAAACCCCCAAATGGATTAAGTGAAGGAAATGAATGGGGAGGGGAGTTATAAGTGGTGCCACCAAGTGACACCACCATGGGCTGAATTTCATTAAGTCAGAGGAGTTTTCATTTTCACTCTCTCGCTCTCTCCCTCCCTTGCCGTTTTTCACATCTCAAGAAAAAAGAACCTTGGCTGGTTGTCTCTCACACAAATTAGTCTTTGGCCAATCCCTCCACCAGGACAAGAGGACTTAGAGAAAAGGAGTTGCATATCTAGGTTTATCACTTCCATCCAAGACCAAGTTTCTATCTCTCTCTCTCAAATCAATACTTTGGCCGATCAACTTGAAGGAGTTTCCAGCAAGATTAAGCTCGGCTAAAGGACAAGAAGGAAGGAGGAAGGAATGACTAAGGAAGGAGAAGATCAAGAAGGAGTGAAAGAACCGGAGGAGTTGCGGTATTGGTAAGTGCACTATAAAGCCTTGTTAAATAAATTGGTTAAGGGAACATGATCCGGCCATTGTATGGCCGAACCTATCAAGGGTTTAAATCATGGATAATGATGTTTAAAAAGGGTAGAAAATGGATCATAGGGTTCGGCCACTTTGGATGGCCGAACCCCATGAAAAGACTTGGTTATTTTTATGGTTTTTGAGAGATAAAAACCATACATTGTTATGAAGGTTTTAAGGTGTTTTAAATGGAGAAAAGGTTAATGTTTTGGGTCGGCCATTGCATGGCTGAACCATGTTGTTTTTATGGCTAAGGCGCTGTGTATAAACCATGTATAAATGTTGTAATGTTTGGATCAAGAAAACCATAGGGTTCGGCCATGTGTATGGCCGAACCCCATGGACCATCTTTTATGGGTAATTGGAGTTAAGAGCATGGTTGGAAATTATTAATGGTTATATGCTTTTGATTAAGGAATCACATATGTTTATCTTGGGACTTAGTATTAAATAATCAGCCATTATAGATGATGGAAAAAGGGACAAAATCAGTATGGTGAGGTTCGGCCATGTTGTATGGCCGAACCCCACTAATGGATAATTGGTGGATTTAACTTGTAATATAATTGGTCAAATCAAAATGGAGATTTGTCAAGGATTAAAAGGACCAAATTTAAGATGGTGAGGTTCGGCCATGTTGTATGGCCGAACCCCACTAAGGTAGATTGTTTTATGGACATTGGTTATTGGCAATATTAAGCAAGGGTTAGGTTAATGGCAATATTGTAAATATGAATGAAAAGATCAAAGGACTTGAAAAAGGGGCTCAAACCAAAATGGTGAGGCTCGACCATGTTGTATGGCCGAACCCCACCAAGGTATGTTTGGTAGATTGAGGTTTTAAATAAGTTATTTGGATGGTATTGATTAAACAAAAAGGGAGATCAAATTCAAGTGGGTGAGGTTCGGCCATGTAGTATGGCCGAACCCCACAAGGATGGTTTTTGGACTTATACTTAATTGGAAATCAAATGGATATTGTCTTGACTTGTTGATACATAAACAAGGTGATGGAACCTCACAAACGGTGAAAGATCGTGAGCGGTTGCCGGATTAAGAAGCAAAGGACACTTGAGTAGTCTTTTGGTAGGATTCTACCTTCTTGAAACATGGATATGTATATAGTTTTATTTTATTTGCTGGTTTATGTTGCAAATTATATTATGTTTCAAAAGTGAGGTTTTTAATGCTATGGTATTTACATTACATAGCATTTGGACATGTACATCTCATGCATGGCATGGGAGGGGAATCTCTAACCTGAAGCCATGCTTCGTCTGGGCGTCCGTAAGGCAATCGTGGGAAGACCTTGATGTGGATAATGCCATCAAGTATAGTCCGGAGGCCACACTCCATCGAGGCGTCCGAAAGACCACTGTGGGAGATGAGGAGAATTCCATCAAGAGGTTACATGTATGTGATGGGTGGGACTAATTGCATAGACATATGGCATGGCATGATTTTATATGTTTTTGATGATATATTATTATACATGTTTTTGTGATACTAACCCATGTGTTAGGCCTACCTAGAATTCCTACTGGGCGCATTGTTCTAACGCCCTACTTCTACCCTAGTGAATGATACATGAAAGGAAGGGGTCGGGGATCGTGAAAGAAGCTAAGCATAGGAGCTTGGATATATGAATGGATTTTATTTATGGATATTTTGTTAAGTTATCATGGACATGTAATAACTTAGATATTATTGCTATGGTTTGGAATGATTTGTTGGATGTTTAAGTTAAGGTAATTTTGGATAAATGACAAAGTACTTTGCTATCTAAAAGAAATGGACTAGAGTTAGGTTCTATTATAATCTGCAGTCTATGTAATATTCCGCAATTATAAACTTAATACGTGTGAACCATCTCAGTGGACTTAGTCCACACACACGTATGGTTGGCCAGTTAAGGGTCGGGCTTTAGAAGGTCGGACTTAACTCGCGTAGTGACACTCCGCTCTCTATCACTTTTATATTTAAAAAAAAAAATAGACTCTGATTTGGTGTGAAAAGGGCGGGGTGTTACATACAATGCATAACGTCAGGATTAACTGGGGCAGACATTGGGTGGATTTTGGAGAAGCACACATCAATGAGATAGATCTACAAAAGCAAGTGCTTATTGGCTTTAATTTTATTTAAAACCTTTATCCTGTGAAGGTGGATTAAGGAGGCTTGGCTCCAGAACTACTATAAAGAATCTAGAGCTTCGTGTCCGCCACATGTGGCGGGTGGAATTCCCATCCAAATGAATATGTTGAATTCCTAATCTACATGCAGTGAGTGTAATTTCCACCCAAATGAGTGAGATGAAATTCCTACTCTAACTTTGAGGGTATAAGTCCCCACTTAGTGGATTTGGGGATAGCTCAAGGTTGAGCTAGTCCTAACAGTGGATGTAGGTTGGCTTACCGAGCTACTATAAAATTTGGTCTTATGGTGTTTGATTATTGTGTTTGTGTTTTAGTATTTAAAGCACTCTTCTCAACACACATCACTTTGCATTTGATTATTTTTATTTATACATTATGCACAAGCATTGATAATCAAGCAATATGAAAAAGGATATAAACTTAGTGTGATAATTTAAGTAATTAAAAACAATTTATCACATTAAACAAATCTCTTGATTATTATAGTTATTCCACTGCACTTAAACTTTAAACAATTAAGAAATTTGTGACCACCATGGAAACTGGGATTGACTTATTCACCCACCCCTCTAGGGTCAATCGTGTTCTAGCACCAAAGGGAGAACTTTCAAAATCCTTAGATGGTTCAACTATTTTTTGGGTTTACTTTTCGGAATCACTCTCGGATTCGGATGTGTCTTCATGAGACACATTCATAGCCTTTTTAAATTTTTTCAATGGACAATCATTAGCATAGTGTCCTCGGCCACTGCAATTAAAATAGGTCTGTTCCTTCTGTTTTGTTCTCTCTTTCTCTTTATGAGATTCATAATTTTTTGTAAGTTTTTCACTTGTTTCATCTTTCTTGAATCTCCTCATTTTGTTCATCTTTCTAAATTTTTTTAAAAGTTTCTTAGCAAACAATGCCATTTCTTCACTTGAATCACATTCATTTTCGAATTCTATTTTTTTTTCTTTTAATTTCTTTGTTTTCAAAGAAGATTTCAAGGCAATAGGTTTTTCTTTTGGTTGTTCAAAATGTATTTCATGGGTTAGAAGTGAACCAACCAAATCATCAACACTCATAAGGGCTACATTTCTATGTTCTTCCATAGCCACCACTTTGGTTTTAAATCTTTCCGAAAGATTTCGCACAATATTCGTGCACACCTTATCCTCGGGAATTTTCTCACCAAGATCCCACATTGAATTGTCTATATCACTCAACTTTGAGTAAAAATCCATAAAGATTTCATTCTCTTGCATCTTAATCGAATCAAATTGATTTAGGAGAATTTGAAGTCTTGACCTCTTAACTATTGAGGTACCTTCATGGGTTCTCTCAAGAACATCCCATGCTTCTTGTGCGGTTTCACATGTCATGATCCTTTTATATTCATTGGGTGACACAACACAATTTATGGAATTCAAGGCTCTACCATTTGCGGTGTACATTGCCTTTTCATTAGTGGTCCAAGTGGCAAAGTCGTTGGCCACTAAGACCTCGGAAGTAAATGTCTCAAGTATTTTCACTTGCATGGGTTCCTTCCGCCCTTTCTTTACCGATTCCCAAATGGTTCCATCAGTGGAAATAAAGAAGCTTTTCTGTAATGTCCCGTCCCACTACAAGCACATTAAAACTGATACAAACTCCAAAAACTGAGTTAATACTATTTCGCGTACATTTTTTCTTTTAAAGAGAACACTGCTCCCATAACGCACACTAACCACGGGCAACCCAGAATTAAACCCATAACCAAAAGTAACAATGAAGTATTAATCTCAATTAAAACTAATATCATCATCCCATTATTAAATTCGTCCAACTCATGCAAGAACATATGCCTCAATTACATTAACAAGCTCTCAACTACAAAATGGAACTATAAAAAAAAAAAAACAAGAGGGTAGCTTCACATCCAACGCCCGATTGAAGGTCTCGTCAACCCTCTTCTAAGAAATACCTGTAAGGCAAGGGGTGAGTTCAACATGCCCAATGAGGGTAACACATGCATTATCTTTCATCAAACATACACAGCATGTACCGACCTGTCCCTACTACCTAGCACAATATTATTCGTTTTGGTCCCTCACCCGGGCTCGTACGGCTTTGCATCAGAAGACCCACGCTAAAGGAGCCCTCAAAAGCCCTTGTGTTTGATGGAAAGGAGCCAACCTCATATATACTGAGGATCCTAGACCCTCACTGGCGATGTGGGACTAAGAAACACGCCCACTGGCATAAATCCCACCTGCCTGGCGATTTTATCTCCATGTGGTGCCCTCTGTCTTTAGGCCAGGCCCTCCTCTGGGACGGGGTACTAGATCCTACCCCCCTTAAGAAAAGAGTTGCCCCCGACTCGACAGCCGGTTGAGACTCGCACCAGCACACACCCTCAGTCGAGGGTTGAACCGTGCTCTGATACCATTGTAACGACCTGCTCCGACCTTCTAGCACAATATTTGTTCGCTTTAGTCCCGCACCAGGGCCTACACGAATTTTCATTTGAGGACCCACGCTAAGGGAGCCTTCAAAAGGCCTTGTGCTAGATGGAGAGGAGCCAACCTCATATATACTAATGATCCTAGACCCTCACTGGCAATGTGGGACTATGAAACACACCCACTAGAGCTAATCCCATCTGTCTGGCGATTTTATCTCCATGTGGCGCACTCTGTCTTTCGGCCAAGCACCCCTCTGGGGCAAAGAACTACACTGCATATAATCATATAGACACATCAATATCTAGGATGTTGACATGCACGACCATGCGAGTGTTTGCCCTACCCCTAGCACATGGGCCCACATCTATCGGGCCTCCAGCACATCCGCTAACCAACCCAATGCAACACTAGGGTAACTCCCACATATGCCCACCCACTACGGTCCACCCACCAACGAGTACAAAGACCGATCCCCAACAAGATCAGGTTCCCTAGCCCTCAACTACTGCTGACTCACCCAAGGCGACCCATACACATACCACAATCAACTCATGACTCGGTCTTACTAGAGTGCCTAACAGACTATCACACGGGAGTAATAACCGCACAAATCCTCAACGGACTACCAAACAGATCCATCTATAGTATCCTCAATCAAGTACTAGACTCTCGGTAGTCATACGTGTAGCCTCCGGCGCCATCTGCTGGTCTGAACACAACTCGCACATCCATCCCTCACGGAATTTCAAAAGGCCCTCTACCAAGTGAGCAGACCGAACTCACTTGTTAGGCGCCCATAAATTTCCATTGAGTCAACATCCACATCACAACCCTCACCACATGAACCCCAAACTCACAACCACAGGTAATCACACTACCACACCCCTCAGCCAAAATGTTGGCAAACAAATAATCAACCCACTTGGCTCCCAGGGCGACCAAGTGTCCCACAGACTATCCCCACCAAACAAGTGTCCTAGCCTGGAATACCATACCTCAGACTGTACCCGCCATGCATGTGTCATAGCATGGAATACCACACTTCATACTGTACCCAACTTACATGTGTCATGGCCTGGAATACCATACCTCAGACTGTACCCACCCTGAATGTGTCATAGCCTGGAATACCACACCTTAGACTGTACCTACCCTGCATGTGTTGTTGAGCACTGAAATATTACATTTTACCCCTAATTACTAGTGAGCTCTCATATTTATGTGTTTTATTGCATTTAATGTTATTTTCTAGTTTTGTAGATTAAAAATGGAGAATACAGGAAATCAAGATAAGTCAGTGGATAATTGCATGTTTTCAGCCTAAAATAGAAGATCTAGAATTTTTGTAATTTATTCGGGCCACTTTTAGGCTTTCATGTAAATTGGTTAGTCTAGATCCAGTTATGAGAGTTTAGATTAAATCAATATTTTTTATTTTAAAGTGGTGAGTTGATTATTTAATTCTGGGAGAGAGAACATGCAATTCAAGAGGAAAAGGCCAAAATTAGGGATTAATGGGCTAGAGATCCACTTCAATTGGGCCAAGCTTGGCTCCATAGGCTATCATTGGGCCAGGCCACAAACAATCCATGCGTATATCACAGATGGGCCAGGCCAATGTGCACTCCAAAGTCCAACAAAGGCCCAAGTCCTCAAGCTCAAGTCCAAGGTTCACTGGAGGCCCATGTGCTCAATTATAGGTCCAAAACCCAAGTCCATAACCCATTCACATGCCCAAGCCTTGTCCATCTCTTTATCAATCCACACCATCCAATCTCCATCTGAAATCCTAACTATTCACCCCATGCATTAAACTTAGGTCAAACCTAGATCCACCTATCAAATCCAACTCATACATTCATAACATTAGATCTAGGCCATCCAACCTATCCATCATCTAGATTAACCTTAGGATCATGACCATCCATGCATCACCTAATCATCCATCCAATTAGGTCATTCATCCATTAGTTAAGCCATTAGATCTTAGGACATTTCATCATAACCGTCCATTTCATTCATAAACTTAGGAAAAACCCTAGAGCCACATTACTTATCCATTGTATACATTCATCATCTTAGATTTTGGCCATGCATTTCATCATCCATTTTGATCAAACTTTGAATCTCCACCCTCCATTAGGAAACCTACCATTTATTTAATCTATTGTAATCAACTTACCTTAGAGACATTAGATCTAGGTCCTATTCAATCATAACAATTCATTCACAAAAACCCTAGATATAGAACAACTTGGAACCAAGAAACAAAAATCTCACCATGCACTTGACCCAAAATCTCATCTAGTTCATGCCACATCACCTACACCTTATCACCCCTCCTCCAAGCAATCCAAATTCGCCCAAGGCAAGAAGTACACTTGTCAATTTCGTGTGAAGCCTTGTGGAAGAAGAAAAGGAGAAAAAAAAAATGGGACTTGGAAGACAAGTTTTGACATAGCTTTGGTAATTTGACCATAATTTTCCACTCCGATATCCGATTGCATTGATTCTTGTTGCGTTGGAAGGAAGACTTCAATGGATACAACTTTGTAGTTTACAAAATTTCAAGATTCGGACGTTTACTAGGTTAAAATGGAGCTGCAAGATGATACATATGTAGAAAAAGGGGATTTGCACTCTGCTTTCCAAACTAATCCTAAATCCCAATTTTTTTCTCCACCATTGCTTAGCCACCAAGGCAAGCCACCCAAATTTCGTGTATGCCTTGTAACCCTAACCCTTTTCAACTGAAAATCTCCTCCATCCACTTCTAAATGAGATCCAATCCAAGCCATCAATTCACAACTTAATCTAGATTTAATCACAACCGTCCATTCCAACCCTGAGCCTATAACTAGAGCACTAAGCCATTAGTAAATTTAGAATTTGACCTGGAGCTCAAGAGGATCAAAGGCTGGAGAGAAAAGGAAAGAAGACAGAGACACCATTCGAATTTTACAAATGAGAGTTGTAAATTTTCACTTATTTTGTCTTTCTTGTACTTAATTTTATGTATGTCTGTACTTGAATTCTTTCATTAATTAAACAAGACACGTCCATTTTAGAATCCTGAAAGGTCCGATTATTCAAAGTTTCTCTTATGTTTCATTTTAATTTTTAATTTGTATTCTTTGTTTAATTATAGTCATAGGTTGTGAATGTTGAACCTAGGATCCAAACTTTAATTCGATTTCAAATTATGAATTTTAATTAAATGGTGTAATTTGATTCTTGAATTCTATGCATTGAATTTTAGATCTAGGTTTCTTATTTATTTATTTATTTATTTTGGGTGATGAGTGAAAAAAGCCATAACCACCTTTAAATTATGCATTTATTTATTCTGTCATATACTTTACTTGCCAATTTATTTCATGTCTTTAGTTACATTGGTTACTCTGTATGTATGTAGTATAAAAGATGTTCAATTCATGTTTTTCTTTATTGCTTGTATGTTCATTCTTTCATTCTTTAATTCATTGTATCAAAACTCACTCTCTCAAAAAGCTTTAACTAGGGTTGGAGTTATGATATTTTCGTCTTAAAATATGAGATTTGAGATTAAGATGAGACTACATATTCATGTTTCACCAATTTAATAAAAAGATAATTGATTTGATTCTCGACTTGTTAAATTCATAAGTTAAATAACAGTGGTATTAACTTTGGTTTTCCAAGACCTAAATTAAAATTGTAATTCCATGAATTTGATTTCTTAAGATTACATATTTTTAAAGGAACCCATTTAATTTTAAACATATATTTTGTAGATTTCCTTTGGGTTCAATCTCGTACTGAATCGCTAAACTATTAAATGGTTCGTGCGCTTGCATGACTATAAATGTAAATTTGCACATCAACATGTATCAAATCATGGAATACCATACCTCAGACTGTTCCCACCCTGCAAGTGTCATACCCTGAAATACCACACCTCAGACTGTACCCACCGTACATGTGTCATAGCCTGGAATAACATACCTCAGACTATACCCACCCTGCAGGTGTTATAGCCTAAAATACCACACCTCACACTGTACCCACCCTGCATGTGTCATAGCCTGGAATACCATACCTCAGACTATACACACTCTACATGTGTCATAGCCTGGAATACCATACCTCAGACTGTACCCACCCTGCAGATGTCATAGCCTAGACCTAAGACTGTAAACACCCTGCAGGTGTCATAACCTAGAATATCATACCTCAGACCGTACACACCCTGCATGTGTCATATCCTGGTACGTGCATCATAACCATGACCAACCCAGCCACCCTCGGATTCTCATCAAATCCATGTGTCCACACCAACTGGTACCATGGGTTGTGCCTCATCCCCTGACCTGAACATGGGTGGAACACCCTTAACACCCAGTCATCATGTGGGAGGACCACTCAACCCATCAGACCATCGGTGGTGCCTCATTTGTCACATACTCTAGTACCGTGTCTGTAATGACCTCCAAGTCTCCGTTGGGCGAACTGTAATACCCCGCCCTTTTTCACTCGTTTTTTCCCGTAAGTTCAGTGTATATATATATATATATATATTTATTTTAACAGAGTAGAGTGATAGTGCGCGGAACGTCACGACGCGAGCTAAGTCCGAACTTCCAAAGTCCGACCCTTAATTGGCCAACCCTATGTGTGTATGGACTCAGTCCAATAAAATGGTTCACACATAGCAATACCGGCTTGCGGAATAGAATCATAAAACTGCGGATAATCATCAAAATACGGAATCATATTAGAACCAAGTTCTAATCCATTCAGGTAGCAAAGTACGTCATAATCATCAAACCAAAGCATTCAACCATCTAAGTTATTACATTCCAAAATCCGAATACTCAAATACAAGTTCATGAGTAATTATATTCAAAGCATATAAATTAGATCTTCCAATGCTCCTATGCCTGGTCTGCCTTAGGTTCATTGTTTCCCTGATTACCTGTATCACCAACTACAGGGTAGAAGTAGGGTGTTAGTACAACGCGCCCAGTAGGTATTCCAGTTACGGCTAACACATGGTTAGTACAAAACATATCATATAACATAGTGATATCAAAACCATATAAATCCATGCCATGCAATGATGACAAATATGCAATGAGTCCCACCCATCACCTGTACATAAAGTGTACCTACCACATAGGTCTTTCGCTCGCCCCGACGGAGTGTGGACCTTCCGGAAATCTTCTTGATGGAAATCACATCAAGGTGTTGCACATAGGTTTTTCAGACCCCCCGACGGAGTGTGACCCCTCCGGTTATAAATCCTCCACCCCATGCCATGCATAAGATACCAATGAAACACATGCTATTTTATAACATAACATAGCATTGAAAATCATCATTTGAAAACACATCCAACACATGCTCTTTATATAAATAAACTTAGCATGTAAAATCATCCTTTGAAACATAATTGGTCCATGCTATTTTAAACACTTAAATATAGCATATGAATTTCAATATAATAAAACATATCCTTGGAAACATATTTTCATCAAACATAATATAAAAACAAAGTACATAAGCCATGGTTTCAAAGAGGTGGAATCCTACCTAAGACCGTTTACAAGTCCTTGCGTTTCCATCCAAGATTCGATCACCGATCGCGCACCGCTTGCGAGATCTCATTACCTTATAATATAATGGTAAGTCAACACCAAGTCTCACCTAATTACAAGGTTCTAAGTCTATAAAGAAAACCCCACTTTCCATTCTTGGATAGTTTCCATAAATAATCTTCATGGTCAATAAGTAGATATTTTATAATTTTAATAGTAACTTCCAAGAATAGAAACTTTCTTAATATTCAATCCTCCTTTCCATAATTGGAAACACTTCCTAAAAATAGATTGTTTCCAAAAATAACCACCTTCCTTCCATTTTTAGATTGCTTTCCAAATTTAGCAACCATTTTCCATCTAACATTCCAAACTTAACCCATGGGGTTCATGATCTTGGCCATTGGTTTAGATCCAATCAAAACCGATCATCAATCCATAAAATGTTTGGTGGGGTTCGGCCATACACCATGGCCGAACCTCACCCCTTTATTTTTATTATTTTAGATCCAATACTTAATCATAAAAAACATCATGGTTCGGCCATGCCATGGCCGATCCATATCCCTATCCAAATCTCCCTTTAAAATTATCAAATTCTTCCATGGATTTTCATCATTGAAATTCGTAATTCTAAACCATAAATCCCCATGGTTTTTATCATGAAATCACCATGTCTTTCAATGTTCCAAAATTTAAGAACTTAAACCCAATTCATAAATCAAATCTCTCCATTGTTTTCAATCTTAAAATCAACAGTTAAATAAAATCTTTCCATGGGGTTCGGCCATGCACTATGGCCGAACCCTATGGTTATTTCTCTCCATTTAATCCATTAATACTCATCACCAATCTTTCTCCATGGGGTTCGGCCATGCACTATGGCCGAACCCTATGGTTCTTTTTGTTTCAAAACATAAAATTATTAAGCAAGATATTAACCTTTTCCCTTTTGGTTTCTTGTTCTTCCAATTTTCTTTCTTTTCCCTTTGTTTTTTCTCCAAACAAGAACTCCTTCTTGTTGCTGCCCTTTCTTCTCTTGCTCTTGGCGTGGAAGAGAATGATGAATTGAGAGAGGGAGAGAGAAGAATAAAACTTGCTAATGGGGTTGTAAAAATCGTGCACCCCCTTGGGCTTCTCCTTTTATTAAGCTCTCCTTAATCCCACATTAGAAATTTCTTAATATAAGCAACCCCTAGCCATGTACCCCTTGTGTTCCCCGTCATTACACATATACTATATTGTAACCCAGTTTCGACCTTGTTAACTTCCGAATCAGAAAAATTGATAAACTAAAAAGTTGTAGCTATTGAAATTTTATTTCCAACGCAAAAAGAATCAAAGCAATCGGATATAATAATGAAAAGTTATAACCAAAATACTAGACATATGTCAAACCTTCCTTATTTAACCATGGCCGACTTTCCCTCTTTAATTTGTAGTGGCCCAGAATTTTTAAATTAATATAAATGTGGATATTATTTATTTTAGTGATGGAAATTAGAAAATTTGCGGATTAGATGGTAAATGGGCCAAAGTTTGGGCAAAGGCCCAAGTATGGCCCAATGGATTATGGAGTTGATTTAAATTCATTTAAAGAGGCAATGAGGGTTAAATGGGCCAAGAATGGTCAAATTGGGTCAAATACCCATTTGGGACCCAATGGGTCAAGATGGTTAAGCTCTAAGGTAAATGGGTAAGATGAAAGTGTAACTGGGCCATGGGCCCAATGGTGATTCATTTAGAATGAATGGAATGAAATTTAAATTATCTAAGTTATTTGGAATTAAACCAAGGTGATGTGGCCAAGCGGGACCCACCTCCACCTCATCAAGTGGGGTGGCGTGTGGGCCAAGGAATGGTGGGGCCGGCCACCATGGTGGAATTAGTCAACCATGGGTGGATGTATGAAGGTGATTTAAGTAAATGGAATTAAGTTAAAATGGGAATTAATTAAATTAACCTAAGTTAATTATCTAGTTAATTAATTAAATAAATTATTCAAATGAGGGTCAAAGGTGGTCAAATGGTCAAAGGACCAAAAGCCATGTTATCTTTAAAGACACCAAAACGTTGGGCATGGTACCATAAAGCATAAAGTAAAAAAAAAAATGAAAATATCCCATGGGTTGGTGGGAGGAGTTATTGTGGAAAATATCTTAAGCAATCAAGAGGTGAGATGACTTTTCATCTCACTCTCTCCATTCCAACGAGCTCTTCACTCTCTCCCTCTTTTCATCTCTACCACCGTCCCACACTAGGAGATGAAAGAAAGGAAGAAAACCAAGAGAAAGAAGAAGAAAAGTTTGGAAGAAAAGAGAGGGAAGTGCAAGGGTAAGCCATTACACCAAGGTCAAGACTAGGTACTTGTGTTTTTTTTTTTTCTCATCTCCATCCTCTTTTCTCTCTCTCTCAATTTAAACCCTAACTAGGCTGATCCTAAGGTTGGGGGTTGCCACCATTGATCAAGCCTCTTGACCTATTAAAGATCAAGAGGAAGGAGAGAGGAGGCTAAGGAAACCGACGGGAGCGGCGGAAGTCGGAGGAGAAGACGGATTGTGAGTATTTCTTAAACAAGAAATTTTGGATTTTTAGGGTTTAAGATTTGGAATTTATTTTTGTAGAATTTAATGGTGGTTACATAAATTTATGCCATGGATGTTAAACCCATCAAATGAGAGGGTGGAAGATGGAGGAAACCCTAAATGGGTAAATTAGGGTTAGGGTAAGAAAATAAATAAATGGATTATGTGCATTGGGTAATTTATGAAATTAAGAATGGAATTAGGTTATTGGAAGGAAATCATGGGCCATAGGGTTCGGCCATGTAGCATGGCCGAACCCCATGATGGGTGATTAGCTAGTTGATGTAAATAATTAGGGTTTTAAAGAATGGAAGACAATGAGGGTTTCTAGCTAATGAAATTTAGGGTTGTAAATGAATGCATGTGGGTAAGTTTTAAAATGGTTTTATGATGAAAATGCAAATGGATTTTATGGCATTGGAAGGTATAAAAGAGAGTGAATTATGAACCATGGGTTCGGCCATGGTGTATGGCCGAACCCTAGGTCGTTGTGTGAAGTTAATTAGGGTTTTAGGGTATGAAGCCATGGAAAAAAAAATGGGAAGATTGATGAAATTAATATTTTGGTGAATGTAGGTATTTTGGAGCAATGAATGGTGGATCATGAACCCTATGGTAATGTAATCAAATGATGGGTTTAAAGGATGGAAAAGATTGATTAATGTGTTAATGAGTTAGGGTTTCAAATGAACAAATGTAGTGATCCAAATGGGGCTAAGAGTAGTGGTTTAAAAGTGTGATTTAAACCACCTCAAGGAAGGATTTATTTTGGATCTAAATGGTGTAAATAGATCCAAGAAAAAATGGGGAAAGGACACCATGGGTTCGGCCATGGTGGATGGCCGAACCCATGGCCCAATTGTGATCCATTTTGGTGGGTTCAATTGGATGATGAATGGTGTGTGTGTGTGGCCTCCAAAGGAAATGAATGAGTAATGGACTCATTGAAGTTAAATACATGAGGTAAATCCCATGGGAAGAGTTGATGAATTAGGTATTTTGAACCCATGGCCATTGGTGAACCATTTAAAGGGTTAAGTATGGGGTTATGGATGGGTTTAAATGAATAATGGTGAAATTAATAAAAAAGGCTAATCTTAGTGATGTTATGACATGGTTCAATGGGTCATTAATGGACCTAAGTTAGGGATCTAAGTCTATGATCAATTATGGATTAAATCATGCATAGATAAACGAGTGTTTAATCATGGAAAATGAGGTAGTGGCAAAACCATAATTAGCGGCCAAATTCAAGAATTCCATGGAAAATTGATCATGGACTTAGGGGATCTAATGTAATAACCTTATAAGTGATTAATAAAGCCTAGAGTGGCCGAATTTTAAGACTTATGGGATTAAAAAGTTTAATAAATGACATGGGACCCACAAAACCTAAATAGTGACTGGTTTTTCATATGGGCTTAGAAATGGTTAAAACTTGAACTGATTTGGAAATTTAATAAGGTATTGGATATCGCGGGCAGTACGCGTGACGGTAGCCGGACTATTAGACGAAAATGAAACGAAGACGCGAGTCGGTATTCGGTAGGATTCTAACCTTTTTGTAAGCCATGGATTGAGTGATGGTTTCCTTGAATTATTTTGGAAATTATATGGTATGTTTTAAGATTGGTTTTGAATTATGTATTATGTAGGGGTTTTTACTTGATTCATTCAGGTAAGCATATGATTGGTTTAAAATGGATTTTAATGCTATGATGTGATTATTGAGGCTTTGCTTGATTTATTTTGGGTAATCAAGTTATATGTTTTATTGATGGGATTTTCTTTAAATGTCATGGTTTGTTATTATATTCATTACATGGCATATGGCATCTACATCTCATGCATGGCATGGGAGGGATATGAATCCATGCTCCGTCGGGGCGACCGATAAACAGACATGGAGATATTTTGATGTGTTTGATGTATCAGGGATGTTGTGTGTAATTATGATACCTTGATGATGGTTCTTCCATCAAGGGGGAGGATTTGTGATTGTTTTATATCTGGACGAGGTTTTGCCGTCCAGGGGGATGATTTGTGATTGTTTTATATTTGGACGAGGTTTTACCGTCCAGGGGAATGATTTGTGATTGTTTTATATCTGGACGAGGTTTTGCTGTTTAGGGGGATGATTTGTGATTGTTTGTATCTTGACGAGGTTTTTCCATCAAGGGGGATATGACAGCATGATGGTATGGATGATGGGTGGGATTCATAACATAGACACCCATGGCATAGCATTCATTTTATGGTCTTCGTTATGTATTATCTATATGCTTTGTTATCACTAATCCATGTGTTAGCCCTACTCGGAGTCCTACTGGACGCGTTGTCTAACGCCCTACTTCTACCCTAGCTGATGACACAGGAGGTGGCGAAGCGGAAGGGCGAGTCGGGAGCCAAGCTAAGGAGCTTAGAAAGGAGTGCTAGATAGTTACTAATGTTTATTTTGGATAATGTAATTTGAAATAGTTTAGCTTGTCAGAAATGTAATATTTTAGACTTATTGCTATGTTTTGAATTTAGTGGTAAACATATGAAGTTATGGCATTTTGGTAATTAAATGATGAAATCTTCCCTGCTATCTAGAAAAGAAAATTTGGTAGGATAGTCTGTAATGTCTTTCCACATTTAACGTAAATTTTTGTGAGCTTTCTTCTACGGGTAAACTATTCTCTGTGGACTCCGTTCCACACACCCGTAGGGTTGGCCAGTTAAGGGCCGGGCTTTAGAAGCTCGGACTTAACTCGCGTCGTGACGACCGCGCCCTTTGTTACTTTAAAAAAAAAAAAAATAGACTCTGATTTCGGTGAAAAGGGGCGGGCGTTACATAATTAGCCATATCCGACTTTCCCTTGCCTTATTAAGACTTCCTTTAATTTTTATTAGCAAGTACTATGCACATAACCCTAATCATAATCCAAATATTCTTTTAATTTAATTCATAGATATTTCATCCCTTTTTAAATATCTAGCATATCATTGTGGATTTAAAAATCCCACAAATCTCTCATATGCATCATATGTAAATCACTATCTAAAATTCGGCCAAGATAATCTTTATTTGATTTTTTTAACATCTACTTGGATATTTCAAATCCACTACTCGGCCATAATATCCTTTATTCAAAATTGGGTATGATTCACCACTAATTTAATCCTACCCATTTAAATTTTAATAAAACCAATTCCACTATTTGTTAGGTCTTAATTGGGTCATGGCCCAATTCTTGATCCAAATAAGGTCCAATTCTAAAATCCACCATTTAAAAGAATAATTGTCATATAAAATAATAGTTTGAAAATCTGAGGTGTTACAATGTGAGCGAACTAGCATTCGATCCAAGAGCTTCCCTGTAGTATCCAGGACCACCTCACCACCTATCCCTCTTGGGACCACTGGACGCCTCGCCCTCCAAACCGGACGACGCCTCCCATAGGCGTGTCCAAAGATCGCAAGGATAGCCCTAGTCAATCCCCCACTGGAGTGTACATCCACCCATGTCTGACCACTAAGTAGTCCGTAGCTCAACCACGCTTCCACTGCACGGTTTCACACAACATTCAAACCCTACTACCCGATAAGCTAGGGGGAGTCTCTAAATCGTCGTGTAGCCTAGTACTTTTGCCCCACTGGCATCCAACAATTACTAACTACAAGGATGCACGATTGTTTATAAGCATGTTATCAAAACGGTAATAATGAATCATAATCAAGTATGTGCATAGTTATCTTTAGCAAACATGTTATCAACTAATAATCATCAAACAACAAAACATGGCTAAACAAAATAATATCACATTCATTTATCAGGTGTATACATCACTAATTATCACATACTAGCATGTTAGCTGTAACACCCCGCCCTTTTCACTCTAATTTTCAGAGTTTAATTTTTTTTTATCAGTATTTAGCTTAATAAACACATAATTCAGCCATGTAATAACTGGTCAAAATCAGTGACCTTATCTCCCTTTAAAATCCTTTAAAAGAACTTCAATACATAATATGAATTTCATCTCTCAAACACCATAAAGTTCACCAAGTTTTCCCATGGGGTTCGGCCATCCAAAGGGCTGAACCCTATGGTCCATATTTTATCACTTTTAAACATCATAATCCCATATTTAAACCATTGATGGATCTGTCCATACGATGGCCAGATCTCATTTTCTTAACCAATCTATTAAACAAGAGTTCAAAATGCACTTACGAACACCGCGTCTCCTTCGGTTCTTTTGACTCCTTTCTTGACCCTTTATTTGCTTGACCTCTCCTTCTCTCTTACTGTTCTTTGGGCTGAGACTGACCTTGCTGCAATCTCCTTGGAATACTTCAGCCAGATGACATGGATTTGAGGGAGAAAGAGAGAGAAAGGAAACTTTGATCTTAAACCTTGGTGCCAACTCCTTTTGCTCAAAGTGTGCTTTTGTCTTGGTGAAAGAAATCAACCAAGGACTGATTGCAAATCAGTAACCAGCTGCTGTTCTTGCTTTTGGAATGTAGAACACAGCAAAGAGAGAGAGAGATAGAGATAGAAAATTGAACTTCTTTTGGCTACTCAAATTCAGCCCAACCTTGCCTCACATGTAACTCCCATATTAACCCCAAGTCCTTTATGCTTACTTGGGTGTTTCATCTATGCAATGAAACCTCCCCAAGCTCTCCAACGTCTCCCATGCTGGTATTTGTGTAACCTCTCCTTTTCTTCCTCCTCTCATTATCATCTTACATGGGGGTTTCATCTAGAAATGAAACCTTCCCCCCCTCCAATGTGTAGTCTTATCATATTTGAATTTTAAAAGTCAAAACCTCATTTGTAACTCTATAATACAGCAGCTCCATTCAGCCCATTTGATCCTCATCAATGTCCCATTTGAGAGTTTCATTCTTGAAATGAAACTCCCCTCCTCCAAGTGTGAACACACTTTGTAACTCCCATTGGTTTTAATATCTATCTTGGAGTTTCAACTTTTAAATAAAACTCTCCATGTTCCAATGACTAGCCCCTTGGTTAACCTTGTATTTGTAACTCTCAAAACAGCCACCCCACTTATCTCACTGAATTTTCAGCCCATTTGACTTCCATTTTTGACTCACTCAACTCAATGTCCAACTCACCATAATTAATGCATTTCATTCAATGCACATGAGTTAACTCAATACTTGATTTAATTCCAACTCACCTCAGTCCCACTCAACTGATTTAACTCATATTTTAGCTCCCTTGAGGGTCCACACGGTCAACCATAGTCAACTCGACCCGTTGGGTCCACTTTTAGCTCCTTGACCCGTTTTTGACTCCATGACCCAATTATGGTATTTTGGTCATTTCTAATTGGTTTTTACATATGGATCAAGCCTACCCATTTTTTCTCCACTTGATTTCCAATCAAATAGGCTTAACCCCATTTAATTTGAGCTTACACAATTGTCAAATCATCCATTTTGACTTATTGGGTCCAATTGGGCCCTTTTGACCGATTTAGCCATTTTTGACCCAATTGATGTAAATTGCCCAACCAATCACACTTAACGTTCATAATGTGCTCATATGATCTTAATTTGAGCAATGGGCCCCACCATTTCCTTACTTAACATCACAAAATAATTAATTTAATACATCAGGGGCATTTTCGTAATTATCCACTTCATTGAGAAATTACCCATCCAATCAAACTTGACAATCATAATGTGCTCATATGATCTTAATTGAGCAATGGACCCCACTATTTTCTCATTTAACATCATAATTAATAAATTTACCAATCCAGGGGCATTTTCGTAAATATTCATCTTATTGAGAAATCGGGGTGTTACAATATAACCCTCTTTTTAAAATTTTCGTCCCGAAAATCGAGCGAAATAGGGTTCTAAATGATTCCATAAATATCTCAGAGTGTGCTATTCTTATTTTCGATTTCAATTTCCCAAGTGACTTCCTCATTACCATGTCGATCCACACCACTTTGACAAATTGAATCACTTGGTACCGTAACACCTTTTGTTCTGTCTCATGTTATATCTTTTTCTCGTGAGCCATTTGTGATCTCACATAGATCAATCTATTCTGTTTCACTTTACCTGTTCTCATAGTATTTTCCATACGTACCTGCTCAATATGTTCTTTCATCTACTCTCCGTGTGAGGCAGCCTATCAACACGAGCCTATGCTGAAAGCTTTTTCTGATTCCATTTTAACTAGGTTTCTAGTTATATTCTCCTGGAATTCCATTGGCTAACTACAGAGCCAGGTGATCAGTCTAACTCGGCAGTCGTCCATAGTTTCCCATTCAAGTTTCACCAGACACTTATCTTTTCCGTTGAGTATATCTCCAAATTTAAACACATCTTTCTTTGCACTTAAGTCTCTATGTGACTAACAACTTTTGTTCCAACTTCCACCATACCAATTCCCGGCATCAATCCAAACCACCATGGGAATAATCTCCCATGGTTAAATACATCCATCCCTGGTGTTTCGCTTTCAGTAAATATCATCTATCCCTGTTTTATAATCATCCATGAATATAACCCTCCTCTGGGTATAATCTATTCATGGGATACTAATCTAAGCACAACATCCATCATGAGATATTCTATCGATGGAAACAACACTCAAATGAGTCACTACCTGACTGTGGTAACCATATCAACTCACAAATATACCCCGACCCCTTGCAAGAATTAGGGCTCATGACTTACTAAGTGGAAGACCCACGTCCAACGTGATCCGATCTACCCCGCCCTGCATCCCTTCAACTCAAAGGTGATTCAGTGAAGCTCTAAAGCGGTCAATCCGCGTCTTACTAAGCTAGCACCACCCCCATGGGGTAACATAGTACCTAGCTCTGTGCATCCACGCACACTAAGTGTGTGAACTAGCCGTGAGAGCGCCCTCCAGCACGTAGCATGCAAGGGACCCACCCCTCAACGGTAACCCTACGGGACTAAGTCTCCGTAATTCGTATCGAGTTTCCCATAGTCTCAATCATCAATGTCACGTGAGGGACGCACTCATACCACGTCTCAATATATTCCAATAACTTATTCACATACATCTTAGTGTCAAAGTCCTCATGAACTCCTAAAGTTTCATACTTTATTGAAAATCATTTAAACTTCCATCACCATACAAGGGTTGATAGGGTAAAACAAACCCTTAGAATCACAAAATACACCCTTACAAAATATTTCCATTTCCTAACCTTTCTTTCTACCTCTTAACCTAGTCTTCCATAGAAGACCCTGCATCATCGTCAAAGAAATTGTCAGGGCATGTCATTGACACGTGCCCCAACACTCCGCACGTCAAACAGGGTATTATTCCCGGTCCTCCAATGTAAGGACAATTAGTCATCTACTTCCCGTGCCCGTGCAGTCCACAAACAGGGCAAATGACCTCAAGGAGGTAGGGGTAGTAAGTACAATTGTGCCCCTCCTGATTGTACAACTCGCACATATACCCGGGCTCTATCTCCCCTACAAATTCTCTTATGTTTGGGACATATTCCTCATCCTCTTCGGGTACAAAGGCCCCAACATTGTACTCGGGCGATCTTACCTCCATGTTCTGATTGTTTTCAACTTCATTGATGAAGTTTGGTATGCTAGCATCGTCGGAAGAAGAAACTAGGTCTATCGGACAGCTAGGTGTCCCTTTATCCCACAACTCGGTGTACTCTATGTTGCTCGTCATATCTGTATCACAGCAACAAAAACATATCAATAACAACCATAAATCAAATCAAATTAATCATTGTTTTGGGGAATTTTCCCTAATCAACATCTTGTACTTCTTGTTTGGGATTCTTCCTATGTATCATATAATGTCTCGTGTTTGGGGAATTTTACCAAATAAACATCTTGTGTTTCTTGTCCTTGGAGAAAATTGCCAAATAAGCACTCTTTGTATTTCTTTGTTTTTGGGGAAACTTCCTAAGTATCAAGTATCATTTCTCAATTTGGGGAAGTCTTTATGTTCTCTTGTTCTCGGGGAAAACCTCCCTAAGTATCATGTGTTTGTTTCTCCATTTGGGGATATCGGGGAAGTGTTTCCTATGTTGCTATGTTTGGTATATCCATTTATGTTGACTGTACTTCCTTTGCTATCTTTATTGTTCTCAGATTGATTGTTCAGTCTGAATCTACGAAGTAAATTAATCCGGCCCCCAGTCAGCGGACTCCGAAGAGTGGGTCAGTTGGGATTCTTATCCGTCAGTGAGACATGAAACCGTCTTAATCTTACTTCGGAAGATTCAACTTCCCGTTTCGCTCTGATACCAACTGTAACACTCAAATGACCTTGGGCATCCAAACACGTTATTAACCAAAACATGTTCCAAACAAGCATAGAGGGCAATACCATCTACTATCTATTGCATGCGATTCTACAGAATGTTGATTAACTATCAATTGCAAACATTGCAGGTTATCTCACATTTCAACCAATCATGTTATCAAACTGTCAATCCACCATGAGATCAAAAAAACAACTCATACATGCTCATGTGAGCTAAGGGTACGAATACACCTGGATGGGGCCCCTGCCACATAATGGCATCAACAACTTCCTTGCCGAGTGGCTCATAACACAATGGAATCCCATTCGCCACATTCCAAACCCGAACATTTGATAGAGAAGTACTATGCGTAAGTGCATGCTGAAATCAGTGATGAGTCCCCTCACCTATGTGTGCTTTCGATATCCAAGCGATAAAACAGGTTGTAGAGTTGAAGGAAGCGATGCACAACCCTAGGCTGAGACTAATCGTAACGAACTAAAGACGGGCAGGAAACAAGTTGGAAGTTGACCCGGAAACACACCAGAAACGATTCCCAAAATGGGCCAAGAACGAGCCCAAAACAAGCTTGAAATAGGCAAAGATTGGGCCGAGTCTGAGGCTGGATCGGTCCGTTGGATAGGCCGAGTTTAAATCTGAACAGGCTGGGCTTGCACAAGTTGGGCCGAAAATAAGTTAGGCCTGAAGGAACTGGGCTGTAGCCGAACTTGGCCCGGACTAAGTTGGTTGGGCCTGGATCTGGTTGGCTCAAACTGCTACAAAGGGGCTTGAAAGACTGGGGTTGGGTCTGCAGTTGCTGAGCCGAACTGGCTGGATCAACAAGAAACTGGATCCGGACTCAGTTTGGGGTGCACAAGCTTTGGGCCGACGCTATTGGGCCTAGAAACACTCAAGCAGCAGGTAGGATCCAATCCACTAGGGCTAGGCCAAGGAGGAACAAGGAAAGGAGAATGAGAAAGGAATAAGAAAAGAGGAAAATAGAAGAAGAAAAAAAAAGTAATAAAAGGAATCGGTGGGAGGGAGAGGGGAAGTACCAGGGCTCGACCAAGGAGAGGACGGAGGCGGCAAGGAAGGAGGTGAGGGGCGACGGCCAAGGTGGCAGCCGAAGGGGAGAGAGAGAAAGAAATACAGTCTAAGGTTTTAATAGAGGAGGAGATGAAAAAAGAAAGAGAAGAAGAGGAAGAATAAAGGAAGGGGTCGAGAGAGGGAGAGAACAGAGAGAATAGAAGAGACATGGGGCAACGGAGAAGGCTGAAGGAGAGGGAGAGATGAGCTAGGGTTTGATGAAAGGAGAGGAGAAAGGAGGGAGGGAATGAGAGAGGGACAACCCCCAAGGGTGGCAGCAGCTAGGGTTCCGAGGGGGGAGGAAGGGAGAGATGTTATTTAGGGGGGGCTAGGGTTAAGGTTTTTATTTTTTTTAAACAACAGAGAAACCTCTTGAGTCTTTCAAAACCCATGGAAAGATACTGAAATGTGTGTTTTCTTTTATTATTATTTTTCATGTAAAATCATATAATTAGTCAATATTACCAAAACGCCATCTGAGCCTCTGATAATCGTATAATTATCTTGTTTTCTCATCTCTTCCATCTAACTCTCATTTCACTCTCCCATTGCCGTCCCACACTCCAAGAAGAGAAGAAGAAAATTAAGAAAAAAAAAAGAGAAGAAGTGCAAGCATGGTCCACCATTCTAAGGTCAAGATCTACCATCTTCTTCTCACCATCTCCTCCTCTCCCTCTCTCAAGCATACCCCATGTTGGCCGACCCAAGCTATGGTGTTTTCACCATGAATCAAGAATCTTAGCCGATCAAACAAGGAGAGGAAGAAGAAAGCAGGCCAAGGAAGCCGACGGGAGTGATGAAAGTCAGAGGAGACGTCGGATTGTAAGTATTTTCTAAAACAAGAGATTTGGATTTTTAGGGTTTTAAGGAGTGGAAGACATGTAAGCTAATTTGGAGATTTAATGGAATTTTAAGGTTTAAAAATCATGGAAGGATAATTTGTAATTTTAGGGTTTTAATGGTTAATGTAGTAATTTTTTAAGGGATTGTAAATGAGGAAATTTATGGGGAAGGTAAATGGTTGTTATGGCATTAAGAAGCATGAATGAATGATTGAACCCCATAGTGGGTGTTTAAGTGATTTAATTAGGGTTTTAAATGGAGTTTTTAGGGTTAGTATCATGAAAGGATGATTAATGATGTGAGGATTTTAAATGACTAAATGTGGTAATTCTTTTACAAGGGATCTTGAATGAAAAACATGGAAGTGTGGTGGGGAAGATTTGTGATGTTGATGAACTCCAAATGATGAACCTAATGTTGAAAAGAAACAGGAATTATGGCTAAGATTGATGGACCCTAAATGTATCAAATAATGATTAAGGATTGATGAATTAAGTGTATGGTTTAGATTCTCTCAATGGAGGGACTTGTGATGGAACTAAGTGATGTATGTAGACCATGACCCATTTGTAGGTCATGTTATGGGTTAAATTTGGTATTATGTATGTGAGTAATAAATGGGGAATGTTGGTGGTGTTGATGAACCCTATGGTAATGTACTCATAATTTTATGGATGGAATGTTTTTTAAATCCTATGGTGAGGTAATGGTGGTTTTAGATGGTTTTAGAAGGATGGAAGAGATGGAGTAATGCATTAATAATTTGGAGGTTAAAAAAGGGTCAAATGTTTGTAAATTATAAAGGGAGCTTAGTGGAGAAAATCATGGAAGGAATGATCATGATTTTTAGGGTTTAGATGATTAAATATAGTGATTTTAAATGAGGAAATGCATGGGAGATATGAATGATGTTAATGACCTCAAGAATGGTAGATGGGAATAGATCATAAACCATGGGTTCGGCCATGGTGAATGGCCGAACCCTATGGTGATGAAATGGGGTTTTTAGGTTTAAAACCATGGGAGGGGTTAATGATTTTGAAGGTTTTGAGTGAAAGAATGATAGTATATTTTAAAGGGGTTTTTAAATGAGGGAATCCATGAATGAAGATTAATGTGTGTGTGTATGTTTAAATTGATGGAATTAGGTTAATTAGATGGTTCAGGTAAGTGGTCTTGTGATATGGTTGATGGATCAATTACGGACTCAAGATGTGGCTAGGAATGATGATTCAATTATAAGTCATTTATATGGGCTAAGAAAGGGTTTATGTATGTGGTTAATTAATGTAGATTAAGTTAAGAAAAAGGGTTGTTTTAATGATATTATGGCATGATTAAATGGGTCACTAATGGACTTGAGTGTAGGGATCAATTATGAACAAAAAAAGATGTACATGGTTAAGTGGATGTTTAGTCATGGAAAAGAGGTAGTGGCAAAACCATGAATAATGGCCAAATTCAAGAACCTCATGGGAGATGATCATGGGCTTAGGGAATCTAAGTAATAACCTTATGTATGACTAATAAAGCCTAGGGTGGCTGGTTTTTAAACTCATGTGATTAAAATATTTAATGGATTAAATGGGACCCACAAAACTACATAGTGAGGTTCGGCCATGGTGTATGGCCGAACCCCACTAAGGTATGATCAATGGACTTAATAATGGTTAAAAACATGGACTAATTGATAATGTATAATAAGGTATCGGACATCGCAAGCGGTGCGTGATCGGTGACCTGATTATCGGACGGAAGTGAAAGAGGACGCTAGTCGGTATTCGGTAGGATTCCTACTTTTTTGTAAGCCATGGATTGAGTGATAGTTTCTTTGAATTATTTTGGAGATTATATGGTTTGTTTTTAAGATTGGTTTTGGGATTAAGTATTATGTGATGGTTTACCTTTGTTTTATTTTGGTAATTATGTGATTATTTTAAGATGGATTTTGGACTAAATATTATGTAATGGTTTCCTTTGGATTATTTTAAGATTGGATTTGGATTAAGTATATTGTGATGGTTTCCTTTGAATAATTTTGGTAATCATGTGATTGTCTTAAGATGGGTTTTATGACTATGATTTATGTATATTACATGGCATATGGCATTTACATCTCATGCATGACATGGGAGGGCATAGGAAGGATGAAACAAAACCGGAGTCCATGCTCCGTCGGGGCGACCGATAAACAAGCGTGGGGATATTTCATATTGGTTATTATACCTTGATGAGGCTTTGCCATCAAGGGGGATATTGGTAATTATTATACCTTGATGATGGTTTTTCCATCAAGGGGGATGTTTCATATTTGTTTACATCATGACGAGGTTTTGCCGTCAAGGGGGACGATTTGTGAGTGTTTATAACTTGACGAGGTTTTTCCGTCAAGGGGGATATGGCAGCATGATGGTATGGATAATGGGTGGGACACATGACATGAGACACCCATGGCATTGCATCCATTTATGGTTTTCACTTTATTACTATCTATGTTTTATTATCACTAATCCATGTGTTAGCCCTACTCGGAGTCCTACTGGGCGCGTGGTCTAACGCCCTACTTCTACCCTAGCTGATGACACAGGAGACGGCGAAGTAGAAGGACGAGACGGAAGCCAAGCTTAGGAGCTTGGGGAGGCAGTTACTTAGCTTATTTGTATTATTTTGGAAATGTATTTGACTAGCCTAGCTTGTCGGAAATGTAATAATTTAGATTGTTAGCTATATTTTTGGTTTTTATTGTTGGACGTTGAGACGTTGTGATATTTTGGTAATATTATGAATGTTATCTTCCCTGCTATCTAAGAATTGGTAGGATAGTCTTTATTGTAATTTTCCGCACTCAGTGTAATATTCCTTGAGCTTACGTCTACATGTGAACCGTTCTTCGTGGACTTTGTTCCACGCACACGTAGGGTTGGCCAGTTAAGGGCCGGGCTTTAGAGGCTCGGACTTAACTCGCGTCGTGACGTCCGCGCCCTTTGTAACTCTTTATTTATAAAAAAAAATAGACTCTGATTTTCGGTGAAAAGGGACGGGTGTTACAGATGGACCTTAGATGGGTAAGGAGTTGAGTCAATTGGTCAACTAAGACCCAATGGTTATGGTATAAGGTTCAATTTAAAGTAAATGGGTAAGGTACATTTAATTGGGTCAAGGTTGTTATTTGGGTCAAAATGCTCAAACGGGACCCAATGGGTCGTGGTTGACTTGGGTGACCACCAAGTGAGTCCAAGCTTAATTAGGTTGGGGCTGATTTAAGTTGGAAATAGAATCAAATAATTAAGTTGATTCAAGTGAATTAAATGAGTTGATTTAAAGAGGTGAATTGAGTTAATTGGATGAGTTGAGTTAAATGAGTTGAATGGGAAGTTAATGGGACCATGATCTTAGATAAGTTAGGTGATAAAATGGAGAGTTACATCTCATGAGGTCAAACCTAATGGTTACACGTTGGATGCATGGGAGTGTCATCTCATGGATGAAACCCCCAATTGGATCATTAATGAAGAGGTGAGGAGTTTGTTGTTTCAAATATCAATTCAAGAATACACGTTGGTAACATGGGAGTTTCATCACATGGGATGAAACTCCATGTGTATCATGAATGGGAAGATGAAAGGGTTTTGGGGGTCACACAATTCAACCATGGCACATGTTGGAAGCATGGAGGGTTTCCATCTCAAGATGGAAACCCTAGGGTCAATGGTGAGAGTGTTTCATCTCATGCATGAAACCTCCAAATAAACCATTAATGGGAGGAAAAAGGTTGGTGGAGGTTACACCATTCAAACAAGGCAGCACCACTGGGGGCCTTGGAGTTTCATCTTATGGATGAAACCCCCAAGATGGAACACCAATGGGAGGTGGACGGTTACACAAGCCAAGTGAAGGCACACCGTTGGGCACATGGGAGTTTCACCCCATGGATGAAACCCCCATATGGGAATTAAATGGGAGGAGGACGGTTTTGAAGTGGTAACCCAATTCAAGCAAGACAACACCGTTGGAGCCTTGGGAGTTTCATCTCAAGGATGAAACCCCCAAGTGGAGCACTAAGGAGGGAAGTAAAGGAGTTTGGGAGTTACAACGACACCAAAGGACACTAACCTTGGGCTGAATTTCATTAACCAAGAAAAGAGTGGAGTTTCATCTCACTCCCTCCCTCTCCCTCTTGGTTGTTTTCTCTCCTTCAAACACTCTCTTGGTCAACCACTCCCCAAGACTTAGAGCTTCATCTCAAGGTTCTCTCCCTCTCACACAAGGTCGATCACCCTCAAGACAAGGACTTAGAGTATCTTTCTATCCCAAGCTACTCTATCTCTTTCAAACATATATCTCTTGGCCGAACCACTTCAAGGGACTTCATCAAGATCAACTTCGGCTAAGGATCAAGGAGGGAGAAAAGGCTAAGGAAGAGGAAGATTAGAAGAACAAGAAGGAGTGAAAAAAACCAGAGGAGTCGCGGAATCGATAAGTACTCGTTAAGATTTCATAAGTAAGAAAAAGATGATCAAGGATCCTGGTTTGGCCCTTGCATGGCCAAACCCTAAATGGTATACACAAGAACCATCAAAGACCAAAAAGGGGTTGGACATGGACAAACCCCATCAAAAGACCAATCTTGGATTTATGATTTTAAAATGGAAGGGTATTATTGATGTTAAAGGTTTTTAAGGATGAGATTGGTGGAAAAACATTAACAATGTAAAGGGCCTTAAAATAAGGTAAAGGATGGAGAACCAAGGACCTTAGGGTTCGGCAATGGTGTATGGCCGAACCCCATAGAGAATTATTGAATTATGTTATGTATTTAGATCATGGAAATAATGGGAGGATGATGTTAAGTTTAATTGATTTTAAACATGGTAAATGATGTTTCAAAAAGATGAACCTAAATGTATGGTTAAACCCCATGGAGGGACCTTGGTTCATGAACTTAAATATTGTAATTGAGTTCATGGAGAAGATGGAGATAAGACATCATGGGTTCAGCCATGGTGTATGGCCGAACCCCATGAGCCATATTTTTAAGGGGTTATGTATGGATATATGCATGTTTAAATGGATGGATAATCAAGCTAAGGAATGGAAGCATTTGTTAGGGTTTTATGTTATGATTAAATAAATCATTTGTGGATTCATGATTATGGATCAGTTATGGACCTAGATATGTATAAAAAAGAGAGGAGTGTTTATCCATAGAAAGAAGGATGGCTAAGATGGAACAATGGTGGAAAATGGAAGGACCACCATGGCCGAACCTGCAACACCCGCCCCTTTTCACTATGCTTAATTGACCGAAAATCAGAGTCTATTTTTTTTTTTTAAATAAAGAGTGACAAAGGGCGTGGGACGTCACGATGCGAGTTAAGTCTGAGCTTCTAAAGCACGGCCCTTAACTGGCCAACCCTACGTGTGCGTGGAACTAAGTCCACGAAGAACGGTTCACACGTAGAAAGTAAGCGCGTGGAATATTTAACTAATTGCGGAATTATAATAGAGTCTATCCTACCAATTTTTAGATAGCAAGGAAGCTACATCATTTAAATTGCTAAATTACCTCAAAATTATAACATCCAAAAGTAAAGTCCAAACCATAGCAAGAAATATAAATTATACAGTCCGACGAGCTAAGTTACTCAAATTACATTTCCAAAATAAATTTAAGTAAACTATCTAGCCCGCTTCCCCAAGCTCCTACGCTTGGCTCCCATCTCGTCCTTCGTTTCCACCATCCCTGCGTCATCAGCTAAGGTGGAAGTAGGGCGTTAGACAACGCGCCTAGTAGGACTCCGAGTAGGGCCAACACATGGATTAGTGATAACAAGCACATAGGTAATAATATAATGAAAACCATAAAATGAATGTCATGCCATGGGTGTCTTATGTCATGAGTCCCACCCATCATCCGTACCATCATTGTGCCATGTCCCTCTTGATGGAAAAGCCTCATCAAGATATGATCAACACTAGGCATCCCCCTTGATGGCAAAGCCTCATCAAGGAATCCCCATGCTTGCTTCTCGGTCGCCCCGACGGAGCATGGACTCCGGTTGTACCTTATAGTACCCCTCTTGATGGATGAAACACATCAAGATATCCCCATGCTTGCTTCTCGGTCGCCCCGACGGAGCATGGACTCTGGTTCCTTTATTTTCCCGCCCATGCCATGCATGAGATGTAATTGCAATATGCTATATAGTATTTAAATCATTGTAAATGCAATATGCCATATATTATTTAAATCATAGCCATAAAAACCCATCTTAAACATATCACAAAATTACTAAAATAAATTAATAAAACATCCATGCACACATAATCCATGGCTTACAATAAGGTTGGAATCCTACCAATACCAACTAACGTCCCTTTACGTTTTCGTTCACGAATCCGGTCACCCAAACGCGCACTGCTTGCGATGTCCGATACCTTATTACATATTAATAATCAGCCCATATTTTATCCATGATTAAGTCCCTAACATATGCCTTAGTGGGGTTCGGCCGTACACCATGGCCGAACCCTACTAATTAGGTTTGTGGGTCCCATCTTAATCCATTGATTATCTTAATTTTGTGAGTTTAAAAACGAGCACCATAGGCTTCATTTAATCCATACTTAAGGTCATCATCAAACACACTTAAGTCCATGATCATCCTCCATGGGGTTCGGCCATACACCATGGCCGAACCCATGGTTCTTCATTTTGGCCATTATTTACGAATTTGCCATTACTCCTTTCCATGACTAATTACTCATTTATCCATGCATAATTTAGTCCATAACTGATCCACAAACTTAGATCTATTAATGATCCATCAATCATGGCATGAACACATTAAAAATCAACCATTTAATTAACCTAATCCTTATTCATTTAAACACATACATAACCCCATACTTAGCCCATCAAATGGCTTATAAAATGGGTCATGGTTTCGGCCATACACCATGGCCGAACCCAAGATGTTAATCTCCTTACTTCTCTTGGATCATTTGCCACATTTTTTATCCACAATTTAGATCCCTCAATGGCTTACCAATCATGTCATAGAATCATTAAAATCAGCCCCTTTAATTTAACCTAATCTCCATTTTTCCTTGGGTCTTTTGTTACATTTTATATCCACCACAAGTCTCTCCATGAGGGGATTCCATCATACATTTAAATTACCCCTTTGATCAACATTAGGTTCATTTTTTTGAGTCCATCAAAACTACCAACATTCCCCATCATTTTTCCATATTTTACACCCATAATCATTACAATACATCACCATAGGATTCGGCCATACACCATGGCCGAACCCATGGTTCTGTAAGGTCTCGGAATTTGGGAATTAATATAAATGTGAATATTAATTATTTTAATGATGGAAATTAGAAAATTGGTGGAGTAAATGGTAAATGGGCCAAAATTGGATAAAGGCCCAAGTAGGGCCCAATAGACTATGGTTTGGATTTAAATTTATTTAAATGGGTCAAGAATGGTCAAATTGGGTCAAATACCCATTTGGGACCCAATGGGTCAAGATGGTTAAGCTCTAAGGTAAATGGGCTAGTGGGAAATGTAATTGGGCCATGGGCCCAATGGTGATCCATTTAGAGTGGGCTTAATGAAATTCAATCACCCTAAGTAATTTGGAATTAAACAATGGTGGTGTGGCCAAGTGGGACCCACCTCCACCTCATCAAGTGAGGTGGCATGTGGGCCAAGGTTTGGTGGGGCCGACCACCATGGTTGAATTAGTCAACCATGGGTGGATGTATAAGGTAATTTAAGTAAATAAGAATTAAAGTAACCAAAATATCTAAATATTAAATGATTAAAAAAATTATACAAATGAGGTGGTCAAAGTGGGGTCAAAGGGTGAAAACCAAATCACCTCATCCCAAACCCAAAATAAAATACGTTGGGGCTTGGTGGTGGTTTAGATAACCACCACCATAAAGCAAATTAAATATCTTTTAAATATCTTAGGGTTGGTGGGGTCTTTAATGTAAAGAAAAATGGGGATAAGTCTTGAGTTTCTTTTCCATTTTTTTATCCTCTCTTCATTTTCACTCCATTCTCATCCTCCATTGCCGTCCCATGTCCAAGTGAAGGAGAAAAAAAAAAAAGAGAAGGAGCTCAAGGAGAGAAGGAAAAAAAAAATGGAATTTGGAGGGAGTTCACTCTAAGATTAAGGTCATCATCTTCCTCTCATCATCTTTTCCTCTTTTCATCTCTCAAATTCAAACCTAACATGGCTGATTTTAAGGTTGGGAGTTGCCACCCTTGATCAAAGATTTTGACCTATCAAAGATCAAGAGGAAGGAGAGAGGAGGCTAAGGAAACCGACGGGAGCGGCGGAAGTCGGAGGAGACGACGGATTGTGAGTATTTCTTAAACAAGAAATTTTGGATTTTTAGAATTTAAGATTTGGAAATTATTTTTGTAGAATTTAATGGTGGTTACATAAATTTATGCCATGGATGTTAAACCCATCAAATGAGAGGGTGGAAGATGGAGGAAACCCTAAATGGGTAAATTAGGGTTAGGGCAAGGAAATAAATAAATGGATTATGTGCATTGGGTAATTTATGAAATTAAGAATGGAATTAGGTTATTGGAAGGAAATCATGGGCCATAGGGTTCGGCCATGTAGCATGGCCGAACCCCATGGTGGGTGATTTGGTATTGGATTTAAATAATTAGGGTTTCAAAAAGATGGAAGACAATGAGGGTTTTATCTAATGAAAATTAGGGTTGTAGATGAATGAATGGGAGTAAGTTGTAAAATGGTTTTATGATGAAAATGCAAAGGGGTTTATGGCATTGAAATGCATGGAGGAAGTGAACCTTGAGCCATGGGTTCGGCCATGGTGTATGGCCGAACCCTATGGTGATCAAATGGTGGAATGAAGGGTTGTGAATAATGGAAAGTAAATGGGAATGTTGGTGGTGTTGATGGACCCGAAAATGGTTTTAGCATTGATATTTGTAATGGACTCTAATGTAGCTAAGGATGATGGTTTTAAGTGTATGAATTAAACCCTTCATGGAGGGATTTGTGATAAACCCAAATGTGTAACAATGGACCCAAGAAAAATGGGGAAAGGACACCATGGGTTCGGCCATGGTGTATGGCCGAACCCATGGCCCAATTGTGATCCATTTTGGTGGGTTAAATTGGATGATGAATGGTGTGTGTGTGTGGTCTCCAAAGGAAATGAATGAGTAATGGACTCATTGAAGTTAAATACATGAGGTAAATCCCATGGGAAGAGTTGATGAATTAGGTATTTTGAACCCATGGCCATTGGTGAACCATTTAAAGGGTTAAGTATGGGGTTATGGATGGGTTTAAATGAATAATGGTGAAATTAATAAAAAGACTAATTTTAATGATGTTATGACATGGTTCAATGGGTCATTAATGGACCTAAGTTAGGGATCTAAGTCTATGATCAATTATGGATTAAGTCATGCATGGATAAACGAGTGTTTAATCATGGAAAATGAGGTAGTGGCAAAACCGTAATTAGTGGCCAAATTCAAGAATTCCATGGAAATTGATCATGGACTTAGGGGATCTAATGTAATAACCTTATAAGTGATTAATAAAGCCTAGGGTGGCCGAATTTTAAGACTTATGGGATTAAAAGGTTTAATAGATGACATGGGACCCACAAAACCTAAATAGTGACCGATTTTTCATATGGGCTTAGAAATGGTTAAAACTTGAACTGATTTGGAAATTTAATAAGGTACTGGATATCGCTGGCAGTACGCGTGACGGTAGCCGGACTATCGGACGGAAAATGAAAAAGGACGCGAGTCGGTATTCGGTAGGATTCCTACCTTTTTTGTAAGCCATGGATTTGGGTGATGTTTTCTTTAATCTATTTTGGAAATCATGTGGTTGTCTTTAAGATATGTTATGGATTATGTATCATTTGATGTTTTACTCTAAATTATTTTGGAAATTATGTGAATGCTTATGATGGGTTTTGGATTAAATATTGTGGGATGTTTTCCCTTGGATTTAGTTGGTAATCTTGTAATTGTTTTAAGATGGGTTTTATTACTATTGAATTTCATATATTACATGGCAAATGGCATCTACATCTCATGCATGGCATGGGAGGCATATGACAGGGGAAGGATGCAATGAAACCGGAGTCCATGCTCCGTCGGGGCGACCGATAAACAAGCATGGGGACATTTCACATATGTATTATTGTACCTTGACGAGGTCTTACCGTCAAGGGGGATGTTGTATTTATTGTTATACCTTGATGATGATTCTTCCATCAAGGGGAATACTGTATTTGTGGTTACGCCTTGACGAGGCCTTACCGTCAAGGGGGATATGGCATCGGGATAGTAAGGATGATGGGTGGAATTCATAACACAGACACCCATGGCATGACATTCATTCTATGGCTTTTCGTTATGTATTATCTATCTGCTTTGTTATCACTAATCCATGTGTTAGCCCTACTCGGAGTCCTACTGGGCGCGTGGTCTAACGCCCTACTTCTGCCCTAGCTGATGACGCAGGAAATGCCGGAGCAGAAGGACGAGACGGGAGCCAAGCTTAAGAGCTTTGGAAGGCAGACTAATTATTTTATTTAAGTTATTTTGAGAAATTTGTATTTGATGTAGTTTAATTTGTCGGAAATGTAATAATTGAGATTGCTTACTATATTTTGGACATTATGGTTTTAAGGATGTTTGGTGATTGAATGAATGTAACTTCCCTGCTATCTAAGAATTTGTAGGTTAGGCTCTTTTATAATTTTCCGCAATTGGTTTAAATGTTCCCCGATGCTTACTTCTACGTGTGAACCATTCTCCGTGGACTTCATCCCACGCACACGTAGGGTTGGCCAGTTAAGGGCCGGGTTTTAGAAGCTCGGACTTAACTCGCGTCGTGACGTTCGCGCCCTTTGTCACTTTTCCTTTTTAAAAAAAAAATTAGACTCTGATTTTCGGTGAAAAGGGGCGGGCGTTACAGTTGGTATCAGAGAGAATTCGGAAGAATGAATTTCTCGAAGTAAGATTAAGACGGTTGCACGTCTCACTGACGGCTAAGAATCCCAACCGACCGACTCTTCGGAGTCCACTGCACGGGGGCCGGGTTAATTTACTTCGATTGACTCAAACTGAAGTGTTTAATCTGAGAACAACAATTGACGGAAAGGAATGATAGCAAGGGAAGAAAGATTCATTCTAGGAGAGATTTATTGAAACATAGCAAGATAGGGTTTACTTCCCCAGAAATGAGAAAACATCTAGGTTTTTCCCCCAAATTGATGAAACAGTACTAGATTTATCGGACATAGTAAAGTAGGATGTACTTCCTCGGTATCCTCAATTTGAACAACAGACAATAGGAATTAAGAGATTCCCCCCAGAAACAAAGGAAAAACAAGTGTACTTATTTGGCAACTTTCCCCAAACAAAATACATTGTGATATACATAAGAGATTCCCCAAAACCTAGATTGGTTTTATTGGTAATTGTTGTGGATGATTTTTGTGTTCAATTTATATTCTATGATACAGATATGTCAAGTGACGGGGAGTATACGGAATTATTGGATAAGAGAACCCCTAGCTGTCTCATAGATTTGGTGTCTGCTTCCAGCATAGAAGTTAGCATGAACATTCAGGAGGGACCTCCCGAGGAAGATGAAGAGGATTTAACATCTCTTTCTGAAGAGAATGTGGAAGACTTTCTGATGATAAGATAGTCGGTAGGGGAATTGGAACCCATTTATATGTGCGGGTTGTGTAACCAGGTTGGGCACAACTGCACATACTACCCCTACCCTCTTGAAGTGGTATACTTGATTGTGGACTACATGAACACGGGAAAGAGAGGACTAACTGTCCTTATATTGGAAGATAGTTAATGGTTTTGGGGTTTTAAATGAAGGAAATAAGTGTGATAGTAAATTGCACAAGCATACTTGTATTGTGAGTGCATGTGAATATACATGTGTTGAATTTTTATTGTTGAGTGTATGAGGTAATGAAGTGAGGAAAGAGTATGAAAAAAAAAAATGTACAATGATGAACTACATGCATCAAATGAGGATAAGAGGCATAAACTTTTGATGTGGGGTATATGTTGCATATGCTTATGAGAGAGATAAATGTGAATAAAAAGGGTGGGGAGTAAATGATAATGTGATATATGGGTATACTTGGGGGGGATGGTACAATGGCTTTTAGAAATGGTTTTTATATTGGTGATAACCCATGGTTTGATAATTTGTCATGACCAAGTGAAGAGATTTATGTTATGACATATAATGGGTGATGATGTAAACGCTTTGTGAAGGGGTATAAGAGGTTCTCATGTGAACAAAGTGCCATTTGAGAGATGTTGGATAAACAATGTACTTGAAAGAGACCGGAATGCATGGGTTAACTTGCCACATGAAACTCGTGAGAAGATGATATTATGAGGAGAATGTGAAGGGTCTAGCTTGCAAAGACTAATATATTGTATGAAAAAAAAAAAAAAAATCTTGTATGTATAATGCAATTGCATTCTCCCAATGTGTTGTGGAGATTATGAACGAGTGATGATAGGCCTTGAAATGGGTTTATGGCCTTAAAAAGTATGAATGAATGATGGACCATGAACTTACGAAAATATTTTATTTAGTGATTGCATGAGGATTCTCTATGATGTTACTAAATTGTGAATTATCAATCATTGCAATGAGTTTATATGATATTGCTTTGATAATTGATTCTATGCAATGAATAGTCAATGAGAAAACAAGGATGTGTTATAGGTTATGTATATGATGATGAGTTGATAAGGTGCCTTGAGTTGTGAATATGTAGTATGCATGAAGAGGTTGTGACATGCCAATGCGTTTGGTTGGAAACCTAGGTGGGGCTGATGGAAAATTCCAAACTTTAGGAATTCATGGATGGTCTTTGAATGTATTGGGATGACTTGCTTTGGATGAGTAGGATTGTTATTTCAAAGTCTCTAGGTGTATGTTGTAAATGGGGTAGGGTAACCTAATCATAATTAGGTTGAATCACTAGATCTTATTAATGTGTTATTTCTTATGTTACCTCAAGTTGTTGTTTGATGTGAATGGAGGTGAAAGATCTGGTTACACATGAATTGTGTTATTCGAAGATTGTGTGATTTCAATTCTACGTGGCTTGCTAATGAAGGAATATGAACCGTATGATGTGGTAACCATTGATAACGTAGGCATGTAGGGTGGAATTTGGTGGTTGGTGAAATTGGTAATACTTGTGAATATTTTATTGGTGAATGGGCACTATTTGACATAATCTAAGTAAGCTTAGATATATCATTGTTTTTATGGAATCTATGAAAATATGTGGAATAATCCAGAAGGGTAGGAAATTAGTATCTATATGATTTGGATTGATGTCGGGTATTGGTATTGTAGGAGTTATGAACAAAAAGGGTTAGTCACATAGTGGCTTATATGCAAATAAAGGTATGATTGCTTTTGAGAGATAGGCCTAAGGGAAAGGTTAAGAGTCTAGTGAAACTTGAATGGGAAGCTATGGGCGACTGCTGAGTGAGACTGATCACCTGACTCTGTAGTTGGCCGATGGAATTCCAGGAGGGTGAAGCTAGAAACCTAGTTAAAATGGAATCAACAATGGACTTGAGCATAGGCTTGTATTGGCAGACTAACTCACACGGAGAGTAGACAAAAGAATGTATTGAAGGAGTACGTATGAGAAATGTTTTGGCAATAGATAAAGTGAAATAGAATACGTTAGTCTACATAAAATCGCAAATGGATGCATGAGGAAAAGAGATAATACGAGGCAAAGTGAATTCTGCAAGAATGAAACTCATAGGTTGATATGAGTGGTGTTGATGTGAGTAAGAGATACTTGACACGATTGAACGGGAACAACGAATAGACCCAGAAATGGAGGAGACTTGGACCAAGATATCTACATGTGAGGTAGCATCGGAATTCGAGTTACGACCGGGATAGGGTCTTGTGTTCCGAGGTAGGACGGAGGTACCTAAGAGCTGTGGAAGGGAGTTGTTGGTTGAGGCACACCAAACCAAACTCTCTACCCATCCGGACAGCGCTAAGATGTGCAAGGATCTTAAGAGGCACTAATGGTGGCATGGACTTAAGAGAGGCAGAGTTTGTTACTCGCTACACTAACTTGTTGGCAGGATAAGGCGGAACATCGGAAGCCACCGGGTTTACTCAAACCCTTACCAGTGCCGGAGTGGAAATGGGAGCATGTAGCCATGAGCTTTGTAATAGGGCTACTAAGGTCATCTAGGGGCAACGATGCAATATGGGTCGACGGTACATCCGAAATATTATCGGACTACATGGTGTACCCCGGAATATTGTGTCCGACAGAGATGGCCGATTCAATAGCAGAGTATGGCAGAGCGTGCAATCGGATATGGGGACCGATGTGTTGACCAGCACAACGTTCCACCCATAGACTGATGGACAGTCGGAAAGGACAATACAGATATTGGAGGATATGCTGAGAGCATGTATGCTGGATTTTCAGGGTGGATGGGAGGATCATTTGCCATTGGTGGAGTTCTCTTACAATAATAGTTACCAGGCAAGCCTCCATATGGCTTCGTTCGAGGCCTTATACGGCAGGCCATGTAGATCACCAGTGTATTGGACAGAAGCTGGTGAGCCTGCGCTAATTGGACCGGAATTGGTTGCAGAGACCACAGCATAGGTCAAATTGATACGGCAACATCTACTCACTGCACAGAACCGTCAGAAGAGTTACGCCAACAAGAGGAGAAGGTTCCTCGAATTGAGGTGGGAGACTTGGTGTTTTTGAAAGTCTCACCACGGAAGGGACACATGAGATTCGGAAATAAGGGGAAACTGTCACCTAGATGGTGGGGCCGTTTCCAATCATAAAGAGGGTGGGGGAGGTAGCTTATCAGTTGGCGCTCCTTCCGCAGTTATCCTCTTTACATGATGTGTTTCATGTGTCCATGTTGAGGAAGTACAACCCTGATCCTTCACAGGTGTTGAACGTACAAGACGTCGATGTACAAAGCGACGTGATGTATGTGGAGAAACCGATCAGAGTGATCGGGAGCGAACAAAAGGTACTGCGGAACCGCGCTATTCAGTTCGTCAAGGTGGTATGGCAACGACGTGGCAATGAAGAGACCACCTAGGAACTCGAATCAGAGATGAGAGCCTCTCATCCGGAACTCTTTGTGTAAGATGTTTTGAACCTCTACTTCGCTCGAATTTTCGGGACGAAAATTTTAAAAGAGGATTGTATTGTAAGGTCTCGGAATTTGGGAATTAATATAAATGTGAATATTAATTATTTTAATGATGGAAATTAGAAAATTGGTGGAGTAAATGGTAAATGGGCCAAAATTGGATAAAGGCCCAAGTAGGGCCCAATAGACTATGGTTTGGATTTAAATTTATTTAAATGGGTCAAGAATGGTCAAATTGGGTCAAATACCCATTTGGGACCCAATGGGTCAAGATGGTTAAGCTCTAAGGTAAATGGGCTAGTGGGAAATGTAATTGGGCCATGGGCCCAATGGTGATCCATTTAGAGTGGGCTTAATGAAATTCAATCACCCTAAGTAATTTGGAATTAAACAATGGTGGTGTGGCCAAGTGGGACCCACCTCCACCTCATCAAGTGAGGTGGCATGTGGGCCAAGGTTTGGTGGGGCCGACCACCATGGTTGAATTAGTCAACCATGGGTGGATGTATAAGGTAATTTAAGTAAATAAGAATTAAAGTAACCAAAATATCTAAATATTAAATGATTAAAAAAATTATACAAATGAGGTGGTCAAAGTGGGGTCAAAGGGTGAAAACCAAATCACCTCATCCCAAACCCAAAATAAAATACGTTGGGGCTTGGTGGTGGTTTAGATAACCACCACCATAAAGCAAATTAAATATCTTTTAAATATCTTAGGGTTGGTGGGGTCTTTAATGTAAAGAAAAATGGGGATAAGTCTTGAGTTTCTTTTCCATTTTTTTATCCTCTCTTCATTTTCACTCCATTCTCATCCTCCATTGCCGTCCCATGTCCAAGTGAAGGAGAAAAAAAAAAAAGAGAAGGAGCTCAAGGAGAGAAGGAAAAAAAAAATGGAATTTGGAGGGAGTTCACTCTAAGATTAAGGTCATCATCTTCCTCTCATCATCTTTTCCTCTTTTCATCTCTCAAATTCAAACCTAACATGGCTGATTTTAAGGTTGGGAGTTGCCACCCTTGATCAAAGATTTTGACCTATCAAAGATCAAGAGGAAGGAGAGAGGAGGCTAAGGAAACCGACGGGAGCGGCGGAAGTCGGAGGAGACGACGGATTGTGAGTATTTCTTAAACAAGAAATTTTGGATTTTTAGGATTTAAGATTTGGAAATTATTTTTGTAGAATTTAATGGTGGTTACATAAATTTATGCCATGGATGTTAAACCCATCAAATGAGAGGGTGGAAGATGGAGGAAACCCTAAATGGGTAAATTAGGGTTAGGGTAAGGAAATAAATAAATGGATTATGTGCATTGGGTAATTTATGAAATTAAGAATGGAATTAGGTTATTGGAAGGAAATCATGGGCCATAGGGTTCGGCCATGTAGCATGGCCGAACCCCATGGTGGGTGATTTGGTATTGGATTTAAATAATTAGGGTTTCAAAAAGATGGAAGACAATGAGGGTTTTATCTAATGAAAATTAGGGTTGTAGATGAATGAATGGGAGTAAGTTGTAAAATGGTTTTATGATGAAAATGCAAAGGGGTTTATGGCATTGAAATGCATGGAGGAAGTGAACCTTGAGCCATGGGTTCGGCCATGGTGTATGGCCGAACCCTATGGTGATCAAATGGTGGAATGAAGGGTTGTGAATAATGGAAAGTAAATGGGAATGTTGGTGGTGTTGATGGACCCGAAAATGGTTTTAGCATTGATATTTGTAATGGACTCTAATGTAGCTAAGGATGATGGTTTTAAGTGTATGAATTAAACCCTTCATGGAGGGATTTGTGATAAACCCAAATGTGTAACAATGGACCCAAGAAAAATGGGGAAAGGACACCATGGGTTCGGCCATGGTGTATGGCCGAACCCATGGCCCAATTGTGATCCATTTTGGTGGGTTAAATTGGATGATGAATGGTGTGTGTGTGTGGTCTCCAAAGGAAATGAATGAGTAATGGACTCATTGAAGTTAAATACATGAGGTAAATCCCATGGGAAGAGTTGATGAATTAGGTATTTTGAACCCATGGCCATTGGTGAACCATTTAAAGGGTTAAGTATGGGGTTATGGATGGGTTTAAATGAATAATGGTGAAATTAATAAAAAGACTAATTTTAATGATGTTATGACATGGTTCAATGGGTCATTAATGGACCTAAGTTAGGGATCTAAGTCTATGATCAATTATGGATTAAGTCATGCATGGATAAACGAGTGTTTAATCATGGAAAATGAGGTAGTGGCAAAACCGTAATTAGTGGCCAAATTCAAGAATTCCATGGAAATTGATCATGGACTTAGGGGATCTAATGTAATAACCTTATAAGTGATTAATAAAGCCTAGGGTGGCCGAATTTTAAGACTTATGGGATTAAAAGGTTTAATAGATGACATGGGACCCACAAAACCTAAATAGTGACCGATTTTTCATATGGGCTTAGAAATGGTTAAAACTTGAACTGATTTGGAAATTTAATAAGGTACTGGATATCGCTGGCAGTACGCGTGACGGTAGCCGGACTATCGGACGGAAAACGAAAAAGGACGCGAGTCGGTATTCGGTAGGATTCCTACCTTTTTTGTAAGCCATGGATTTGGGTGATGTTTTCTTTAATCTATTTTGGAAATCATGTGGTTGTCTTTAAGATATGTTATGGATTATGTATCATTTGATGTTTTACTCTAAATTATTTTGGAAATTATGTGAATGCTTATGATGGGTTTTGGATTAAATATTGTGGGATGTTTTCCCTTGGATTTAGTTGGTAATCTTGTAATTGTTTTAAGATGGGTTTTATTACTATTGAATTTCATATATTACATGGCAAATGGCATCTACATCTCATGCATGGCATGGGAGGCATATGACAGGGGAAGGATGCAATGAAACCGGAGTCCATGCTCCGTCGGGGCGACCGATAAACAAGCATGGGGACATTTCACATATGTATTATTGTACCTTGACGAGGTCTTACCGTCAAGGGGGATGTTGTATTTATTGTTATACCTTGATGATGATTCTTCCATCAAGGGGAATACTGTATTTGTGGTTACGCCTTGACGAGGCCTTACCGTCAAGGGGGATATGGCATCGGGATAGTAAGGATGATGGGTGGAATTCATAACACAGACACCCATGGCATGACATTCATTCTATGGCTTTTCGTTATGTATTATCTATCTGCTTTGTTATCACTAATCCATGTGTTAGCCCTACTCGGAGTCCTACTGGGCGCGTGGTCTAACGCCCTACTTCTACCCTAGCTGATGACGCAGGAAATGCCGGAGCAGAAGGACGAGACGGGAGCCAAGCTTAAGAGCTTTGGAAGGCAGACTAATTATTTTATTTAAGTTATTTTGAGAAATTTGTATTTGATGTAGTTTAATTTGTCGGAAATGTAATAATTGAGATTGCTTACTATATTTTGGACATTATGGTTTTAAGGATGTTTGGTGATTGAATGAATGTAACTTCCCTGCTATCTAAGAATTTGTAGGTTAGGCTCTTTTATAATTTTCCGCAATTGGTTTAAATGTTCCCCGATGCTTACTTCTACGTGTGAACCATTCTCCGTGGACTTCATCCCACGCACACGTAGGGTTGGCCAGTTAAGGGCCGGGTTTTAGAAGCTCGGACTTAACTCGCGTCGTGACGTTCGCGCCCTTTGTCACTTTTCCTTTTTAAAAAAAAAATTAGACTCTGATTTTCGGTGAAAAGGGGCGGGCGTTACAGGTTCATGGTTCATCTTCATCCATGCATTTTGAGGCCATAAAAATCATTTACATCTCCCATGATTTTCCTCATTTAAAACCTCTTTAAAAATCACTAACATTCATTCATTTAAAACCTTAAAATCATTAACCACCCTCCATGGCTTCCATTCTTTAAAATCCTATTAAATCACTTAATCACCTACCATGGGGTTCGGCCATACTACATGGCCGAACCCTATAGCCCATGATTCCTTCAAAATCCATACTTCCATGCTTAAATAAATCTTAATACATAATGTCCTTCATGTCCACTTATTTTTCTTAACCCATCTCATCCATTAGGGTTTGTCCATTTCTCACTTCATCTTTGGATGGATTTTAAATCCATGGCCCATAACATTTTTGGCCACCATTTACTCTAAGAAATGGACTCCATTTTTAAACCTTAAAAACCTAATATCTTGTTTAGAGATACTTACAAATCCGACGGCTCCTCCGACTTCCTTTTCTCCCTTTGGATTCCTTAGCCTTTCTTCCTTCTTCTTCTTCTTGATCTTAGGCCAAGATGTGCTTGATCAAAAATGAGATCATCAATGTTTGGGTAGGCCAATGATGGAGTGGGTTTGAGAGAGGGAGAGGAAGAGAGTGTAACGCCCGCCCCTTTTCACCGAAATCAGAGTATTTTTTTTTTTGGAAATAAAAGTGACAAAGGGCCCGGACGTCACGACGCGAGTTAAGTCCGAGCTTCTAAAGCCCGGCCCTTAACTGGCCAACCCTACGTGTGCGTGGAACGGAGTCCACGGAGAATGGTTCACACGTATAAGTAAGCTTGCGGAATATTAAACTAAGTGCGGACATTATAATGAAGACTATCCTACAATTTCTTAGATAGCAGGGAAGATCACATCATTTAAATTACTACATTACCTCAAAATAGTAATGTCCAAAATAAAATCCCAAAACATAGCAAGTAATCTAATTTATTACATTCCGACAAGCTAACCTACTCAAATTACATTTTTCCAAAATAAACTAAGTAAACTAAGCCGCTCTCTTTCCCAAGCTCCTAAGCTTGGCTTCCATCTTGTCCTTCATTTCCACCTTCTCCTGCGTCATCAGCTAGGGTAGAAGTAGGGCGTTAGACAACGCGCCCAGTAGGACTCCTAGTAGGACTAACACATGGATTAGTGGTAACAAAACATATAGATAATATCATATCCAAAACCATGCAATTTGGTGCAATGTCATGCAATGGGTGTCCTATGTCATGAATCCCACCCATCATCCATACCATCATGCTGCCATATCCCCCTTGACGGAAAAACCTCGTCAAGATATAAACAATCACAAATCATCCCCCTTGACGGCAAAACCTCGTCAAGATATAAACAATCACAAATCATCCCCCTTGACGGCAAAACCTCGTCAAGGTGTAAACAATCACATATCATCCCCCTTGACGGCAAAGCCTTGTCAAGGTGTCCCCCATGCTTGCTTCTCGGTCGCCCCGACGGAGCATGGACTCCGGTTATATCTCATAATATCCCTCTTGATGGATGAAACACATCAAGATATCCCCATGCTTGCTTCTCGGTCGCCCCAACGGAGTATGGACTCCGGTTTCATTTCATCCTTCCCATACCATATCCCTCCCATGTCATGCATGAGATGTAGATGCCATATGCCATGTAATAAATATGATCATAGTCATAAAACCCATCTTAAAACCATTACATGATTACCAAAATAAATCAAAAGAAAACCATCACATAATACTTAATCCATGACCAAAATAAATCAAAGGAAAGACCATCACATAATACTTAATCCATGACCAAAATAAATCAAAGGAAAAACCATCACATAATACTTAATCCATGGCTTACAAAAAGGTAGGAATCCTACAGAATACCGACTAGTACTCCTTAGCGTTTCCGTCCAATAATCCGATCGCCGATCGCGCACCGCTTGCGATGTCCGGTACCTTATTATATATCAATAATTAGTTCGTGTTTTTAACCACTATTAAGTCCCTAATTCATGCCTTAGTGGGGTTCGGTCATACATCATGGCCGAACCTCACTATGCAGTTTTGTGGGTCCCATTTAATCTATCAAATATTTAAATCACATGAATCTAAAAATTAGCCACCCTAGGCTTTATTTAACCATACATAAATTTATTACTTAAAGCCCCTAAGTCCATGATCACCTTCCATGGGTTCTTGAATTTGGCCATTAATTACGGTTTTGCCACTACCTTTCCCATGGTTAAACATTCACTTAACCATATACATTTCTTTGTCCATAATTGATCCATAGACTTGGATCCCTTAATGACTCCTTAACCATGACACAACATCATCAAAAATCAGCCACTACCCCCATGTAGTGGTCCGCACTTTGAATCTGGCCATTACTCCCATTTCAAGGCCTATCATCACTCGTTCATAATCTACACTACACATTGGGAGAATGCAATTGCATTATAAATACAAGATTTTCATACCACATATTAGTCTTTGCAAGCTAGACCCTTCACACCCTCCTCATAGTGTCGTCATCTCATGAGTTTCATGTGGCAAGTTAACCCATGCATTCCGGTCTCTTTCAAGTACATTGTTTATCTAACATCTCTCAAATGGGCACTTTGTTCATATGAGAACCTCTTATACCCCCTCACAAAGTGTTTACATCATCACCCATTATATGTCATAACACAAATCTATTCACTTGGGTCATGACAAATTGTCAAGCCATGAGTCATCACCAATATAAAAGCCATTTCTAAAAACCATTGTACCATCCCCTAAGTATACCCATATATCACATTATCAAACACTCTCCACCCTTTTTATTTACATTTATCTCACTCATAAACATATGCAACATATAACCCACATCAAACGTTCATGCATCTTATCATCATTTGATGCATGTAGTTCATCATTGTACATTTTTACATACTCTTTCCTCACTTAATTAGTATGATCATAACTATTAGTCTTTCCTCATTTCACCACGTCATACACTCAACAATAAGAATTCAATACATGTATATTCACATGCACTCACAATACAAGTACGCTTGTGCAATTTAATATCACATAATATCATCAATAATAACAAAATCCCGTTCAACTTAATTTAAGCATACTCAAGTGCAAGGTTCCCTCATTAAAACCTCTTTAACTTCACTAACATTTATTCATTAACATCTTAAAATCATAAATCCCCCTTCCATGGTTTTGATCTTAAATAATTTAATTACATAATGTCCTTAATCCATTTATTTTTCTTAACCCTAATTTACCCATTATTTTACACCCAATAAATCCACCATTTCATCACCATAGGGTTCGCTTTCATCCACCATTTTTGAGGCCATTGAAATCACCAATATTTCCCATGATTTTTCTTTATTTAAATCCCTTTAAAAATCTCTCACATTCATTCATTTAAAACCCTAAAATCATTAACCACCCTCCATGTATTCCATTCTTTAAAACCCTAAAAATCATACCTCACTTACCATGGTTTCCATTTTAAAACCTTTTAAAATTACCCGCATTTACTCATTTAAAAACTTAAAACCCTAAATAATTCTCCATGCTTCCATTCTTATAAACCTTAATAAATAAATCAATCATCTACCATGGGGCGTACTTGAGAGAGAGAGGGAGAGGATGGGATGGAAAAATTACCTCAAGCTTTGGTCTTGAAGAGGTGGCCCAAAGTTTGCACTTTTCTTCTCTTCTCTTCTAAGTTTCCTTCTTCTTTCTCTTCTTAGTTTTCTTCCTCTCTTCCTTGGGTGTGTAAGGGACGGTGGTGGAGAGCAAAAGAGGGAGAACGTGTAAATGAGAGTGGGAGAGATGGAGAGAGTAAGATAAAGATGGAATGAGATGAAAATATCTCATTTGGTGGTTTAAAATACACTCCACCCTTTAATTCCCACCAAACAAGCATGAGATATTTTCTATGCTTTTTGCTTTATACTTTATGGTTTATGGTGGTTGGAATAAAACTCCCACTTTAGCCAACGTCTTTGAGCCTTGAGATAAGGTGTTTGGGTGGTTTTGACCATTTGACCACAATTAGATTAGTTTAATCATTTAATTAATTAGATCATTAAGTTAAGTTAATTAATTCCCACTTATCTCCTTTAATCTCCTTAATTCTTCTCCATTACTCCACCCATGGTTGATTAAGTCAACCATGGTGGCCGGCCCCACCAATCCTTGGTCCACACGCCACCTCACTTGGTGAGGTGGAGGTGGGTCCCAATTGGCCATGTCACTTAGGTCCAATTAATATTAACTTAGATGATTTAATTTCCAATTTAATCCATTCCTCTTATTGGATCTGTAATACCCCAGCCCAATTTAGGAGTTAATTATGATTAATTAGGATTAATTAAATAATTTTTATCCGTTAATTATGAAATATTTTCCTCTAATCGTAAAGTGTATCAAATAAGTTTTTAACGGATCTAAGTTTGACTTGATCCGAATCCGGTAACTCTTTTAATTAAGTTTCAAAGATATATAAGTGAGTTACGAATATAATAATAATATTATTTTAGGCTTAAACCTTAGCCGCTGTATAAACTCAGTCATTTGACTTAGTTTGAACTTCAAATTTTAGATTATACATTATTTTTAAATTCCGGACCTAATAACATGCCAATCTCGCTATAATTTCGCTAATTTATTTTACCCCTAAGTTTTAAAGTGGTAAAACCCCAATTTGACAGGGTAGAGGACGTCCTAAAAATATACAGAGAGAGTCAGTACTCAATCTGTATTATAACTAAGTTGTTTATTTCTTTACACTCTAAAATAGTTAGTTTTTTTTATATTTATTTTAAGCCTTGAAATATGGGCCGTTGAATATTCTTTCACTTAGAAAATGTGGTTTTTGACTTCAAAACCCTTTGAAACTTTAGAATGTTTTTATCAGACAAATTTACTCTATCAAACTATAAGGTGGGATACTTTCAAAAAGAATCTTGAAGATTAGGAGATTTTCTTAAAACGGTGATTTTTAGCAAAAACACTGGGTTTTTGAGATAGATTTCACTCCAAATTTTAATACCATGCTCAGTTTTTAATACCTGACCTACTGAACTAATTGTATCAATTTAGTGAGACCCTGAAATACCCCGATAAAAGAAAGGACATAGATGTAAATAGTAAAAAGAATAAACTAATATTATATTATAAAATAATATCAGAAACAGATGAAAGATGAGTTTTAAAGCTACGGATGTAGCTTGTAGGTGTGTTGGAAGATTATAACACCGCCAATTGCCTATGCGGTTGGTGGTAGTTGGAATAGTAATTATAAAATATATAACAATAAATGCAGAGTTATTAAAAACCCTATAAACCTATGAATAGCTTTGGCAACCTGTATGATAAAAAAATTCATACGGCTGCCTATAAATAGGAGTAATCGGCGAGGAAGGCAGAAGGTAAAGAAAAAAAAAAAGAAACTCTTCTGCCGTTTTGCTCCCCCTCTCTCTTTCAAAAAAACAGCAAGCCCCCTTTCTCCTATTTTTCTTTTCTTTCTTCTTCTTTCTCTTGCTTTGGCCATACCAGCAGCAGCCGAATGTTCGGATTTCCCGTATTCTTTTAAGAGTTTTCAAATTTAGTCAATCTTATACATAATTTTACACCCAAGGTATCGAAATAATTCTATTTTTATTTTTATTAACTCCATAGCAAATTAAGAGTAAAATAGCTTAGTATTGGGGTTCAAAAAATGAGATTTTTTTAAATGGAGGAAAAATAGATTTCCTCTTAAAATTTAAATTTTACCCTCAAGATTTGTATTATTTCACATTCAAAATATAATTTTTGACCCTAAGTAAAATCGGGGAAAAGATTAACCCCAGCTGACTATTGTGTGTTTATTTTTCCGCCTTGTGTGTTTAAATTCCTGTATTGTACCCTCTGGGCCATATTCTCAATACGTCCTTCTTCTAGAAGACAATACGAGGATAGGGCACTGAGTACTTTTATTTACTTTACTGTCTCTGTACCCTCTGGGCCTCTCACAATACGTCTCCATGGTCCTTTCTCCAGAAGACAAGAGAAGGCACTGAGTACTTTTATTTACTTTACTGTCTCTGTACCCTCTGGGCCTCTCACAATACGTCTCCATGGTCCTTTCTCCAGAAGACAAGAGAAGGCACTGAGTACTTTATATTTTTCATTTTATTGTAATGTTTTGGATGGCTGACAACTAACTTTCTGACATAATTTAAAGGAATAGAAAGAGCCTAAGGTGACTCATTACACATATCATGTTTTCTGGAAAAAAATAGCACGGGGTTTGGGAAATTATCATGCGTATATACTGACAAATAGAAAATTTATACATTTTACTCTATCTTACAGATTTTCTGTGAAAAACTCAACCGGAGAAGGTGAGGAGACTCGAACCAACATTTGTATTGTGTTATATGTTAAACCCACTAACACCAGACTGAAATGGGATCCATGGTCAATTAAAGATGGAAAAGGCTATATAGGTCCAGAATACGAGACCTGACACTGCCTACATGTAAGGGATGTAAATGTTCTAACTTTTTAGAACGTAGGCGTTAAAATGGTGTCGGGGAGTCGAGGACTTGTAGTCTCTAACGCAGTATGGACCCATGGAGTGTCTGGGAATTGTCGGGTAAAAACTGGGTGAAGGCATTCGTGTTATTAAATCCAGTTTTATATATTGGTGTGATATTGATTATTTTATTGATTTCTTGTACTGGTATTTGATACACCAAATGGTAAGACTGAAATATGATGGTTCTCTCAGAATAAGTCCCTGTGTAAGGAGGGCACTGGAAATCATGCATTATCATGCATTTGACATTTGCATGTGATAATTATGTTCATAAGTTAAATCTGTGGAAGATAATAACTTTGTAAAGTTTGATATTTGCCGTTGGGCTATAATTGCTGAGATTAGCCGAACACCGTTTACGAACCGCTGGGTTGGACGTGTTAGTAGGCTGTGGTCGACCGCCATCAACCGTTGGTGTTGGATGGGCTAGTAGACCGGGTCGTGGAGACCTTATGCACTTGCAAGTTGCTATATTATTTCCGTGGAGGAATTAATATTAGTTCTGGTTGGAACTTTGAATGGGGGCTGACCCCGGTGTTGTAACATGGCTGGGGACCGACCCCGGTGTTAACAATACAATCTGAGTAAAAACCTTATAAGATGATCCTAGGGTGAAAATGGGTTAAGTGAATTAACCGCGTTGCATTCATGAAACATGCATTATTTATTGTTTCATATAATATGTTGGATGTTATGGTGAAATGAGTTAAGTGGATTAACTGCGTTTCATTTATGGAATATGCATTGTTATTTATTCCATGAATATTGTATGTTGGATTTTATGGTGAGTTCTCCCCACTGGGCTGTTGCTCACGTCCCTTACAATGCAGGATCTGAACCAGAGGAGGGATTGGAGGGACCAGTGGTGCCTCGTTGAAAGTAGGAACTTAGAAGTTCCTAAGGTTTTCCGCTCATGGAAACCATTTGTTTGCTTAAATATGTTTGAGTATTTGTAATAAATATGCCTCATGTGGCATAAGAAACTTATGTCTGTAAGTTTTAATGTCGTTGTTTTAATGTCGTATACATTATATCCACTATGTTTTCGTGCGTAACGCTGATAAGACAAGTGAAAATATTCGTTGTGTGATATGGGTTGTATATGGGGACATATGGTACATGTTTGAGTCCATGTGTGAAAAGCACGTGTGACATTTTCTAGGATCGGGTTTTGGTAATTTTAAAGATATAGCCCAGTTATGACGTTGGGTGATTAGAGTTTATTGTTTTCAAAAAAAAAAAAAAAATTTAGTCGCGTTCCGGGCCCACATCTGGGTTCGGGGCGTGACAGGATCACCATTGGGCCCATGGCCCAATTAAATTTATTTCTTACCTATTCACCTTAGAGTTTACATCATCTTGATCCATTGGGTCCCAAATGGGTATTGGGCCCAATTTGACCATCCTTGGCCCAATTGACCATCATTGATCATTTAAATAAATTTAAATCCAATCCATAGTCCATTAGGCCATACTTGGGCCTTTATCCATATTTTGATCCATCCACCATTTATTCCATCAAATTTCCAAATTTCCACCATTAAAATAAACAATATCCACCTATATATTGATTTACAATTTCCGGGCCATTACAGAGAGGATGGGAAAAACTATCCCAAGGTTTGGTCTTGAGGTGGTTGGCCTATGCTTGAGTTTTTTCTTCCTTTCTTCTAAGTTTTTCTTCTTCTTTCTCCTTGTGAGAGTGAGGGACGGTTTTGGAGAGGGAGGGATGGAGAGAGTGAGATGAGAATGGGATGAGATGAAAACCCATCTCATTTGGTTGCTTAAGTTACACTCCACCATCATTTCCTCCACCAACCAAGCATGGGCTCACATGCCTTAGTGGTGGTGGTTGAGACAAAACCACCACCCTTAGCCAATGGTTTTATTTGTGTTTCTTTAAGTGGTTTGGGTGGTTTCAATGAGATGAAACCACCCTTTGACTTATCCCTTTGACTCCTCATTTGACTCACCTAAGTAATTAATTAATTGGATCCTCAACTTAGGTTAATTAATTCCATTTAATCTAATTCCATTTCCTTAAATTCCCTCCATGTATCCACCCATGGTTGACCAAGTCAACCATGTGGCCGGCCCCACTAACTCCTAGCCTACCCGCCACCTCACTTGGTGAGGTGGAGGTGGGTCCCATTCGGCCATGTCACCTTGGTCTAATTAAAATTAACTTAGGTGATTTTCACATTAATTAATTCAACTTAATTCACTTGATCCTCCTTAATTCCCGACTTATCCATGGTTGACCAAGTCAACCATGATGGTCAGCCCCACCTATGCCTTGGTCCATACGCCACCTCACTTGGTGAGGTGAAGGTGGGCCCCACTTGGTTATGCCATCTTGATTTATTCACCACTAACTTAGGTGATTTAAATTTAATTAATTACACTTTAACTTAGGTGATTTTAATCACTTCAATCCCTTCTAACTAATTGGATCACCATTGGGCCCACTTAAATTTATTTCCTACCTATTTACCTTAGAGCTTAAATCATCTTGACCCATTGGGTCCCAAATGGGTATTGGGCCCAAATGACCATCCTTGGCCCAATTAATCCACATTGACCCAATTAAGTGAAATCATTCCAATCCATGGCTCATTGGACCATACTTGGGCCATTGCCCATATTTTGATCCATTTAACATCTATTCCATCTAAATTCCCAATTTCCATCATTAAAATAAATAATAGCCAACATATATATTGATTTAAAAATCCGGGCTATTACAGAACCCGATGAACCACTTTAATGGGTCATATGGTATTATACCATGATTTGATGAATCATTTTTGGAACTAGGTTTATGGATCAGATTATGGACTTAGGCATGTTTTAATGAATAAAATGTTTAGCCATAGATAGAGTAATGGCAATGTTGTAAATAGGTGAAATTGATGGACCATGGGTACGGCCATGGTGTATGGCTGAACCCCATGGGAATGTTGTTGTGGACTTAAGTGGTTATTGATGTTAAATGATTAATCTATAAGTGTTTAGATTAATGAAACAAAGATGGCTTGATCTTGGATTAATTTAAAAGATCAAAGGATTGAAAAGAAGGGGCACAAAACCAAAGGGGTGAGGTTCGGCCATGTTGTATGGCCGAACCCCACTAAGGAATTTTTATGGACTTAGGGTTTTATGTATGTTAGATGGTTTGCTTATGTATGATTAGATTAATGAATTAAAGGTGATATGATCTTGGACTCAAGTTAAAAGGATCAAAGGACTCAAAAGAGGGACTAAAACCAAGTGGGTGAGGTTCAGCCATGTTGTATGGCCGAACCCCACCAAGACATATTTATGGACTTAAATATTGTAAATCAAATGGAACCTGGGATTGATTGATTGACATGTTATAAGGTAATGGGACCTCACAAAGGGTACACGATCGTGAGCGGTTACCGGATTAAAACGCAAGGTCACTTTGGTGGTCATTGGTAGGATTCCTACATTATTGACACCATGGATATGTATTTTGTACTTATGATGATTTTATTTCATGTTTGATAAGTTATTTTGGTAACAATCAATATGTTTCAATTATGGAGTTTTAAATGTTATGATTTGTACTTCTACATAGCATGTTGGCATTTGCATCTCATGCATGGCATGGGAGGGATGAAAGGTAACCGGAGACCCACACTCTATCGGGGCGTCCGTAAAACATTCGTGGGGGATACCTTGATGAGGAGCTTTCCATCTAGAGGATACTGTGTATGAAATGTACTCGGAGATCCACAATTCGTCGGGGTGTCCGTAATACAATCGTGGGGGATATCTTGATGAGGAGTTTTCCATCAAGAGGTTACTATGTGTTTGTGATGGGTGGGACTCATTGCATATGATCGCATGGCATGGCATTGAATCGGCATGATTATGATCTTTATTATCATGCAAGGTTTTTTGTTTTTATCTGTATGATTAGATCTCTATTATCATACACTGTTTTGGATATGATGTTTTACAAGTATGATATGGTATATTATATCTGGATTTTATATACTACCCATGTGTTAGCCCTAATTGAAATACCTACTAGGCGCGTTGTCTAACACCCTACTTCTACCCTAGTTGATGACACAAGGAATGAACGGAACGAGGAACGGGATCAGAGCCAAGCTTAGGAGCTTGGATGATTAAGTTATATTTTGTTAAAGTTATTCATAAACTATGTATTTGATTAGCAAGCATTTGGGATTGTAATATCGTAGATATATTTTCTATGGATTGGATGGTAAATGTTTGGATGTTTAAGTTTTGATAAGTATGGTTATGTGTTGGACTACTTTGTTATCTAAATTGGAATAGGATTGTTATCCTATTGTTATATATATGAATTATTCCGCAAGTTAACTTGATTACGTGCGAACCATTTTAGTGGACTTGGTCCACTCACACGTAAGGTTGGCCAGCTAAGGGTCGAGCTTTGGAAGCTTGGACTTAGCTAGCATCGTGACGTCTCGCTCTCTTTCACTTTTCTATTTTAAAAAAAAAATAGACTCTGATTTTTTTTTTATTTAAGTGAGTGAAAAGGGCGGGGCATTGCAAACCATGTGTTAGCCCTAATTGGAATACCTATTGGGCGCGTTGTTCTAACGCCCTAATTCTACCCTAGTTGATGATACAGGAAACGAGGGGAACGATAAACGCGAAAAGGGCCAAGCATGGGAGCTTGGATGCTTTTAGTTTATATTTGATTTAAGTTACTTATGGACTTGTATTTTGAGTAACTAGACTTCGGACATGTAATATTTTAGATGATCTGCTATGGTTGGATGTTTATTTGGATTATTACGTTATGTTAATTATGATTAAAGACTTGACGTACTTTGCTATCTGAAATGGAATAGGACTAGGTTCAATTATAATTCCGTAGTTATGATTTTAATTCCACATGTTTATATTGTTATGTGTGAACCGTTTTCATGGACTTAGTCCACGCACACATAGGGTTGGCCAGTTAAGGTTCGGACTTTAGAAGTTCGGACTTAGCTCACGTCGTGACGTCCCTCTCTTGCTCACTCTGTTATTTAAAAAAAAAACAAAATAGCCTCTGATTTACGGAAAGCGTAGAGTGAAAAAGGGCAGGGCGTTACAGTTGGTATCAGAGCGAAACAGAAAGATTGAATCTTTCGGAGTAAATTAATCCGGCCCTCGTGCATTAATTTACTTCGTTAGACTCAATGGATGATAGCAAAGGAAGTACAGTCAAAATAATTGGATTTATCCAACATAGCAAAATATGATATATTTCCCCAAAGGACAAAACCAAGAGTGCTTATTTGGAAATTTCTCCAAAAATAGGAAAATACAAACTTTACGATGAAAACTAAGTCCTGATATTTTTCAATGGCTTAGGAAAAAATGCCTCCAAAGAGAAATACCTGACAAAAACAAAAAGGGAAGGAGAAAGAGGTAGAAACCTCTCAACATGAAAAGGAGGTAGAGAAATCTCAACATCAAGAGGAGGAATGAAAATCTCGACATGAAGAAGAGCAACCATCCCACCAAGAGGAGGAAGAACAAAGCAGCGTAAATATACCGGTAGTGCCTCCTGAGTTACAAAGCTTGGTTAAAGCGGTGGTCACTTCGGTGCTACAACAGCACTTGAACGGGAATGGAACCACCAACGAGACCAATAACAGGAGCATGGTCAGGGACTTCTAGAAACAGCACCCTCCTTATTTCGAAGGGAAAAAATGGGCTGTCGGAGCAGAGAATTGGCTGAAAAAGATCACTCAAATCCTGACCCTACTCAAGATTTCGAGTCATGCTGACAAGATGTTACTGGCCACATCACAACTGATCGATGATGCCGGTAAATGGTGGGAGGTGGTAGAGAAGCAGAGAGCACTTCTTCCGGAAGGAGAGAGGACTGCAATGACTTGGGATCAGTTCTCAGCTACCTTCTTGGACCATTATTTCCCTGAGGAGGAGAAGGAGCACCAAACTCAAGCTTTTCTATCCTAGGTACAAGGTACCATGACAGTGGCAGTGTACCACCAGGAGTTTCTTAGTTTGTCTTGCTATGCATTTTATATGGTGGATACAGAGTATCAAAGGGCATGCAAGTTTGAGCGGGGCCTTCGGCAGAGCATTAGGGCCAAGGTAACCATATTCAAGGCAGCCACATTGGCAGAGGTGGTCAGCAGGGCCACTATAGCAGAGCAAGAGATGGCTGAGTTGGTGCGTTTTGATAATCGCCAAGCTCAGAGTGGGAGGGGTACATTTCAGCCCAACAAGATGTTCCGACCGAACTGCAGCAGACCCTCACCGTCCACTGGGTCAACAAGGGACTTTCGTCCCAATCATCCCTCCCCATCTGCATCAGTCAGTCAGGCTCCTAGAAGGGTGAACAACTGCTTCCATTGTGATCAACGGGGCCATTTTAAGAGGGAATGCCGACAACTCAACAAACCCTCTTATTTTAGAGGTTCATCTCGCCCACCAGCTAGGCCAGCTAATTCACGAGGAGGCAGAACATTTAACGAGGCGGGATGGGCACCTACAGGATCTGGACGGTTATTTACCTTAGCTCCTCCAGCAGCAAAGGATTACTCTATGATTCAAGGTATGGCGGTAGTCAGTAGTTCATACGCCTTTGCTTTATTTGATTCTGGAGCATCCCACTCTTTAATATCTGTTGCATTCATATTTGCAACTGGAACTTTAATACAAAAACTATCCACATCACTCACCATTGTATCCCTCGTCGGAGACACATCATTGGGGCTTATATGCACAGCAGTGAATACTGAACTTGCTGGACTCAGATTTGAGTTCAACTATTTGGTACTCGATATGATAGAGTACGATATTATCTTCGGCATGGACTGGTTGGCTAGTTTTCATGCCAACATTGATTGCTATCGCTGCAGGGTGACATTTTGGTCACCCGAGGGAAAACAACATGTGGTACATACTGACAAACAAAGCAGACTGCATGAAGGGTCGAGTCATCTGGTACTGAACAGCATCAAAATCAACAAGGCACCGGTGGCTGAACTTCCAGCAATAGTAAAGGACTATGCAGATGTATTCCCAAAGGAACTCCCAAGCTTGCCTCCCATGAGGGAGATTAATTTTGAATTCAAGCTGTACCCTGACATTGCACCAGTGTCATTACCACACTACCGGATGGCAGCAGCAGAGATGTCCGCGTTAAAGAAGTAGATTGATGAACTGCTCAGACTGGGTTGCATCCGGAACAGTACATCGGCTTGGAGAGCTCCGGTTTTATTTGTGAAGAAGAAGGATGGTTCACTCCGTATGTGTGTGGATTACTGAAAACTGAACCAGCTGTCGGTCAGAAACAAGTACCCTCTACCCAGGATCGATGATTTATTTGATCAACTTAGAGGTTCCAGTCATTTCTCTAAGATTGACCTGATGTCCGGATACCATCAAATCCGGGTAAGGGAGGAGGACATAGAGAAGACAACCTTCAAAACGCGGTATGGACTCTATGAGTTTGTAGTCATGCCGTTTAGACTCACCAATGCACTGGCTGTGTTCATGGATTTAATGAACAGGATCTTCCGTCCTCATTGGATCAGTTTGTTATTGTATTTATTGATGTCATCCTGATCTATTACAAAAGTAAGGAAGAACATGCTGAGCACCTGAGGATAGTTCTGGACACTTTGAGGAAGAACAAACTATATGCCAAAGCCAGCAAATGTGAATTTGGTCATCTGAGGTCAACTTTTTGGGGCATATTATATCAGCAGAAGATATAGCTGTGGATCAGGGCAAGGTGGCGGCGGTAAGAGATTGGAAAACACCGAAAAATGTGACTGAGATCCGTAGATTTTTGGGATTGGCTGGCTACTATCGGAAGTTTACCATGGACTTCTCAAAAATTGCATCTCCACTTACTCGACTCACTTAGAAAGGAGTCAAATATGACTGGTCAAATCTATGTAATCAGAGATTTGAAGAATTGAATGAGAGACTTACAACTGCTCCTATCTTAATTTTACCTGAAAGAGGCAAGGGTTATGAGGTATATTGTGATGCTTCAGGAGAGGGACTGGGGTGTTCATGTAACACCCCGCCCTCTTTAGAGAATTTCAGAATCTAATTTTTTTTTAAAATAATAATAAAACATCGGAAGAGAGCGGGCGGCGTCACGACGCGAGTTAAGTTCAGACTACTCAAGTCTGAACCTTAACTGGCCACCCATGTGTACATGGAATAGACCATGATAATGAACCAAACATGGAACTAACATCAACATGCAGAATAACCTAGATTAACTGCGGAAAAGAAAAACTAGATAGCAAGTAACAGTCTCAAACATTAATTAGCATAAATCATCCATCCAAAGTTATTAACCTAATCAAACCATAGCAAGTAATGACTTATTACATGTCCAACAAAATATAGTTCAAATGACAGTAATGTAAAGAAGTCCAGTCCATCATTCAAGCGCTTAAGCTTGGCTCCCCTCCGGTCAACGACCTTTTCTTTCCCTTTGCTTGTACCTGCATTCTCCTCTGAGGATAGAATTAGGGCGTTAGATCAACGCGCCCAGTAGGTTCCCGAATCAGGGCTACCACATGTTAGCATATAAAACATGCATATATATCATATTACATGATCATTAAAAACAGGTAAAACCATGCTATGAAGTATGCACATGCAATGAGCATCCCCCTTCATGTACCTTCATAGCCATCACTTGACGTGCCTTGCACCGTCAAGGTAAATCACAATACAACTTCCATCTCTTCATCATTGACTGATTCATATCACGTATTAGTCCTCTTGGCGGGACTCTCATCGCCTAAGGAGACCATTGTGACTATGATCATCATGTTACTCCTCCTGGCGTGACTCGCACCGCCGAAGAAGACGTAACCCATAAATTGCAACACTGTAGAACCTCATTCATCATCCCATGTCTATGCATGAGATGCCAATGCTTGTATGCCATTTGTTAATGCATAATATATCATTTGAAACCACATAAAAATATACAAGAGTCTCATAAAGAAAACTAGGGTAAAACTGTGGTTACAAGTAGGTAGGAAACCTACTCAAGCTTTGCTTAAGTGTCTGTTCCTTTTTGAGCTTCACCTGGTCACGACTCGCTCGTCGTTCAACTTTCGGTACCTTATTATATAACAATAAGTAAATCATACTCTCAGTTACATGTCCATTCACATATGAGACCTAAAACATCTTATAAGTCCTTTGATCAATCTTTTCATTTGGCTTGTATTCATAGATTTGCCATTGGTCTAACCAATGTCTAATCTTGCTCATAATCAAAGCCCATATGACCAAACCACCTTAGTGGGGTTCGGCCATACTACTTGGCCGAACCTCACCACTTTTCTTTGGTCCTTTACATCATACCTACATCCATCTCCCATTCATTAAGAATTAACACAAAGTCCATCAATAATCATTGGTAGGGTTCGGCCATACTTCATGGCCGAACCTCACCCTATGTATTTTCATCCCATATTCCTTATCTATCATGCTTGGTTATTTACTGATATTAAGTACATAATATACATACATAATTCTTGAATCAAAGGCATGGATTCATTCAAAATCTCCACTATGTTCTTACTCCATATAACCATAAAACAGTCCATGGGGTTCTCTTGGTTTAACTAGTCCATGTTTAATCCCTGATTTAAATCAGTAACTTAACCATAACATTACCATGGTTCAGCCATATATTGGCCAACCAAAATCAGTAAATAAACTTCATGTAAATCACATAAAATCTCCACCATTGGTATGGTTTTTATCTTGCCTAAAACCATATCAACTTATCAAACACTTTTATGGGGTTCGGCCATCCCATGTGGCCGAACCCTATGCCCATGTTTTGGACCCTTTTTAACTTACATTATATGTCCATTAAATCATGTAATAATCAACATAGTATTGTATGGTTTTTACACTTCAAAAACCATCCAATTACCCAAACAAGATCATGGGGTTCGGCCATCCCATGTGGCCGAACCCAATGATACATTTATACCATTTTAATCAATCTTAATCCAAGGTTTCATTCCTTGATGCATTCGGCCATTCCATGGTCCAAAACATGACATCCAATTTCATGATTTAAAAACCTTTCCACCTTGTATCTTAGATCATACAAAAACAGTCCATGATTTTACAAAAACCATCACTTAAACAAATAAATTTCATGGGGTTCGGCCACTTCCATGTTTTCCATCTTTTAAACCATTGTTTTAGACCATGTTAACTTCAACCTTTTTGTCATTCAAATTCAGGTTTATAATCCTTTCTATAACATGTATTTGATTCTTAAATGAAACCCAGAAATCAGTCCATAAACCTCCATGGTTTCCATGTTTCAAAACATGAAAAACCACCCATCTTTTACATGGGGTTCGGCCCTCCATGGTGGCCGAACCCAATGGTTATTTTTACCATTTTATATCCTTCATTAATCAAGGTTAAAACCCTGATGTAATTGGCCATAACCATGGCCCAATACACACCTATTTTATTAATCAAAAGTCCATGGAAATACTTACCAATTTTCCAAGCCTTTCTTCTTGACTTTTGATCCTCGTTTCCTATCTTTTATTTCTTCCTTTCTTCCTTAATTCCTTGCTAGTTTAAGCTTGAATAATTGGTGCCAAAGCCTCTGCTGTTCCAGCCAAGAAAACGAATTGGAGAGAGGGAGAAAGAGATGGGAAAAACATGGGTTTGCAATGACAAAAATCGGCTAAACATGGGGGTTCAATCCTTTTGTATTTCAGCCCCCAAAACCCCTCCACTCCCTCATCAATTCTTGTCTAAAACAATGGGTCTTGGGTGCTATCCAAGGCACCCCTTGGCACCTACCAATGCAGCCATTCAGTATACCATGCATCTCATCTCAATCCCATGTATTCTCATTTAAAATACATCATGGAAATCACCCCAAACAAGTCCCCAACGTGTGGGACTTGTTTTGGTGGTTATGACCCAGCCAACCTCTTCAAATTCCCACTCAACTCACTGATTTATAGCCCCTTTAATTTCCATTTTGACTCACTTGAACTCAAGGTCATTTAGATTTCCATCTCAACGCACCCAACTCACATACTTAATGCATTTCATTTAATGCACATGAATTGACTCACCACTTGATTTAATTCCAACTCACTTCAGTCCCGCTCAACTGATTTAACTCGTGCTTTAGCTCCCTTGAGGGTCCACACGGTCAACCATGTAACGCCCGCCCCTTTTCACCGAAAATCAGAATCTATTTTTTTTTTTTATAAATAGTGACAAAGGGCACGGACATCACGACGCGAGTTAAGTCCGAGCATCTAAAGCCCGGCCCTTAACTGGCCAACCCTATGTGTGCGTGGAACGAAGTCCACGGAGAATGATTCACATGTAGAAGTAGCTCGCGGAATATTGAACTACGTGTGGAATTACAATAAAGACTGTCCTACAAATTTGAGATAGCAGGGAAGATACATTCATTTAATTATCAACATACCTCAACAACATAATATCCAAAATAAAGTCCAAAACATAGCAATTAATATAAAACATTACATTCCGGCGAGCTAAGCTATCAAATACATTTCCAAATTAAACTTGAATAAACTAAATAGTCTGTCTCCCTAAGCTCCTAAGCTTGGCTCCCATCTCGTCCTTCTGCTCCAGCATTTCCTGCGTCACCAGCTAGGGTAGAAGTAGGGCGTTAGACCACGCGCCCAGTAGGACTCTGAGTAGGGCTAACACATGGATTAGTGATAACAAAGCATATAGATAATATTATAACGAAAAACCATAACATGAGTGCTATGCCATGGGTGTCTGTGTTATGAACCCCACCCATCATCCATACCATCATGCTGTCATATTCCCCTTGACGGAAAAACCTCGTCAAGATATAAACGATCACAAATCATCCCCCTGGACGGCAAAACCTCATCTAGATATAAAACAATCACAAATCATTCCCCTGGACGGCAAAACCTCGTCCAGATATAAAACAATCACAAATCATCCCCATGGACGGCAAAACCTCGTCCAGATATAAAACAATCACAAATCCTCCCCCTTGATGGAAGAACCATCATCAAGGTATCATAATTACATACACCATCCCTGATACATCCAACACATCAAAATATCTCCATGTCTGTTTATCGGTCGCCCCGACGGAGCATGGACTCCGGTTTCATTTCATCCTTCGCCTGTCATATCCCTCCCATGCCATGCATGAGATGTAGATGCCATATGCCATGTAATGAATATAATAACAAACCATGACATTTAAAGAAAATCCCATCAATAAAACATATAACTTGATTACCCAAAATAGATCAAGCAAAGCCTCAATAGTTACATCATAGCATTAAAACCCATTTTAAACCAATCATATGCTTACCGAAATAAATCAAGTAAAAACCCCTACATAATACATAATTCAAACCAATCTTAAAACATACCATATAATTTCCAAAATAATTCAAGGAAACCATCACTCAATCCATGGCTTACAAAAAGGTTAGAATCCTACCGAATACCGACTAGCGGCTTCGTTTCGTTTTCATCCGATAGTCCGGCTACCGTCACACGTACTGCCCGCGATATCCAATACCTTATTAAATTTCCAAATCAGTTCAAGTTTTAACCATTTCTAAGCCCATATGAAAAACCGGTCACTATTTAGGTTTTGTGGGTCCCATGTCATCTATTAAGCCTTTTAATCCCATAAGTCTTAAAATTCGGCCACCCTAGGCTTTATTAGTCACTTATAAGGTTATTACATTAGATCCCCTAAGTCCATGATCAATTTCCATGGAATTCTTGAATGTGGCCACTAATTACGGTTTTGCCACTACCTCATTTTCCATGATTAAACACTCGTTTATCCATGCATGATTTAATCCATAATTGATCATAGACTTAGATTCCTAACTTAGGTCCATTAATGACCCATTGAACCATGTCATAACATCATTAAAATTAGCCTTTTTATTAATTTCACCATTATTCATTTAAACCCATCCATAACCCCATACTTAACCCTTTAAATGGTTCACCAATGGCCATGGGTTCAAATACCTAATTCATCAACTCTTCCCATGGGATTTACCTCATGTATTTAACTTCAATGAGTCCATTACTCATTCATTTCCTTTGGAGGCCACACACACACCATTCATCATCCAATTTAACCCACCAAAATGGATCCCAATTAGGCCATGGGTTCGGCCATACACCATGGCCGAACCCATGGTGTCCTTTCCCCATTTTTTCTTGGATCTAATTACACCATTTAGATCCAAAATAAATCCTTCCTTGAGGTGGTTTAAGTCACACTTTTAAACCACTACTCTTAGCCCCATTTGGATCATTACATTTGTTCATTTAAAACCCTAAATTCATCAATACATTATCCTTTAAACCCACCATTTAATCACCATTTCATCACCATAGGGTTCGGCCATATATCATGGCCGAACCCATGGTTCAAGGTTCATTCCATCCATGCATTTCAAAGCCATAAAACTCCATTACATTTTTATCATAAAATCATTTTTAAACTTACCCACACTCACTCATTTAAAACCCTAATTTTCATTAGCTACAAACCCTCATTGTCTTCCATCCATAAAACCCTAACCAATTAAACCAACCACCAAATCACCCACCATGGGGTTCGGCCATACTACATGGCCGAACCCTATGGCCCATGATTCTTATTCCAAGCACCCCATTCCATGCTCAATTCCATAAATTATACAATGCACATACTACATTTACTTATTTCTTTTCCCTAACCCTAATTCACCCATTTAGGGTTTTCTCCATCTTCCACCCTTCCATTTGATGGATCTAAATTCCATAGCATAAAATTATCTATCCACCATTTATTTCGCAAAAATAAATTCCAATTCTTAAACCCTAAAAATAAAAAATTTCTTGTTTAAGAAACACTTACAATCCGTCGTCTCCTCCGATTTCCGTCACTCCCGTCGGTCTCCGTAGCCTCCTCTCTCCTTCCTCTTGATCTTTGATAGGTCAAGATTCTTGATTAATGGTGGCAATCCCCAACCCTAGAATCGGCCAAGGTAACTTTAAATTGAAAGAGGGAAGAGGAAAGGATGATGAGAGGGGAGATGATCACCTTGACCTTAGAGTGATTTTGTGTAAATTTCCACTTCTTTCTTCTCTCCTTCTCTTCTTAGCTTCCTTTCCTTAATTTTTTTCTTCTCTTCTCCTTCCTAGTGTGGGACGGCCATGGAGAATGAAAATGGAGAGAGTTGAAAAGAGGATAAGAAAATGGGAAAGAACTCAAGACTTACCCCCCATTTGGTGACTTAAACTTACCCTTTACATTAACTACTCTTACCAACCAAAGCAAGATATTTTAAAGATCTTTTATTTGCTTTATGGTGGTGGTTATCTAAACCACCACCAAGCCCAACGTGTTTAACCTTGGAGGTGGGGTAGCTTGGTCTCCATTTGACTAATTTTAACCCATTTAGCCACCAATTTAATAATTTAATTATTTAATTAATTTGATAATTTCCTTAGGTTAATTCATTTGTACTTAACCTAATTCCCATTATTCCACCCATGGTTGACCAAATCAACCATGGTGGCCGGCCCCACCAATCATTGGCCCACACGCCACCTCGCTTGATGAGGTGGAGGTGGGTCCCACTTGGCCACATCACCTTGGTTTAATTCCAAATAACTTAGGTAATTTAAATTTCATTCCATTCATTCTAAATGAATCACCATTGGGCCCATGGCCCAATTACACTTTCATCTTACCCACTTACCTTAGAGCTTGACCATCTTGACCCATTGGGTCCCAAATGGGTACTTGACCCAATTTGACCATTCTTGACCCATTTAACCCCCATTGTCCCTTTAAATGAATTTAAATCAACTCCATAATCCATTGGGCCATACTTGGGCCATTGCCCAAACTTTGGCCCATTTACCATCTAATCCACAAATTTTCCAATTTCCATCACTAAAATAAGTAATATCCACATTTATATTAATTTAAAATTTCCAGACCATTACAAACCATAGTCAACTCGACCCGTTGGGTCAACCTTTAGCTCCTTGACCCGTTTTTGATTCCATGACCCAATTATGGGTATTTTGGTCATTTGTAACTGGTTTTTACATATGGGTCAGGCCTACCCATTTTTCCTCCACTTGATTTCCAATCAAATCAGCCTAATCCCATTTAATTTAAGTTCACAAAACGGTCAAATAATTCAGTAAGACCCGATGGGTCCCATTTGGGCCCTTTGACCCATTTAGCCATTTTTGACCCAATTGATGTAAATTACCCAACCAATCAAACTTAACATTCATAATGTGCTCATATGATCTTAATTTGAGCAATGGGCCCCACCATTTCCTTACTTTACATCACAAAATAATTAATTTAATAACTTAGGGGCATTTTGGTAATTATCCATTTCATTGAAAAATTGGGGTGTTACAATATAACCCCCTTTTTAAAATTTTCGTCCCAAAAATCGAGCGAAGCAGGGTTCTCAAAATAGATTACATAAATAATTCGGGGTGAGCTGTTCTCATCTCCGATTCGTGTTCCCATGTGGCCTTTTCATCACCACGACGGTCCCATACCACTTTTACGAACTGAATCGCTCTGTTTCGCAACACCCTTTGTTCGGTCTCCTTTGAAATCTAACATACATGCTCTCAGCATGTCTTCCAAAGTTTGTATCGTCCTTTCTGACTGTCCATCAGTCTGTGGATGGAAAGCGGTGCTAGTCAATAAGTTTGTCCCCATGACTGACTGCATGCTTTGCCATACTCTGCCGGTAAAACGGCCATCTCTGTCCGATACTATCGTTTGGGGAATTCCATGTAGTCGAATGATCTCTTTAATATACCGCCGACCCAACATTTCAGATGAATCTGTCATCTTGATAGGGATGAAATGTGCGGACTTGGTCAGCCGGTTGACTACGACCCATATGGCATCATTGCCCTTTGAAGACCTCGGCAACCCCGATACAAAGTCCATGGAAATGTGTTCCCATTTCCATTCTGGCACTGCTAAGGGTTTGAGTAACCCTGGTGGCTTTTGGTGTTCAGTCTTGACTTGCTGACAAGTTAGACAATGTGCCACGAATTCCTCCACATCCCTTTTCAGTCCATGCCACCAATAATGCCTCTTTAAATCATGGTACATTTTGGTGCTTCCCGGATGGATAGAGAGCTTGGATTGATGTGCCTCAATCAGTAGCTCTTTCCTGCAACTCTTTGGCACATATGTCCTTCCCCGGAATACAAGACCCTGTCCTGGTCGTAATTCCCATTCCAGTACAACGGTGCCAGTAGACATCTTGGCCCAAATGTCCTCCACTTCCGGATCCATACGTTGTTCTTGTTCAATCTTGGTGATTATGTTGGATTGTATCACCAGATTGTATATGGTCCCACAGTTGTTATAATAGAGTTTAAACTCTCGGATGGTATTCAATATCTCCCATTTCGATCTGATCAAACATGCCACGGATGCATGTGGTATACCACTGAGGGCATCCGCTACCTTGTTTGCGTTGCCTGGATGATATCTAAGCGCAAACTCATAATCCACCAGATACTCCATCCATCTTCGCTGCCTGAGGTTGAGTTCCTTCTGATCAAAAAGATATTTTAAGCTCTTATGATCAGAAAATACCTCAAATTTCTCGCAGTAGAGATATTGTCTCCAACTCTTGAGGGCGAAAACCACTGCAGCTAATTCCAAATCATGTGTGGGGTAAAGGCGTTCATGTATTTTTAACTGCCTTGAACCATACGCCACCACACAATTACTCTGACTGAGCGTACAACCCAGTCCCTCTCTCGAGGCATCGCAATATACCTCGAAACACTTGCCACTTACCGGTAAAACTAAAATAGGGGCAGTGGTAAGTCTTGTCTTCAGCTCTTCAAACCTTTGATTACATAGATCTGTCCACTCGTACTTGACTCCCTTCTGAGTGACTTGAGTCAATGGAGATGCAATTTTGGAAAAATCCATGATAAATCTTCTATAATAACCAGCCAATCCCAAGAAGCTACGAATTTCAGTTACATTCTTGGGCGATTTCCATTCTTTTACGGCTGCCACCTTAGCCGAATCCATGGCTATACCTCCCTCAGATATCACATGTCCCAAGAAATTGACCTCGGATAGCCAGAATTCACATTTACTGGCCCTGGCATATAGTTCATTCTGCCTCCGCAAGTGCTCTGCATGTTCTTCCTGACTCTTGGAATATATCAGAATGTCGTCAATGAATACGATTACAAATTGATCCAAATAGGGACGGAAGATTCTGTTCATCAAATCCATGAACACCGCCGGTGCATTTGTGAGTCCAAATGGCATGACTACGAACTCGTATAGTCCATACCGCGTCCGGAAGGCCGTCTTCTCTATATTTTCCTCCCTAACCCGTATTTGATGGTATCCAAACATCAGATCTATCTTCAAAAAATGGCTAGAACCCTTCAATTGATCGAATAAATCATCGATCCTGGGTAGAGGGTACTTGTTCCGGACTGTTAGCTGATTCAGCTTCCGGTAGTCCATGCACATTCGTTGTGAACCGTCCTTCTTTTTTACAAACAGCACTGGTGCTCCCCATGATGATGTACTGTTCCGGATGCAACCCAGCCTAAGCAGTTCGTCAATCTGCTTCTTTAGCTCCAACGTCTCTGCTGGTGCCATCCGATAGTGTGGTAACGACACTGGTGCTGTGCCAGGGTACAGCTTGATATCAAAGTTAATCTCCCTCATAGGTGGTAAACCAGGGAGTTCTTTTGGAAATACATCAGCAAATTCTTGTACAATTGCTGGAAGTTCAGTAACTGGAGCTTTATTTATGGTGATATTATTCAATACAACGTGGTTTAACCCTTCATGCAATCCACTTTGTTTATTTACACGGACTACGTATTGCTTGCCCTCGGGTGACTTAAATGTCACTCTTCGACGATAACAGTCGATGTTGGCATGAAACTTCGCCAACCAATCCATACAGAATATAATATCATATTCAGACATGTCCAGCACTAGGTAATTGAATTCAAATCTGAATCCAGCTAACTCAGCGTTAATCGTCGTACATATAAGTCCCAATGCCGAATCTCCGACAGGGGATACAATAGTAAGTGTTGTGGCTAATCTTTGAACTAATGTACCGGTAGCAGTAATAAATGATGCAGCTATGAAGGAGTGTGATACTCCAGAATCAAATAGTGCATATGCATAAGAGCTACTCACTACCGCCATACCTTGTATCACAGCATGATCCTCTTCCTCTTCCGGAGAAGTTAGAGTGAATAATCGTCCCGCTCCAGCAGGATTAGACCTTCGACCTCCCTGACTTTGCATCCTGCCTCCTCTGGAGTTTACCGGTCTAGCTGGCGGACGAAATGATCCTCTGGAATATGACAACCTGTTGAGCTTTGGGCAGTCCTTTTTGTAGTGACCTGGTTGATCACAGTGAAAACAGGTGCTCACTCCTCGAGAAGCTTGTGTGACTGCTACAGATTGAGTGGGCTGGTTGGGGCGATAGCCCCCACTTGATCCAACAGACGGCGAAGGTCTGCTAAAGTTCGATTTGAACTCTTATTGGGTTGGTACGCACCCCTCCCACTTGGAGCTCTGCGGTTTTCCACTTTTGCAAATTCCGCCATTCTTGTTCCACAATACTTGCCCTGCTGACCACTTCTGCCAGCGTGGCTGCTTTGAACACGGTTACCCTGGCCTTTATGTTTGGCCGTAACCCACGCTAGAACTTGCGAGCCTTTCGATATTCCGTGTCCACAACATAGAATGCATAGATTGACAGGCTGAGGAATTCTTGGTGATACTCAGCCACCGTCATTGAGCCTTGCACTAATGTCATGAAGGCCTGAATTTGTCGTTCCCTCTCTTCCTCCGGGAAATAGCGTTCTAAGAATGTCGCTGAGAATTGCTCCCAGGTCATAGCAATTCTTTCTCTTCTTGGCACAAGTGCTTGCTGTCCTCCACTACTTTCCACCATTTGGCAGCGTCATCTATCAGCTGTGACGTGGCCAATAGAATTTTGTGAGCATGACTCTTGATATTCAAAAGAGTCAGTATGTGAGAAATCTTCTCCAACCAGTTCTCGGCTCTGACAGGCCCTTCTCTGCCCTTGAAGTAAGGTGGGCGCTGTTGTTGAAAATCTCTGACCATGTTACGGTCATTATTTTCACTCGTGCTTCCCCCTCCGTTCATATGTTGTTGGAGGACAGATGTTACTACAGCTTGCACCAAGCTGTGCAGTTCAGGAGGTACATAGGGTACAGTCAGGTTGCTGTTTTCTTCCTCCTCTTGTCGATATGACGAGTCATATTCCTCCTCGTCCCGTTGATACGTAGGGTCACTATCCCCCTCCTCTCGCCGGGAATGTTGTGACTCTTCCTCATCGCGCGATCGTTCATGAACTGACCTCTCCTCATCAGGAATTGACCGCTCTTCATCATGTACCGATGTCACCTTCTCGTGTACCACCTTTTTACGTTGGGGTACCACCTTCCCTTGTGGTGTGATTATGAGTACCTCATCCTTCTTCTTATCGTCCTGACGGGTCCTTCTCTTTGATGCCCTCTCACCTAATCCGATTTGTAAAACTTTTCCTTTTCCTTTCGGATCCTTTACCACCTTTTTCTGTGGCGCCATTTATTCCTAATTCATGGAAACATCATAGACTTAGTTTCCATTAACAATATGCATCAAATGCCATAAATCCTCATAAAATCATAGAATCACATATTTTATATAAATTCAAACTTCATCTTTGTACAAAGGTGGGTAGGGTGAAACAAAACCCTATGTATAACAAAATATGCACCCTTACAAAATAACCCTCTTTTTTAATGCCCCTACTATTACTTCCTAGCCTAGTCTTCCGTAGAAGACTCTGCATCATTGGCGAACTTGAAACGGTTATCAGGGCACGTCATCGCCGTGTGCCCCAATACTTCACATGTCGTGCAGGGTATTAATCCAGGTCCTCCGATATACGGACAGTTAGTCCTCGCCTCTCCATGCCCATGCAGTCCACAAAATGGGCAGACAACAGCCAGAGGATGAGGACAGTACATACAGTTGTGCCCATCTTGATTGCACAACTCACATGTATCATAGGGGTCTATCTCCCCAAGCGATTCCAATATAATAGGAACACTTGCCATAGGATCGTCCAGAAAAGGTGCTAGATCCTCTTCTTCTTCCTTAGGAGGTTCCACCATCCCAGTGATGTCATCCATCAAATCTTCTGGAACAGGTGCTAAGTCCACATCAGCTTCCTTAGGAGGTCCCTCCTGAAGGTCCACATTAACTTCCATGCTGATACTGTTGGAAGTTGATACTAAATCCGCTGGACAACTAGGTGTCCCTTTATCCCATAATTCTGTGTATTCCTCATTGCTCGACATATCTGTATCATATCAATAGAACACAAGAATATTTAACAACAATTCTAAATAAACCAACCTTGGTTTTCAGGGGAAACTGATCATGCATAAAGTCATGTACTTTGTTTGGGAAGATTACCAAATCATCACTCTTTGTGTTCTTTTGTTTCTGGGGAAATCTCTAATTTCCTGTTGTTTGTTTCTCAGTGTGGGGATTTCAGGGGAGTGCATCCTACCTTGCTATGTTTGATATGTCCAATTATGATGGCTGTACTTTACTTTGCTATCTTTCATTGTCGTTCTCAGATGGATTATTCAGTCTAAGTCACTCAAAGTAAATTAATCCGGCCCCCAGTCAGCGGACTCTGAAGAGTCGGTCAGTTGGGATTCTTATCCGTCAGTGAGACATGAAACCGTCTTAATCTTACTTCAATGATTCAACTTCCCATTTCGCTCTGATACCAACTGTAACGCCCCGCCCTCTTTAGAGAATTTCAGAGTCTAATTTTTTTTTAAATAATAATAAAACATCGGAAGAGAACGAGTGGCGTCACAACGCGAGTTAAGTTCAAACTACTCAAGTCCGAACCTTAACTGGCCACCCATGTGTACATGGAATAGACCATGATAATGAACCAAACATGGAACTAACATCAACATGCGGAATAACCTAGATTAACTGCGGAAAAGAAAAACTAGATAGCAAGTAACAGTCTCAAACATTAATTAGCATAAATCATCCATCCAAAGTTATTAACCTAATCAAACCATAGCAAGTAATGACTTATTACATGTCCAACAAAATATAGTTCAAATGACAATAATGTAAAGAAGTCCAGTCCATCATTCAAGCGCTTAAGTTTGGCTCCCCTCCCGGTCAATGACCTTTTCTTTCCCTTTGCTTGTACTTGCATTCTCCTCTGAGGATAGAATTAGGGCGTTAGATCAACGCGCCCAGTAGGTTCCCGAATCAGGGCTACCACATGTTAGCATATAAAAACAGGTAAAACCATGCTATGAAGTATGCACATGCAATGAGCATCCCCCTTCATGTACCTTCATAGCCATCACTTGACGTGCCTTGCACCGTCAAGGTAAATCACAATACAACTTCCATCTCTTCATCATTGACTGATTCATATCACGTATTAGTCCTCTTGACGGGACTCTCATCGCCTAAGGAGACCATTGTGACTATGATCATCATGTTACTCCTCCTGGCGTGACTCGCACCGCCGAAGAAGACGTAACCCATAAATTGCAACACTGTAGAACCTCATTCATCATCCCATGTCTATGCATGAGATGCCAATGCTTGTATGCCATTTGTTAATGCATAATATATCATTTGAAACCACATAAAAATATACAAGAGTCTCATAAGGAAAACTAGGGTAAAACTGTGGTTACAAGTAGGTAGGAAACCTACTCAAGCTTTGCTTAAGTGTCTGTTCCCTTTTGAGCTTCACCTGGTCATGACTCGCTCGTCGTTCAACTTTCGGTACCTTATTATGTAACAATAAGTAAATCATACTCTCATTTACATGTCCATTCACATATGAGAACTAAAACATCTTATACGTCCTTTGATCAATCTTTTCATTTGGCTTGTATTCACAGATTTTCCATTGGTCTAACCAATGTCTAATCTTGCTCATAATCAAAGCCCACATGACCAAACCACCTTAGTGGGGTTCGGCCATACTACTTGGCCGAACCTCACCACTTTTCTTTGGTCCTTTACATCATACCTACATCCATCTCCCATTCATTAAGAATTAGCACAAAGTCCATCAATAATCATTGGTGGGGTTCAGCCATACTTCATGGCCGAACCTCATCCTATGTATTTTCATCCCATATTCCTTATCTATCATGCTTGGTTATTTACTGATATTAAGTACATAATATACATACATAATTCTTGAATCAAAGGCATGGATTCATTCAAAATCTCCACTATGTTCTTACTCCATATAACCATAAAACAGTCCATGGGGTTCTCTTGGTTCAACTAGTCCATGATTAATCCCTGATTTAAATCAGTAACTTAACCGTAACATTACCATGGTTCAGCCATATATTGGCCAACCAAAATCAGTAAATAAACTTCATGTAAATCACATAAAAATCTCCACCATTGGTATGGTTTTTATCTTACCAAAAACCATACCAACTTATCAAACACTTTTATGGGGTTCGGCCATCCCATGTGGCCGAACCCTATGCCCATGTTTTGGACCCTTTTTAACTTACATTATATGTCCATTAAATCATGTAATAATCAACATAGTATTGTATGGTTTTCACACTTCAAAAGCCATCCAATTACCCAAACAAGATCATGGGGTTCGGCCATCCCATGTGGCCGAACCCAATGATACATTTATACCATTTTAATCAATCTTAATCCAAGGTTTTATTCCTTGATGCATTCGGCCATTCCATGGCCCAAAACATGACATCCAATTTCATGATTTAAAGCCCAAAACATGACATCCAATTTCATGATTTAAAAACCTTTCCACCTTGTATCTTAGATCATACAAAAACAGTCCATGATTTTACAAAAACCATTACTTAAACAAATAAATTTCATGGGGTTCGGCCACCAAAAGTGGCCGAACCCTATGGTCCATGTTTTCCATCTTTTAAACCATTGTTTTAGACCATGTTAACTTCAGCCTTTTTGTCATTCAGATCCAGGTTTATAATCCTTTCTATAACATGTATTTGATTCTTAAATAAAACCCAGAAATCAGTCCATAAACCTCCATGGTTTCCATGTTTCAAAACATGAAAAACCACCCATCTTTTACATGGGGTGCGGCCCTCCATGGTGGCCGAACCCAATGGTTATTTTTACCATTTTATATCCTTCATTAATCAAGGTTAAAACCCTGATGTAATCGCCCATAACCATGGCCCAATACACACCTATTTTATTAATCAAAAGTCCATGGAAATACTTACCAATTTTCCAAGCCTTTCTTCTTGACTTTTGATCCTTGCTTCCTATCTTTTATTTCTTCCTTTCTTCCTTAATTCCTTGCTGGTTTAAGCTTGAATAATTGGTGCCAAAACCTCTGCTGTTCCAGCCAAGAAAACGAATTGGAGAGAGGGAGAAAGAGATGGGAAAAACTTGGGTTTGCAATGACAAAAATCGGCTAAACATGGGGTTCAATCCTTTTGTATTTCAGCCCCCAAAACCCCTCCACTCCCTCATCAATTCTTGTCTAAAACAATGGGTCTTGGGTGCTATCCAAGGCACCCCTTGGCACCTACCAATGCAGCCATTCAGTTTACCATGCATCTCATCTCAATCCCATGTATTCTCATTTAAAATACATCATGGAAATCACCCCAAACAAGTCCCCAATGTGTGGGACTTGTTTTGGTGGTTATGACCCGGCCAACCTCTTCAAATTCCCACTCAACTCACTGATTTACAGCCCCTTTAATTTCCATTTTGACTCACTTGAACTCAAGGTCATTTAGATTTCCATCTCAACTCACCCAACTCACATACTTAATGCATTTCATTTAATGCACATGAATTGACTCACCACTTGATTTAATTCCAACTCACTTCAGTCCCACTCAACTGATTCAACTCGTGTTTTAGCTCCCTTGAGGGTCCACACGGTCAACCATAGTCAACTCGACCCGTTGGGTCCACCTTTAGCTCCTTGACCCGTTTTTGACTCCATGACCCAATTATGGGTATTTTGGTCATTTGTAACTGGTTTTTACATATGGGTTAGGCCTACCCATTTTTCCTCCACTTGATTTCCAATCAAATCAGCCTAACCCCATTTAATTTAAGTTCACAAAACGGTCAAATAATTCAGTAAGACCCGATGGGTCCCATTTGGGCCCTTTGACCCATTTAGCCATTTTTGACCCAATTGATGTAAATTACCCAACCAATCAAACTTAACATTCATAATGTTCTCATATGCTCTTAATTTGAGCAATGGGCCCCACCATTTCCTTGCTTTACATCACAAAATAATTAATTTAATAACTTAGGGGCATTTTGGTAATTATCCATTTCATTGAAAAATTGGGGTGTTATAGTTCACTCAGTCAAAGTCATCGTGTGGTGGCTTATGGTTCAAGGCAATTGAAAATACATGAACGCCTCTATCCTACGCACGATCTTGAACTAGCTGCAGTGGTCTTCGCTCTCAAAAGCTGGAGACATTATCTATATGGCGAGAAATTTGAAGTGTTTTTAGATCATAAGAGTTTGAAGTACTTGTTTGATCAGAAAGAGCTCAACCTGAGGCAGCGCAAATGGATGGAATATCTGCAGGATTATGAGTTCGCACTTCGTTATCAACCTGGCAAGGCGAACAAGGTGGCAGATGCCCTCAGCCGCAAATCACATGCATCAGTGGCATGTTTAATCAGGACGTAATGGGAGATGTTGAATACCATACAAGAGTTCAATTTATATATCAATAACCATGGGAGTATGTACAATTTGATCATATGGTGCAACATGGTTACCAAGATTGAACAGGAACAGCGGATAGACCCGGAAGTGGAGGAGATATGGGCCAAGTTGTCTATTGGTAAAGTCATACCGGAATGGGAGTTACGACCGGGACAGGGTTTTGTATTCCGAGGAAGGATATATGTGCCTAAGAGCTGCAGAAAAGAGTTACTAATTGAGGCACATCAGACTAAACTCTCTATTCATCCGGGCAGCACTATGATGTATCACGACCTGAAGAGACATTACTGGTGGCACGGACTCAAAAGGGATGTGGCAGAATTTGTGGCTCATTGCTTAACTTGTCAGCAGGTTAAGACGGAACATCAGATGCCACCAGGGTTACTCAAACCCTTACCAGTGCCAGAATGGAAATGGGAGCACATCTCCATGGATTTTGTGACAAGGCTGCCAAGGTCTTCAAAGGGCAACGATGCGATATAAGTCGTGGTAGACCGACTGACCAAGTCTGCACATTTCATTCCCGTCAAGATGACAGACTCATCTGAGACCTTGGGTGGGTGGTATATCAAGGAATATTGCGTCCGACAGAGATGGCCGATTCACTGGCAGAGTATGGCAGAGTATGCAGTTGGCCATGGGAACAGATCTACAGACCAGCACAGTATTCCATGCTCAGTCTGATGGGCAGTCTGAGAGGACAATATAAACATTGGAGGATATGCTGAGAGCATGCATGCTAGATTTCAAGGGTGGATGGGAGGATCACTTGCCTTTGGTAGAATTTTCATACAACAACAGTTACCAGGAAAGCCTCCAGATGGATCCATTTGAGGCATTATATGGTAGACCATGTAGAACACCTGTGTCCTGGACAGAGGCTGGTGAGCCTGTACTTATTGGACTTGAGTTGGTTGCAGATACTATAGCGCAGATACAGGTGATATGTCAACATGTATTGACTATGCAAAGTCGTTAGAAGAGCTATGCTGACAAGAGGAGGAGGTTCCTTGAATTTGAAATGGGGGACATGGTGTTCTTGAAAGTCTCGCCACAAAAGGGACACATGAGATTTGGAAAGAAGGGGAAACTGTCACCAAGATATGTGGGACCGTTTTCAGTCATAAGAAGGATGGGGGACGTGGATTATCAATTGGCACTCTCTTCACAATTGGCATCTTTGCATGATGTGTTCCATATATCGATGTTAAGGACGTACAATCCTGATCCCTCTCATGTACTGAATATACAAGACATAGAGGTCCAAAGCGACGTGACATACGTCAAAAAGCCTGTCCGAGTGGTGGACACAGAACAAAGGGTATTACGGAACCGAGCGAACTAGTTTGTCAACGTGGTATGGGATCGACATGGCATTGAGGAAGCCACTTAGGAACTCGAGTCGGAAATGAGAACAGCTCATCCTGAGCTATTTATGTAAATGTTTGAAACCCTACTTTACTCGATTTTCGGGACAAATTTTTTAAAAAAAGGGTTGTATTGTAACACCGTGGATTTTCAAGTTATTAATATATATGAAAATTACCCATTTTTATTTGTGAATTATTACATATGGACCTTAGATGGGTGAAGTGTTGAGTCATTGCCCAGTTAAGACCCAACGGATTGTGGAAATGGTTTCAATAGAATTAAATGGGGCTGAATTAAATATAGATAGCATGGCCGTGTATGAAGATTTGCAAATCCATGATTATGCGCATAGAGGGAACATGGAAAGATTTTAGGAATGAGATAGATTGCCTTGGCCGTGTGTGTGGGATTTGCACATCCATGAGGATGCGCATAAGATCATTTAAAGCGGGATCTTTCCAAGGTTAAGAGTGAAACTAGGAGATTGCCAAATAAAGAAGTTGCTTGGCAGTGTGTGACGTTGCATATCCAAGATATGCGCATGTGTTAGAGTATCTAAAAATGGGCCCTTTCCTTGTTAAAAATGGCACTAAGGTAATGGCTAAATGAAGGGGTGCTCAGCACCTTCTAAGATGGAACCGTGTGGAAGTTTATAAAAGAAAGACATAGAAGGGGCGCATGGCACCTTCTAAGTTAGGACCGAGTGGAATTTTATAAAGGAGAGACACAAGGGGTGCTCGGCTTACACACACAAGGCCGAATTCTCCCTCTCTCTCAAGTTACAATCTCGGCTAAAGATCAAGAAGAAGGAGGAAAAGGCTAAAGGAGGAGAAGATTGGAAGAGCAAGAACAAGCGAATGAAAACCGGAGGAGTTGCGGAACCGGTAAGTAATTTTGATAATTTTATTTATGTAACGCCCCGCCCTCTCCGAGAAATCAGAGTCTAATTTTTTTTTTTAAATAACAATAGAATAACATCGGAAGAGAGCGGGCGGCGTCATGATGCGAGCTAAGTCCGGACTACCTAAGTCCGACCCTTAACTGCCCACCCATGTGTGCATGAACTAAACCCATGATAACAAACCACACATGGAACTAAACAATGTCATGTGGAATAAACTAGACTAACTGCAGAATTAAACTGATTAGATAGTAAGGCACAAGACATTCTTTCAGATTACTTAAACCAAATTAAGATTCATCAAGGCATACTCAAACCATAGCAAACAACTACATTATTACATGGCCATAATAAAGTATTCAAATAACAGCAATTATAGATCCATTCCAGCACTCAAGCATTTACGCTTGGCTCCCCTCCTGGTCATCAACCTTCTCTTTCCCCTTCATTGTTCCTGCATTCTCCTCTGAGGATAGAATTAGGGCGTTAGATCAACTCGCCCGGTAGGATTTTCGATTAGGGCTACCACATGGTTAGATTATAAATCATGCATATATCAAATATATGATTATCAAAAACAATAAAACCATGCTATGTATGTATGCAAATGTAATGAGCCCCACCCCATCACACATACATATAGCCATCACTTGACGTGTCTTATATCAACATATTAATCCTCCTGGCGGGACCCTCATCACCTTAGGAGGCCCCACAGTTGTATCACGGGCATACCGACGGAGTGTGGGCTCCGGTTTCCACAATCATCATCCCATGTCCATGCATGAGATGCCAATGTATATATAAAACATATAAATAATATCCATCATTCAAAACCAATAAAATAAACATGAGTCTCATAAAAACTAGGATAAAACTGTGGTTACAAGTAGGTAGGAAACCTACTGAAGATTCACTTCAGTGTTCGATCTTTCTTAATCGTCACCCGTTCACGACTCGTACGCCGTTCACGCAAGTCTCGATACCTTATTTACATAGCAGCAAATCAACATTCATTATGTAATTCTAACTTGGTCTAAGTCCCAAAAATGCACTATGTGGGGTTCGGCCATACCCCATGGCCGAACCTCACCTATTTACCATTTGGTCTCTCTTTCCTTTAATCCTTATTAAACATCATATACCACAAAAATACCTTGGTAGGGTTCGGCCATACAACATGGCCGAACCATACCACTTTGGTTTGGGTCCATACATCCAATCCTATGATCATTCCATCTTTGATCATTTCATCAATAATTACCTTTATGCCATTGCTACCAATAAATAATTTTATCATGCACTAACTTTAAAATCACCAATTATTTCTATAAAATTGATTCACAACACCATAACCATGGTCCTTGGGGTTCGGCCGTACATATGGCCGAACCCTATGGCTTTCCCATTTAAACCTCCATGTCCTAATTTAGCCATAGCACCCCATAGTTCGGCCATGAAATGGCCGACCCATGACTTGTCCAAATGTTCACTTGGTACCCTTTTAAATACTTCATATTGTTCCATAATTATCATGTATGATTCCTTAACCCAAATCATAAAACAAACCATAATCTCCCATCAAAACAGTCCATGGGGTTCGACCATACACATGGCCGAACCCAATGGTTCTCTTGATTCAATTAGTCCATCATCTAACCCTGATTTAAATCAGCAACTTAACCACAACATTAACATGGTTCAGCCATATATTGGACGACCAAAAACAATAAATGTATCTTCATCTAAATCACATAAAAACCCCATGGTAATGTATGGTTTTTATCTCTCAAAACCATCATCATTAACTACAAAATTATCACACCATTTCACGCGGTTCGGCCATGCTCATTGGCCGAACTCTATGGCCTTTGGTTTGAACCTCTTAAACATTCATCTTATGTCTAATTTAATCTTCCAAAACAGTACATCATTTGCATGGTTTTAACTTACAAAAACCATCAAAATCCCAACATCATTTCATGGGGTTCGGCCATCCAAGGTGGCCGAACCCAATGATCCCTTTCATCATTTTATACCCAAGGTTTCGACCCATGATACATTCAGCCATTCATGACATCCAAATCCATGTTTTAAACCTTTTTAAAACATGCATTTTAAGTCTAATAAAAACATCTAAAACAGTCCCACACTTGCATGGTTTCAAGTTACAAAAACCATCAAAACCAACCAATTATTTCCATGGGGTTCGGCCCTCCAAGGTGGCCGAACCCAATGATCCCTTTTATAATATTTAAACCACCATTACCCAAGGTTTAAACCTTGATGCATTCGACCATACCCATGGCCCAAAACATGTTCCATTTGTCCCATCTTTTTAAACAAAAATCCATGGAAATACTTACCAAATTCCAAGCTTTTCTTCTTGCCTTTGCTCTTTACTTCCTTTCTTTCTTAACCTCCCTTCCTTTGCTGGTTTATGCTTGATCAATTGGTACAAACACCACTGTTGGTTCAGCCAAGAGAAAGAGTTTGGAGAGAGGGAGAGAGAGACGGGGATTTTTAAGATTTTCTATGTGAAAATCGGCCAAATGAGGTGGTCTATCTCTTTTGTAATTCAGCCACTTAATCCATTCATTTCCCTCATAAATTCTTGCTCATTTCAAAGGGTCATTTGGTACAACCAAACACCCATTGACACCAGCCAATGCAACCATTCAGCTCCCCATGCATCTCCTCCAATTCCCATGCATTTCCATTTAAAATTTAGCATGGAAATCACCATAGCAAGTCCCCAACGTGTGGGACTTGTTTTGGTTTGTTTGAGACCAAAACACCTCCTCATATTCCACTTAACTGACTGAATTTACAGCCCATTTGATTTCCATTTTGACTCACTCAACTCAATGGCTTAACTCACCACATTAAACACCATACATTAATTACACTTGAGTCAACCCAACGATTTAATTTAATGCAACTCATTCCAATCCAACTCAACCTGATTTGACTCAGCATTGAGCTCATTTGAGGGCCCACACGGTCAGCCGTGGTCAATCTTGGTCAACCTGACCCATTGGGTCCCCATTTAGCACCTTGACCCGTTTTGACAACCTGACCCATTTATGGGCTGTTTTAGCCATTTGCATTTGGTTTTCACATTTGCATCAATCCGACCCATTTTTACTCCACTTGATTTCCAATCAATTTAGCTTAACCCCATTAAATTTGGTCTCACCCAATGGTCTAATTAGTCCATTATGACCCATTGGGTCCAATTGGGTCCTTTGACCCAATTAACCATATTGACCCAAATTGATGTACATTACCCATCCAATCCAATTTGACATTTATAATGTGCTCATAAGGTCTTAATTTGAGCAATGGGCCCCACTATTTTCTCGTTTAACATCATAATTAATAAATTACCAATCCAAGGGCATTTTCGTAATTATCCATCTCATATAAAGCCTTGAATGGAGCCATCTGAAGGCTTGCCTGATAACTATTGTTATACGAGAACTCCACCAGTGGCAGGTGGTCCTCCCATCCACCCTTGAAATCTAACATTCACGCTCTCAGCATGTCTTCCAAGGTTTGAATCGTCCTTTCTGATTGTCCATAAGTCTGTGGATGGAAATCGGTGCTAGTTAGTAAATCTGTCCCCATAGCTGACTGCATACTTTTCCACACTCTGCCGGTAAACCGGCCATCTCTGTCAGATACTATAGTTCGGGGGATGCCATGTAGTCGAATAATTTCCTTGATGTACCGCCGACCCAACATCTCAGATGAATTTGTCATCTTAATAGGAATGAAATGCGCAGACTTGGTCAGTCAGTCAACCACGACCCATATGGCATCATTGCCTTTTGAAGATCTCAGCAACCCCGTCACAAAGTCCATGGAAATGTGCTCCCATTTCCATTCTGGCACTGATAAGGGTTTGAGTAACCCTGGTGGCTTTTGATGTTCAGTCTTAACTTGCTGACAAGTTAAACAATGTGCCACGAATTCCGCCATAGCCCTTTTTAGTCCGTGCCACCAATAATGCCTCTTTAGATCATGAAACATTTTAGCGCTGCCCGGATTAATGGAGAGCTTGGATTGATGTGCCTCAATCAGTAGCTCTTTCCTACAACTCTTTGGCACATATACTCTTCCCCGGAATAAAAGACCCTGTCCTGGTCGTAATTCCCATTTCGTATGACTACGCCAGTGGACATCTTGGCCCATATCTCTTCCACTTCCGGGTTTGCTCTTTGTTCTTGTTCAATCTTGGTAACTATATTGGACTGTATGATTAAATTATACATACTCCCACGGTTGTTGATATAAAGATTGAACTTTCGAATGGTGTGCAGCATCTCCCATTCTGTTCTGATCAAGCATGCTACCGATGCATGTGATAGGCAGCTGAGGGCATCCGCCACCTTATTTGCCTTGCCTGGATGGTATCGAAGCGCAAACTCATAATCCGCCAGATACTCCATCCATCTGCGCTGCCTCAGGTTGAGCTCCTTCTGATCAAATAAATATTTTAAACTCTTATGATCAGAAAGTACCTCAAATTTCTCGCCGATGTCTCCAACTTTTGAGAGCGAAGACCACCACAGCTAGCTCCAGATCATGAGTGGGATAAAGACGTTCGTGTATTTTTAACTGTCTTGACCCATATGCCACCACACGTTGACCTTGCATGAGTGAACACCGTAGTCCTTCTCCTGAAGCATCGTATTGTACTTCATATCCTTTGCCCCTTTCCGGCAAAATTAAAATAGGAGCTCTTGTAAGTCTCTCTTTCAGTGTTTCAAATCTCCGGTTGCACTGATCTGTCCACTCATACTTGACTCCTTTCTGAGTGAGTCGAGTCAATGGAGCCGTTATTTTGGAAAAATCCTTGATAAATTTCCTATAATAATCCGCCAATCCTAAGAAACTGCGGATTTTGGTTACATTCTTTGGCGCTTTCCAGTCTTTCACTGCCGCCACCTTAGCCGGATCCACGGTTATTCTTCCTCGGATATAACATGTCCCAAGAAATTTACTTGAGATAGCCAGAACTCACACTTACTGGCCTTGGCATACAGCTTATTCTGCCTCAAAGTATTCAAAACTACCCGTAGGTTCTCTGCATGTTCTTCTTGACTCTTGGAATAGATCAGGATATCGTCAATGAATATGATTACAAACTAGTCCAGATATGGACGGAAGATCCCGTTCATTAAGTCCATGAACACAGCTGGCGTATTTGTAAGTCCAAATGGCATGACTACAAACTCGAATAGTCCATACCGCGTCCGGAAGGTTGTCTTCTCTATATCTTCCTCCCTAACCCGTATTTGATGATAACCAGACATCAAATCAATCTTTGAAAAATGGCTGGAACCCCTCAATTGATCGAACAGATCATTGATCCTGGGTAGAGGGTACTTGTTCCGGACTGTTAGCTGATTCAGCTTCCGATAATCAACACACATCCGTAGTGAACTGTCCTTCTTCTTTACGAACAATACTGGAGCTCCCCATGACGATGTGCTCTGTTGGATGCATCCCAGCCTAAGCAGTTCATCGATCTGTTTTTTTAGCTCCGACATCTCTGCTGGTGCCATCCGATAGTGTGGTAGAGATACTGGTAAAGTACCAGGGTACAACTTGATTTCAAAGTTGATCTCCCTCATAGGTGGTAAACCAGGGAGTTCCTTTGGAAACACATCACCAAATTCTTTTACAATTGCCGGAAGTTCAGTAATTGGTGCTTTATTTATAATGATATTATTCAATACCACGTGGTTCAACCCTTCCTACAGTCCACTTTGTTTGTCTGCACGAACCACGTATTGTTTCCCTTCGGTGACCAAAATGTCACTCTTTGGCGATAACAGTCAATGTTGGCCTGGAACTTAGCCAACCAATCCATGCCGAATATTATGTCATACTCAGACATGTCAAGCACCAGATAATTGAACTCAAATCTGAGTCCAGCTAGTTCAGTGTTAACTGCCGTGCATATAAGTCCCAATGCCGAGTCTCTGACAGGGGACCCATGTAATAGCCCGAATTTTTAAATCAATATATATATGGCATTTATTTATTTTAATAATGGAAAAATTGGAATTTTGATGTTAAGGATATTAAATGGATCAAATTTTGGGGCAAAGGTCCAAATATGGTCCAATGGACTATAGATTGGATGGAATTCATCTGAGGGGTCAATAATGGTCAAAGTGGGCCCGATAACCATTTGGGACCCAATGGGTCAAAATGAGTCAAGCTTTAAGGTAAATAATAGAGAATAATTTAATTGGGCCATGGGCCCAATGGTGGCCCAATTGATTGAAATGGGTTGAATTGGAATTAAACCACCTAAGTTAATGATGAGATGGTTAAGATGGCATAAGCAAGTGGGGCCCACCTCCACCTCACCAAGTGAGGTGGCGTGTGGACCAAGGAAAAGGTGGGGCCAACCATCATGGTTGACTTGGTCAACCATGGATAAGTTAAGAGGACTAAGGAGAATTAAAGTAGATTAAGTTGATTAAATGATTTTAAATCATCTAAGTTAAGATTAATGGGGTTTAAGTGATATGGCCGAATGGGGCCCACCTCTACCACATCAAGTGAGGTGGCGCGTAGGGTAGGTGTTGGTGGGAGCCGTCCGCCATGGTTGACTTGGTCAACCATGGGTGGATTTCTGAGAAAGAGAAGTTAATGGAATTAATTTAAGTAGGAATTAATTAACCTAAGTAAGGATCTAATTTAATTATTTAGGTTGGTCAAATTAGGGTCAAGTGAATAAGTCAAAGGGGCAAGTCAAAGAGTGGTTTTATCTCATTGAAACCACCCAAGGAAACACAAAAGAAACCATGGACTTAGGGTGGTGGTTTCATCTCAACCACCACCACCAAGGACAAGGAGCCCATACTTGGTGGGTGAAAGCCATCATGGAAGTGTGTGGTCTAAGGAACCAAGGATGGATGGCTTTCCCCCTACCACTCAAGCCACTCTCATTCCTCTCCTCCTCCCTCTCACCACCGTCCCTCATCTCTAAGGAAAAGAAGAAGAAAAACTTGGAAGAAGAAGAGAAGAAAGGAGAGGAAAAAGGGTGTAAGCAAAGGCCCACCACTCCAAAATCAAAGGTTGGGATCTTATTTCTCACCATCTCCTCCTCTCCCTCTCTCAAGCAAACCCTACCTTAGCCGACCCCAAGGTTGGAGGTTTCCACCATTGATCAAGCATTTTGGCCGACCAAAGATCAAGGAGAAAGAAGAAGGAGAAAGGTTAAGGATCAAGAGGAGTAAGAGACAACCGGGAGAGCCACGGATAGGTAAGTTGCACTCAACAAGATGTTATTAAAGGAAATCATGAAGGAAGGATGTACAAAATATGCAATGGAAAAGACTGACAAAACATTCATAGATTCAGTCGACTGAACTGATAATGGACGAATCAGAAACGAGTTTCTGGGAGTTTCAGCCGACTGAATAAGGGATTCAGTCCACTGAACTAATGGTGGCTGAAAATAGAAAGAGTTTCTGGGAGTTTCAGCCGACTGAATCTGATGATTCAGTCGACTGAACATAGACGTCACGGATAAGAAAAGGGTTATGGAAGTTTCAGCCGATTGAATATATGATTCAGTCAACTGAAGGGATGCTTATTGAACACGTAAATGGTTGGTTGATAATTCAGCAGACTGAATCTGTGATTCAGTCGACTGAAATTGAATTGGCTGAACAAACAATAATTTGATTCAAAGTCAGCCGACTGAATCTGTGATTCAGTCGACTGAAAGGTTGTGAACCATGTTTCAGCCGACTGAATATGTACTTCAGTTGACTGAAAGTGAACTGGCTGAACAAATAAATAATCTGATTCAAAGTCAGCCGACTGAATCTATGATTCAGTCGACTGAAAGGTTGTGAGTCATGTTTCAGCTGACTGAATATGTATTTTAGTCGACTGAAAATCTGCGGGAAAGACAAAGAACTGTAGCTAGGCAGGATTCAGTCGACTGAACTCCAAATTCAGTCGACTGAATTGAAACGTACAGTTTTTTAGTATTTTTCAGATGTCACTGTTAGTCTGGCAGGACATATGGGAATTGTTTTGATGGACTTAATCATGGATAAAATATGGACTAATTTGGTAAATGTATAATAAGGTATCGGGACGTCGCAAACGGTATGCGATCGGCTACCGGATTATCGAAAGAAAACGTAAAGGGACGCTAAGCGGTATTCGGTAGGATTCCTACCTTTCTGTAAGTCGTGGATTATGTGTATGTGATGGTTTCCTCGTTTTATTTTGGTAATTATATGATTTATCTTAAGAGGGGTTTTTAAATGCTATGAATTATACTTTAATGCTATGGATGATATTTTAATGCTATGGATTATATTTTAATGCTATGGATGATATTTTTAAGGCTATGGATTATATTTCAATGCTATGGATTTTATATTAAGGATATGAATTATATATATACTACATAGCATAATGCACTTACATCTCATGCATGGCATGGGCGGGAAAATAATGAAACTGGAGTCCATGCTCCGTCGGGGCTACCGAGAAGTAAACATGGGGATAGCTTGAGGTGTTATAACCGCAGTCCATGCTCCGTCGGCGCGACCGAGAAACAAACATGGGGATAACCTGAGGTGCTATAACCGGAGTCCATGCTCCGTCGGGGCGACCGAGAAGCAAACATGGGGATAGCCTGAGGTGCTATAACCGGAGTCCATGCTCCGTCGGGGCGACCGAGAATCAAACATGGGGATAACTTGATGTGTTATAATCGGAGTCCATGCTCCCTCGGGGCTACCGAGAAGTAAACATGGGGACACATTGACGAGGCTTTGCCGTCAAGGGGAATATGACATTTTATGATGATATGGATGATGGGTGGGACACATGACATAGGCACCCATGGCATGGCATTCATCATATGGTTTTATTATATTGTTATCGGTATGCTTGTTATCACTAATCCATGTGCTAGCCCTACTCGGAGTCCTACTGGACGCGTTGTCTAACGCCCTACTTCTACCCTAGCTGATGACGCAGGAGACGGCGGAAACGGTGGACGCGACGGGAGCCAAGCTTAGGAGCTTGGGAAAGCGGCTACTTAATTTTATTTAAGTTTTATTTTGGAAATGTAATTTAAGTAGCTTAGGTTGTCGGATTAATAATTACTGTTTCTTGCTATGGTTTGGACTGTACTAGGGATGTTATCATTTTGAGATATAATTATGAGCATATGGTTATTTTAGTAATTCAAGCGCCGTACTTCTTTGCTATCTAAAACTGGTAGGATAGTTCTATTATAATGTTCCGCATGTAATTATATTCCGTGAGCTTACTTCCTATGCGTGAACCATTCTCGTGGACTTCGTTCCACGCACGCGTAGGGTTGGCCAGTTAAGGGTCGGGCTTTAGAAGCTCGGACTTAACTCGCGTCGTGACGTCCGCACCCGTTGTCACTTCTTAATTCAAAAAAAAAATAGACTCTGATTTCAGTGAAAATGGGGCGGGCGTTACAACACAATTGTGAGTGTTGTGGCTAATCTTTGAACTAAGGTACCGGTAGCAGTTATAAATGATGCAGCTATGAAGGAGTGTGAAGCTCCAAAGTCAAATAGTGCACATGCATAAGAACTATTTACTACCGCCATACCTTGGATTACAGCATGATCCTCATCTTCTGGAGAAGTTAAAGTAAATAATCGTCCAGCTCCAGTAAGGTTGGGCGCCCGTCTCGCCCGACTATATGTCTTGCCTCCTCTGGAGTTAACCGGTCTGACTGGTGGACGAGACGATCCTCTGGATTGTGAAAACCTGTTGAGTTTTGGACAATCTTTCTTAAAGTGACCTGGCTGATCACAGTGATAGCAGGTGCTCACTCCTCTAGAAGCCTGAGTGACTACTACAGATTGGGAGGGCTGATTGGGACGGAAGCCCCCAGTAGATCCAACAGATGGCGAGGGTCTGCTGAAGTTCGGTCGGAACTTCTTGTTTGGTTGATAAGTACCCCTCCCACTCGGCACTGGGCGATTGTCCACTCGTAAAAACTCTGCCAGTTCCTGCTCCACAATGGTAGCTTTACTGACCACTTCCGCCAGCGTAGCTGCTTTGAACACGGCCACTCTGGCCCTAATGTTTGGCCGCAACCCACGCTCGAACTTGCGACCCTTCCGATACTCCGTGTCCACAACGTAGAACGCATAACATGATAAGCTCAAGAATTCCCGATGATACTCAGCTACTGTCATGAAACCCTGCACCAATGACAGAAATGCTTGCGTCTGTCGTTCCCTTTCCTCCTCCGGGAAATAGTTTTCCAGGAACATCGCTGAGAATTGGTCCCAGGTCATTTCCGTTCTCTCCCTTTCTGGCACAAGCGCCCGTTGTTTCTCCACTACTTCCCACCACTTACCAGCGTCATCTATCAGCTGTGATGTGGCCAATAGAATCTTGTGGGCGTGACTCTTGATGCTAAGCAGAGTCAATATCTGGGAGATTTTCTTCAGCCAATTCTCCGCTCCAACAGGCCCCTCTTTCCCCTTGAAGTAAGGAGGGCGCTGTTGTTGAAAGTCTCTGACCATATCCCGATCATTAGCCTCACTCGTGCTTCCACCTCCATTCATATGTTGTTGGAGGACAGAAGTAACTACTGCTTGTACCAAGCTCTGTAGTTCAGGAGGCACGAATGGTAAACTCACGTTGTTGTTGCTGTTCCCTTCTTCCTCCCGTCGATATGAATGTTCACTATCCTCCTCTTCTCGCCGAGAGTGTTGTGCTTCTTCCTCATGTAATGATTTCTCCCTATCATGTACCGATTTCTCCTTATCATGTACTGATGGCTCCTTCTCATGTACCACTTTCTCCTTCCCTTTATCGTTTTGTCGAGTCTTTCTTTTTGGAGCCGTTCGCCAAGGCCAATTTGTAATACTTTCTTCTTTTCCTTCTGATTCTTTGGGATTTTTTTCTGTGGTGCCATCTTTCCTTAATTCATGAAAACATTATTGGTTTAGTTTTCTTCACAACATACACTTAATACTAGCAATCCTCATAGAATCATAAAATGGCAAACTTTTATATATATTCATAATTCATCTTTGTACAAGGGTTGATAGGATAAAACAGACCCTACAAATAACAAAATGCACCCTTACAAAATATTTCCATTTCCTTAACCTTTCTTTCTACCCTTAACCTAATCTTCCGTGGAAGATTCTGCATCATCAGCGAACATGAAGCTATTATCAGGACATGTCATCGCCACGTGTCCCAATACTCCACATGTCACGCAGGGTATTACCCCTGGTCCTCCAATATAAGGACAATTAGTCCTTGCCTCCCCGTGCCCATGCAGTCCACAAACCGGGCAAACAATGCCTAGAGAGTGAGGACAATACCTACAGTTGTGCCCATCTTGGTTGCACAACTCACACGTATCATAGGGATCTATCTCCCCACCCAATTCCATTATTATAGGAACATCTTCCATAGGATCCTCCGGTAAAGGTGCTAGATCCTCTTCTTCTTCCTCGGGAGGTTCCATTATCCAAGGAATGTTTTCCATAAGATCCTCTGGAAAAGGTGCTATATCCTCCTCAATTTCCTCGGGTGGTCCCTCCTGAAGGTCCATGTTGACTTCCATGCTGGTGTTGTTGGAAGCCGTCACCAAATCTATTGGACAGCTAGGTGTCCCTTTATCCCACAATTCCGTGTACTCCACGTTACTCGACATATCTGTATCATCACATAGAACTCATAAATAATCAGCATAAGTTCTAATAAAACCAATCTTGGTTTCGGGAAATTTCTTATATATCAAATCATGCATTATGTTTGGGGAAATTGCCAAATCTGCACACTTTGTTTTTTTTTGTTTCTCGGGAAATCTCTAAATTCCTGTTGCTTGTTTCTTAGTGTGGGGATATCAGGGGAGTGCATCTTACTTTGCTATGTTTGATATGTCCAATTATGATGACTGTACTTTACTTGCTATCTTGACTTGCGTGAACGACATAAGAGTCGTGGACTGGTGACGATTAAGAAAGATCGAACACTGAAGTGAATCTTCAGTAGGTTTCCTACCTTCTTGTAACCACAATTTTATCCTGGTTTTTATGAGACTCATGTTTATTTTATTGGTTTTGAATGATGGATATTATTTACATGTTTTATATATATATTGGCATCTCATGCATGGACAAGGGATGATGATTGTGGAAACCGGAGCCCACACTCCGTCGGTATGCCTGTGATGCAACTGTGGGGCCTTCTTAGGCGATGAGGGTCTCGCCAGGAGGATTATCTGTCGGTTATGGACACCGGAGCCCACACTCCGTCGGAATGCCCGTGATGCAACTGTTGGGCCTCCTTGGGCGGTGAGAGTCCCGCCAGGAGGATTAATATGTTGATATAAGACACGTCAAGTGATGGCTATATGCATGTGTGATGGGGTGGGGCTCATTACATTTGCATACATACATAGCATGGTTTTATATGTTTTTGATAATCATATATTTGATATATGCATGATTTATAATCTAACCATATGGTAGCCCTAATCGGGAATCCTACCGGGCGCGTTGATCTAATGCCCTAATTCTATCCTCAGAGGAAAATGCAGGAACAATGAAGGGGAAAGAGAAGGTTGATGACCAGGAGGGGAGCCCCGCGTAAATGCTTGAGTGCTGGAATGGATCTATAATTGTTATTATTTGAATACTTTATTATGGACATGTAATAATGTAGTTGTTTGCTATGGTTTGAGTATGCCTTGATGAATCTTAATTTGGTTTAAGTAATCTGAAAGTGTCTTGTGCCTTGCTATCTAAATAGTTTAATTCCGCAGTTAGTCTAGTTTATTCAGCATGACATTGTTTAGTTCCATGTGTGGTTTGTTATCATGGGTTTAGTTCATGCACACATGGGTGGCCAGTTAAGGGTCAGACTTAAGTAGTCCGGACTTAGCTCCCGTTGTGACGCCGCTCGCTCTCTTCCGATGTTATTCTATTGTTATTTAAAAAAAAAAAATAAACTCTGATTTCTCGGAGAGGGTGGGACGTTACAGTAAATAATTTTATCATGCACTAACTTTAAAACCACCAATTATTTCTATAAAATTTATTCACAACACCATAACGATGGTCTTTGGGGTTCGGCCATACATATGGCCGAACCCTATGGCTTTCCCATTTAAACCTCCATGTCCTAATTTAGCCATAGTACCCCATAGTTCGGCCATGAAATGGCCGACCCATGACTTGTCCAAGTGTTCACTTGGTACCTTTTTAAATACTTCATATTGTTCCATAATTATCATGTATGATTCCTTAATCCAAATCATAAAACAAACCATAATCTCCCATCAAAACAGTCCATGGGGTTCGGCCATACACATGGCCGAACCCAATGGTTCTCTTGATTCAATTAGTCCATCAACTAACCCTGATTTAAATCAGCAACTTAACCATAATATTAACATGGTTCAGCCATATATTGGCCGACCAAAAACAGTAAATGTATCTTCATTTAAATCACATAAAAACCCCATGGTAATGTATGGTTTTTATCTCTCAAAACCATCATCATTAACCATAAAATTATCACACCATTTCATGGGGTTAAACCATGCTCATTGGCCGAACTCTATGGCCTTTGGTTTGAACCTCTTAAACATTCATCTTATGTCTAATTTAATCTTCCAAAACAGTACATCATTTGCATGGTTTTAACTTACAAAAGCCATCAAAATTCCAACATCATTTCATGGGGTTCGGCCATCCAAGGTGGCCGAACCCAATGATCCCTTTCATCATTTTATACCCAAGGTTTAGACCCATGATACATTCAGCCATTCATGACATCCAAATCCATGTTTTAAACCTTTTTAAAACATGCATTTTAAGTCTAATAAAAACATCAAAAACAGTCCCACACTTGCATGGTTTTAAGTTACAAAAACCATCAAAACCAACCAATTATTTCCATGGGGTTCGGCCCTCCAAGGTGGCCGAACCTGTAACACCCCAATTTCTCAATGAAATGGATAATTACGAAAATGTCCCTGGATTGGTAAATTTAATAATTATGATGTTAAATGAGAAAATAGTGGGGCCCATTGCTCAAACTAAGATCCTATGAACATATTATAAGGGTCAAATTATAATGGATGGGTAATGCACATCAAATTGGGTCAAAATGGTTAATTGGGTCAAAAATTCTCAATAAGATGAATATTTACGAAAATGCCACTGGATTGGTAAATTTAATAAATGTGATTACAAATGAGGAAATGGTGGGGCCCATTGTCCAAATTAAGATCATATGAACATATTATAATGGCCAATTTATCATGAATGGGCAATGAACATCAAATTGGGTCAATATGGTTAATTGGGTCAAAGGACCCAATTGGACCCAATCGGTCAAATGGACTTAGTAGACCATTGGGTGAGCTCAATTTAAATGGGGTTAAGCTGAATTGATTGGAAATCAAGTGGAGCAAAAATGGGTAGGCTTGATGCACAAGTGAAAACTATTTAAAAATGGCAAAATCAGCCCATTAATGGGTCATGTTGTCAAAACGGGTCAAGGGGCTGATTGGGGACCCAACGGGTCGGGTTGACCAAGTTGACCACGGATGACCGTGTGGGCCCTCAATTGAACTCAAGTATGAGTTAGTGCAGCTCGAGTTGGACTGGTTTGGATTGAGTTTGAATTAATAAATGAGTTGACTCAAGTGTAATTAATGTATGGTATTTAATGAGGTGAGTTGGACATGTGAGTTGGGTGAGTCAAAATGGAAATGAATGGGACTGTAAATCAGTGAGTTCAGAGGGAATATGAGTAGGTTGGCTCAGTCATAACCACAAAAACAAGTCCCACACGTTGGGGACTTGTTGGGGTGATTTTCATGATGGATTTTAAATGAAATACATGGGAAATGGGAGGTGATGCTTGGGGAGTTGGGAGGCTGCATTGGCAGGTGCCAAGGGGTGCATTGGATAACACCCAAGACCCATCATTTTTTATAAGAATTGATGAGGGAATGGAGGGGTCTTGGGGGCTGAAGTACAAAAGGGAATGACCACCATGGTTAGCCGATTTTTACATTGAAAATCTAAGATTTCCCATCTCTCTCTCTCCCTCTCTCCAATTCGTTCTCCTGGCCGGAACAGCAGAGGTGTTTGCACCAGTAGATCAAGCATAAACCAGCAAAGGAAGGAAGGCAAAGAAGGATAGGAAGTAAAGAGCAAAGGCAAGACAAGAAGCTTGAGAAATTTGGTAAGAATTCTTATGGATTTTGGTTTTAAATATGAGTGTTAAGTTATGAATTTGGATGACATAATTTGGTCATGTATGGACGAATTTGTCATAGGTCTAAGCCATGGAAGATGGTGTCAAAGAATGATGGAAATGGACCATAGGGTTCGACCACTTTGGATGGCCGAACCCCATGAAGATAATTGGTTGATTTTGATGGTTTTTGGAATTTAAAACCATACAAGTTTGGGACTATTATTATATGTTTTATTAGATTTAAAATGCATGTTTTAAGAAGGTTAAAACATGGATTTGGATGTTTAATTAGAACCTAAGATGAAGGGTTAAGTGGCTCAAAACCAAAGGTCATAGTGTTCGGCCAATGAGCATGGCCGAACCCCATGAAATTGGGCTGGTTTTTAGATGATTTTTAAATGGTTAAACTCGGTGATAATACACTGTTTATTTCATGATTATTGAAACATAAAAATATGTTTATGAGGATCAAGTCATGGACATAGGGTTCGGCCACCTTGGAGGGCGGAACCCCATGAAAGAATTTGATGAAATGGATGGTTTTGGAGAGTTGGAAATCATGTGAAATTATGGGGTTTTTATGTGATTTAAATGAAGGTATAATTACTGTTCTTGGTCGGCCAATACATGGCTGAACCATGTTAAGGTTGAGGTTAAGATATTGATTTAAATCAAGGTTAGTTGATTACATAATTAAATCGAGAGAACCATTGGGTTCGGACATGTGTATGGCCGAACCCCATGGGTTGTTTTTGGATGATAGGATTGGATTGAATCCTATTGGAAAACTATGATGTCATATGTTTTTGATTTAAAAATTACCTAGGTTTAGGTATGGATTTAATATGGAGCTGATTAATTATGATATAAGATGAAAAGTGGGGTCAAAAATCAGATTGGTGAGGTTCGGCCATGTGTTATGGCCGAACCCCACTAAGGGTCTTTGTGTGGCCTTATTGTATAGCCGATTTTGTGATTAAAGATATGGGAAAGAATGATTTAAAGAATCAATAAAAATGTGAAGCTCGGCCATGTGTATGGCCGAACCCCACCAAGGTGGTTTGGTCATAGTTAAGGATGTTTAAGGAAAAGATTGGTCTCAATGGCATAATGGTAATTATGGGTGAAATGATCAAAGGTGGAATGATCATAGGTATGGTTGTATGGACCCAAATCAAAGGGGTATGGTTCAGCCATGCTGTATGGCCGAACCCTACCAAGGTATTTTTGTAGAACTTGATGTTTAATAAAGATTCAACGAATGAGAAACCAAAGGATAAATATGTGAGGTTCGGCCATGGGCATGGCCGAACCCCACATAGTGCATTTTTGGGACATTGACCAAGTTGGAATTACATGATGAATATTTGGTTTGCTGCTATTTAAATAGGGTATACAAACTTGCGTATACGGGGTGCGAGTCGTGAACGGGTGACGATTAAGAAAGATCGAACACTGAAGTGAATCTTCAGTAGGTTTCCTACCTACTTGTAACCACAAATATGATTTGGTTTTATCATGTTTTTATGAGATATGTTGTATTTGATATTATGATTCAAATGTGGTTTTTGAATGATGAGTTATGTATTTACAAATGATATACAATGCATTGACATCTCATGCATGGCATGGGGTGATGATTATGGGTTACCTTGACTTGAGAGTCCCAATGAAAGAACACTGTGAAACAACTCAATGATGAAGTGTCTTTCCACGGAAATTGAGGATTACTGTGGATTACCTTATCATGTGAGTCCCAATGAAAGAACATTGTGAAGCAACTCAATGATGAAGTGTCTTTCCACGGAAAATGAGGATTACCGTGGATTACCTTATCGTGTGAGTCCCAAATGAAAGTATATTGTGATTTACCTTGACGGTGAGAGTCCAGTCAAGTGATGGCTATGCATATGTGTGATGGGGAGGGGCTCATTACATTTGCATACATAGCATTAATTTATCTGTTTTTTATGACCATATATACTATGATATATGCATGTTTTATACACTAACCCTGTGGTAGCCTTAATCGGAAATCCTACTAGGCGCGTTTATCTAACGCCCTAATTCTATCCTTAGAGGAAAATGCAGGAACAAGGAAGGGGAAAGAGAAGGTTGATGACCAGGAGGGGAGCCAAGCTTAAGTGCTTGAATGATAAATGGGATTTCTTTATTACTATCTTTTGAGATACAATTATGGACATGTAATAACTAGTATCTTTGCTATGGTTTGAATTATAGTCGTGATGTTGGATATATGAATTAAGTTATTGTGGATAAATTCTAAGTTTGAGACTAGTCTAATGAGGTTATTATGTTAAAGCAAACTTGACTTGTACCTTGCTATCTGATAATGGAGTAGTCTGAGTATTGATTATAATTCCGCATATTTGACTTATTCCGCAATTAGTCATGTCTATTCCGCAAGTTTTACTTAGTTCCATGTGTGGATTATTTATCATGGGCTTAGTCCATGCACACATGGGTGGCCAGTTAAGGGTCGGACTTGGATAGTTCGGACTTAGCTCGCGTCGTGATGCCGCCCGCTCTCTGCCGATGTTATTTTATTATTATTTTAAAAAATTAGACTCTGATTTCTCGGAGAGGGCAGGACGTTACAGAACCCAATGATCCCTTTTATAATATTTAAACCACCATTACCGAAGGTTTAAACCTTAATGCATTCGGCCATACCCATGGCCCAAAACATGTTCCATTTGTCCCATCTTTTTAAACAAAAATCCATGGAAATACTTACCAAATTCCAAGCTTTTCTTCTTGCCTTTGCTCTTTACTTCCTATCTATCTTAACCTCCCTTCCTTTGCTGGTTGATCAATTGGTGCAAACACCACTGCTGGTTCAGCCAAGAGAAAGAGTTTGGAGAGAGGGAGAGAGAGATGGGGATTCTTAAGATTTTCTATGTGAAAATCGGCCAAATGAGGTGGTCTATCTCTTTTGTAATTCAGCCACTTAATCCATTCATTTCCCTCATAAACTCTTGCTCATTTCAAAGGGTCACTTGGTACAACCAAGACACCCATTGACACCAGCCAATGCAACCATTCAGCTCCCCATGCATCTCCTCCAATTCCCATGCATTTCCATTTAAAATTTAGCATGGAAATCACCATAACAAGTCCCCAACGTGTGGGACTTGTTTTGGTTTGTTTGAGACCAAAACACTTCCTCATATTCCACTTAACTCACTGAATTTACAGCTCATTTGATTTCCATTTTGACTCACTCAACTCAATGGCTTAACTCACCACATTAAACACCATACATTAATTACACTTGAGTCAACCCAACGAGTTACTTTAAATGCAACTCATTCCAATCCAACTCAACCTGATTTGACTCAGCATTGAGCTCATTTGAGGGCCCACACGGTCAGCCGTGGTCAATCTTGGTCAACCCGACCCATTGGGTCCCCATTTAGCTCCTTGACCCGTTTTGACAACATGACCCATTTATGGGCTGTCTTAGCCATTTGCATTTGGTTTTCACATGTGCATCAATCCTATCCATTTTTGCTCCACTTGATTTCTAATCAATTCAGCTTAACCCCATTAAATTTGGGCTCACCCAATGGTCTAATTAGTCCATTATGACCCATTGGGTCTAATCGCGTCCTTTGACCCAATTAACCATATTGACCCAAATTGATGTACATTACCCATCCAATCAAATTTTACATTTATAATGTGCTCATAAGGTCTTAATTTGAGTAATGGGCCCCACTATTTTCTCGTTTAACATCATAATTAATAAATTTACCAATCCAGGGGCATTTTCGTAATTATCCATCTCATTGAGAAATTGGGGTGTTACAGTTTAAAGAAAGGAACCATAGGGCTCGGCCATGGTGTATGGCCGAACCCCATGGAAGAAAATTGAGGGAATAATTATGGTGTTTTAATGGAAAGGATGGACCATAGGGTTCGGCCATGGTGCATGGGCGAACCCCATGGAAAGACATGGTTTAATTTATGGGTTTTTGAGGGATGAAAACCATGGAATATTATGATGTTTTGATTGGATTTAAAAGAGGAAGTAATGAACCATAGGGTTAGGCCATCTTGTATGGCCGAACCCCATGGAAAGGAAAATAATGAATTATAATGGATTTAAAGGACGAAAAATTATAGATGTATGTTGATGAGATTATAAGGGTTTAAAATGGATAAGAATCATGGATCATGGGTTCGGCCATGGTGTATGGCCGAACCCCATGGAAAAATATAGATGGACTTAATATGCTGATTGATTAAATGGAAGATCAAGGATTAATGATTTTATGAACCATAGGGTTCGGCCATGGTGTATGGCCGAACCCCATGGAAGATGGTTATTAATTTAGAAAGTTTTTAATGAATGGATTTTTGTTTTGGAATCTAAACATAAGTTGATGGAGGTAATGGCAATTTTGTTATATGGGCTAAAAATGAAAGATCATGGGTTCGGCCATGGTGTATGGCTGAACCCCATGAACCATGTTAGTGGGTTATAATTAGCCTAAACATGTTTTAAAGGAATAAAATGGACAGCCATAGATTAAGCAATGGCAAAAAGGTAAATAGGTGAAAATGATGGACATAGGGTTCAGCCATGGTGTATGGCCGAACCCCATGAACTATTTAATGGACCATGTGTTGGAATATTTTAAGGGACACTTATTAGTGGTTATACATGTTTAAGGAAATGAGGAATTTAATTATATATAGACCTATGTTCATGGTTTATGTTATTGGTTATGGATAAGTATAATGGCAATATTGTAATTAAGTGAATTAACGAACCCCATGGGGAAGGTTTATGGACTTGGACATAATTGTAAATCAAATGGGACATGGTTTTGATTGATTTATATATTATAAGGTAACGGAACCTCACAAGGTGTGTACGATCGTGAGCGGTTACCGGACGAAAGTGCAAGGACACATTAGTGGTCTTTGGTAGGATTCCACCTCTTTGAAACCATTGGTTTATGTACAATGTTTTTATATTATTTTGATGAATCATGTTGTAAAAGATATTGTTTCAAAATGTGAGTTTTAAATGCTATGTTTATATGATAAAATAGCATGTGTTTCATGGCACCTCATGCATGGCATGGGGTGAGGGATATGTCACCTGAGGGGCCACACTCCGTCGGGGCATTCGAAAAACCAATGTGGGGTACCTTGATGTGCTTTTTCATCAAGAAGAAACCGGAGGGGCCACACTCCGTCGGTGTAACACCCTGATTTTTCAAAGATATCAATATTTACAAAAATGCCATTGGAATGGTAAATTAAAAGGTTATGACCGTAGATGAGAAAATGGTGGGGCCCATTGTTCAAATTAAGACCCAATGTACATATTATAAGGATCAAATTAAATTAAATGGGTAATGTAAATCTAATTGGGTCAAGGTGGTTATTTGGGTCAAAGGACCAATTGGGACCCAATGGGTCGTGGTAGACTTGTTTGGCCCTTGGATGAGCTCAATTCTAATTGGGTTAGGCTGAATGGAATGTGAGTGCAATGTAGGATAAATGGGTAAGCTATGTGCAATTGGGTAAACCCCATTTAAATGGACAATGGTCACTCAAATGGGACATGGTGCCTAATTGGGTCAAAAGGTTCAAATGGGACCCAATGAGTCGAGTTGACCATGCTGACCACGTTGACCATGTGGATCATCAAGTGAGCTAAAGGTTGAGTTAAATCATATTGAGTTGGGGCTGAAGTGAGTTGGATTTGAATCAAACAGTGGAGTTGACTCAAGTGCATTAAATGAGTGGTATTAAATGGGGTGAGTTGAGTTAATGAGTTGGGTTAGTTAAATTAGAAGCCATGGAGACCTTTTAATTCAAGCGAGTCAAATGGGGAGGTGAGGAGTTGCCTTGATCTCAGAGACTCCAAGGCAAAGTCCCACACGTTGGTGGCATGGGAGTGGTATCCTATGCATAAACTTTAATGGAATGAGATAAGTTTTGCATTGGGAATTTGGAGGATTTCCATCTCATGACGGAAACCCAAAGCCCAACGTTAGGGAGATGAAAGGTTTGCATAGCCTTATGCCAAGTGTCCCATAGTTAAGCCATGGGACTCCTTGGTTAAATCAATAATCATGAGGGTAAATGAGAGGTTTAAGGGGAGGCAAACTACTCCATTTGGCTGAATTCCATTTCAAGAAGCTTGGAAACTTTTATCTCTCTCCCTCTCTCAAATGACCCTACCTCCTTGGCCGAACCAGCTGTAACGCCCGCCCCTTTTCACCGAAATCAGAGTCTATTTTTTTTTTTTAAATGAAAGTGACAAAGGGCGCGGCCGTCACGACGCGAGTTAAGTCCGAGCTTCTAAAGCCCGGCCCTTAACTGGCCAACCCTACGTGTGCGTGGAACGAAGTCCACGGAGAATGGTTCACACGTAGAAGTAAGCTTATGGAATATTAACTAAGTGCGAAAATTATAATGAAGACTATCCTACAATTTCTTAGATAGCAGGGAAGATCACATCATTGAAATTACTACATTACCTCAAAATAATAATGTCCAAAATAAAATCCCAAAACATAGCAAGTAATCTAATTTATTACATTCCGACAAGCTAAGCTACTAAAATTACATTTTTCCAAAATAAACTAAGTAAACTAAGCAGCTCGCTTTCCCAAGCTCCTAAGCTTGGCTTCCGTCTTGTCCTTCATTTCCACCTTCTCCTGCGTCATCAGCAAGGGTAGAAGTAGGGCGTTAGACAACGCGCCCAGTAGGACTCCGAGTAGGGCTAACACATGGATTAGTGGTAACAAAACATATAGATAATATCATATCCAAAACCATGCAGTTTGGTGCAATGTCATGCAATGGGTGTCCTATGTCATGAGTCCCACCCATCATCCATACCATCATGCTACCATATCCCCCTTGACGGTAAAACCTCGTCAAGGTGTAAACAATCACATATCATCCCCCTTGACGGCAAAACCTCGTCAAGATATAAACAATCACAAATCATCTCCCTTGACTGCAAAACCTCGTCAAGGTGTAAACAATCACATATCATCCCCCTTGACGGCAAAACCTCGTCAAGATATAAACAATCACAAATCATTCCCCTTGACGGCAAAACCTCGTCAAGGTGTAAAAATCACATATCATCCCCCTTGATGGCAAAGCCTCGTCAAGGTGTCCCCATTGTTGCTTCTCGGTCGCCCCGACGGAGCATGGACTCCGGTTATATCTCATAATATCCCTCTTGATGGATGAAACACATCAAGATATCCCCATGCTTGCTTTTCGGTCACCCTGACGGAGCATGGACTCCGGTTTCATTTCATCCTTCCCATATCATATCCCTCCCATGTCATGCATGATATGTAGATGTCATATGCCATGTAATATATATGATCATAGTCATAAAACCCATCTTAAAACCATTACATGATTACCAAAATAAATCAAAGGAAAACCATCACATAATACTTAATCAATGACCAAAATAAATCAAAGGAAAGACCATCACATAATACTTAATCCATGACCAAAATAAATCAAAGGAAAAACCATCACATAATACTTAATCCATGGCTTACGAAAAGGTAGGAATCCTACCGAATACCAACTAGCGTTCCTTTACGTTTTTCCGTCCACAAATCCAGTCGCCGATTACGCACCGCTTGCGATGTCCGGTACCTTATTACATGTGAATAATCAGTCCCTGTTTTTAACCATTATTAAGTCCATAAATCATACCTTAGTGGGGTTCGGTCATACATCATGGCCGAACCTCACTATGCAGTTTTGTGGGTCCCATTTAATCCATCAAATATTTAAATCACATGAATCTAAAAATCAGCCACCCTAGGCTTTATTTAACAATACATAAGTTTATTACTTAGAGCCCCTATGTCCATGATCATCTTCCATGGGTTCTTGAATTTGGCCATTAATTATGGTTTTGCCACTACCTTTCCCATCGTTAGACATTCACTTAACCATATACATTTCTTTATCCATAATTGATCCATAGACTTGGATCCCTTAATGACTCCTTAGCCATGACACAACATCATCAAAAATCAGCCACTACCCCCATGTCGTGGTCCGCACTTTGAATCTGACCATTACTCCCATTTCAAGGCCTATCATCACTCGTTCATAATCTACACTACACATTGGGAGAATGCAATAGCATTATAAATACAAGGTTTTCATACCACATATTAGTCTTTGCAAGCTAGACCCTTCACACCCTCCCCATAGTGTCGTCATCTCACGAGTTTCATGTGGCAAGTTAGCCCATGCATTCCGGTCTCTTTCAAGTAAATTGTTTATCTAACATCTCTCAAATGGGCACTTTGTTCATATGAGAACCTCTTATACCCCCTCACAAAGTGTTTACATCATCACCCATTATATGTCATAACACAAATCTCTTCACTTGGGTAATGACAAAATGTCAAGCCATGAGTCATCACCAATATCAAAGCCATTTCTAAAAACCATTGTACCATCCCCTAAGTATACCCATATATCACATTATCAAACACTCTCCACCCTTTTTATTCACATTTATCTCACTCATAAACATATGCAACATTAGAATTCAGCCACTTACTTAACCTACATTCCATTCATTTAAAACATATACATACACATTAATCTTAGGCCAAAAATGATCTACAATTGGGTTCATTAAAAATCAGCCCTTTTTTAACTTAACCAAATCCCCATTTTTCCTTGGTCTTTGGTTACACTTTAGATTCATCACAAGTCCCCCCATTGAGAGAACCTAAACCATACATTTAATTCATCATTCTTTAATCATAACTATCAACACTATGTTCACATTGGTCCATCAACACCACCAACATTTCCCATTTATTTTTCCATTCTTTTAGATCCATCATCATTCCACATTCATCACCATTTTTGAGACCATTGAAATCACCAATATCTCCCATGATTTTTCTTCATTTAAAAGTCCCTACATTTAATCATCTAAACCCTAAAAATCATAATCATGTTTCTATGATTTTAAATCTAAAAACCCCATTACAATTCCTAAAATACCTACCATGGGGTTCGGCCATACTACATGGCCGAACCCTATGGCCCATATTTTCTTCAAACATCACACTCCCATGTTTAATTCATTTAATTACATAATATTCTTAATCCTTTTATTTATTTTTCTTAACCCTAATTTACCCATTAGGGTTTTGTCCCCTTTCCATCCTTCCATTGGATGGATTTGAGATCGAAGGCCTATAATAACTTGGCCACCATCAAATATAAGAAGAATGAACCCCAATCCTTAAACCCTAAAAAAAAATCCAAATCTCTTGTTTTAAAAAATACTTACAATCCGTCGTCTCCTCCGACTTTCTTCGCTCCTGTCGGACTCCTTGGCCTCCTTTCTTCTTCTTCTCCTTTGTTGATCTGTTAGGAGGCTTGATCAAGATGAAAAACCTCCAAGCTTAGGTTCGGCCATCATGGTGTGTTTGAGAGAGGGAGAGGAGGAGAGGTTGGGAAAACTAACCCAAGGTCTTGGTTTTTGCACTTTTCCTCTCTTTTCTTCTCTTTTTCTCTTCCTTTCTTAATTTCCTTCTTCTCTTCTACTTCTTCCCTTTTTTTTTCTTAGAGTGGAACGGCCATGAGAGAGTGAAAGAGAGAAAGAGAATGAAATGGGAGAGAATGAAATGAAAACCCATCTTATCCCATGGTTTTCTTAAGCTACACTTCACCATAAATTTCCCACCAACCACCCAAGATATTTTCCATGCTTTATGACCCAACCACCATTATCCAACGTTTTTTGATGCCTTAGGATAAGATAGCTTTTGGTTTTCCACCTTTTGACCATTTGACCCTCATTTGAATAATTTAATCATTTAATTAATTAGATAATTACCTTAGGTTAATTAATTTCCACTTAACCTAATTCCATTATTCCACCCATGGTTGATCAAGTCAACCATGTTGGCCGGCCCCACCAATCCTTGGTCCACATGCCACCTCACTTGGTGAGGTGGAGGTGGGTCCCATTGGACCATGTCACCTTGGTCAACTCATCACTAACTTAGGTGATTTAATTTAATCCATTCTAACTAATTGGACCACCATTGGGCCCATGGCCCAATTACATTTTCCTCTTACCCATTTACCTTAGAGCTTAAATCATTTTGACCCATTGGGTCCTGGATGTGCATTGGGCCCAATTTGACCATCAATGACCCTTTAAACGAATTAAAATCCAATTCAGAGTCCATTTGGCGATACTTGGGCCTTTATCGCTATTTTGATCCATTCACCATTTATTCGATCAAATTTCCAAATTTCCACCCTTAAAATAAGCAATATCCACATGTATATATCGATTTACAAATTCCGGGCCATTACAATACAATCCTCTCTTGAAATTTTCGTCCCGAAAATTCGAGCGAAGTAGTGGTTCAAAACATCTCATATGTCCCTTCCGTGGTGAGACTTTCAAAAACACCAAGTCTCCCACCTCAAACTCGAGGAACCTTCTCCTCTTGTCGGCGTAACTCTTCTGTCGGCTCTGCGCAGTGAGTAGGTGTTGCCGTATCAATTTGATCTGCGCTGTAGTTTTTGCAACCAACTCCGGTCCAATCAGTGCAGGTTCACCGGCCTCTGTCCAACACACTGGCGATCTACACGGCCTACCATATAAGGCCTCAAATGGAGCCATCTGGAGGCTTGCCTAGTAACTGTTATTGTAGGAGAACTCCACCAATGGCAAGTGATCCTCCCATCCACCCTTGAAATCCAGTATACATGCTCTCAGCATGTAACGCCCGCCCCTTTTCACCGAAAATCAGAGTCTATTTTTATTTTTTTACATAAAAGTGACAAAGGGCACGAACGTCACGACGCGAGTTAAGTTCCGAGCTTCTAAAGCCCGGCCCTTAACTGGTCAACCCTACGCGTGTGTGGAACATAAATCCACGAGTACGGTTCACGCGTAGAAAGTAAGCTCGCAACACATAAAAATTAATGCGGATGATAACAGACACTATCCTACCAATTTTCAGATAGCAGGGAAGAGATATCCATTAAATTACTAAAATGCCCTCATGCTGTACTGTCCAAAATAATTTATAAAAGATAGCAAGACATCTAAGTTATTACATTTCCAACAAGCTAAATTATACAAATACACATTTTCCCAAAATAAACTTAAACAAAATAATTAGTCCGCCTTCCCAAGCTCCTAAGCTTGACTCCCGTCCTATCCTTCCGTTCCGCCATCTCCTGCATCGTCAGCTAGGGTAGAAGTAGGGCGTTAGAACACGCGCCAAATAGGACTCCGAGTAGGGCTAACACATGGATTAGTGATAACAAAGCATATAGATAATACATAACGAAAAGCCATAGAATGAATGCCATGCCATGGGTGTCTGTGTTATGAATCCCACCCATCATCCTTACTATCCCGATGTCATATCCCCCTTGACGGTAAGGCCTCGTCAAGGTGTAACCACAAATACAATATCCCCCTTGATGGAAGAACCATCATCAAGGTATAACAATAAATACAACATCCCCCTTGACGGTAAGGCCTCGTCAAGGTGTAACCAAAAATACAATATCCCCCTTGATGGAAGAACCATCATCAAGGTATAACAATAAATACAACATCCCCCTTGACGGTAAGCCCTCGTCAAGATGTAACCACAAATACAATATCCCCCTTGATGGAAGAACCATCATCAGGGTATAACAATAAATACAACATCCCCCTTGACAGTAAGGCCTCGTCAAGGTACAATAATACATATGTGAAATGTCCCCATGCTTGTTTATCGGTCGCCCCGACGGAGCATGGACTCTGGTTTCATTTCATCCTTCCCCTGTCATATCCCTCCCATGCCATGCATGAGATGTAGATGCCATATGCCATGTAAAATATGTAATTCAATAGTAATAAAACCCATCTTAAAACAATTACTTGATGACCAAATAAAACAAAGGGAAACCATCCCATAATATTTAATCCAAAACCCATCTAAGACATTCACATGATTTCAAAAATAATTTAAAGGAAAACATCACAAGGTGCATAATCCAAAACTCATCTTAAAGACAACCACATGCTTTCCAAAATAAATTAAAGAAAACATCACCCAAATCCATGGCTTACAAAAAGGTAGGAATCCTATTGAATACCGACTCGCGTCCTTTTACGTTTTCCGTTCGATAAACCCGGTCGCCGATCACGCACCGCCTGCGATGTCCAGTACCTTATTACACATTAATCATTAGTCCATGTTTTACCCATTTCTAAGCCCATATGAAAAGCCGGTCACTATTTAGGTTTTGTGGGTCCCATGTCATCTATTAAACTTTTTAATCCCATAAATCTTAAAATTCGGCCACCCTAGGCTTTATTAATCACTTATAAGATTATTACATTAGATCCGCTAAGTCTATGATCAATTTCCATGTAAATCTTGAATTTGGCCACTAATTACGATTTTGCCACTACCTCATTTTTCATGCTTAATCACTCATTTATCCATGCATGATTAAGTCCATAATTGATCATAAACTTAGATCCCCAACTTAGGTCCATTAAGGACCCATTGAACCATGTCACATAGCGATTAAAATTATCCATTTAATTAATCCAACCCCCCATTAACTAATCACATGCCTACATCCTTCATTAGCCCATAAAAATTGACCTTCCATTAAATCATTACTCTTAGTCATACCTTGAGTCCATAATTGATTCCTCTACCACATTACAAGATCACTTACCTCAACCATCTTATTGACTTAATTCCATTAATTTAAACTTATACATACACATTTAACTTTAGACCCATTAATGATCTAAAATTTGGGTCATGGGTTCGGCCATACACCATGGCCGAACCCATTATGTTTCTTTCTCCATTTTTCTTGGATCCATTCATAACATTTTAGATCCACCAATAATCCTTTCTTGAGGGGTTTAAATCATGCATCTAAACCATAGTCTCTTATTCATTTCATTGCTCCAAAATACCTACATTCACTAAAATATTAAACCCATCTTTTCTATCCTTTAAACCCATCATTTTCTATGCCTCTTGAGGTCACAAAATTTATTCCCACACTCCATGATTTTTCCTTATTTAAACCCCTTTAATTTTTCCAACATTTACCATTTACAACCCTAAAAATTCATTAGCTACCTTCATTATCTTCCATCCCTTAAAACCCTAACCAATTAAGTCCAATACCAAATCACCCACCATGGGGTTCGGCCATACTACATGGCCGAACCCTATGGCCCATGATTTTATTCCAATTACCTACTTCCTGCTCAATTTAATAAATTACACCATACATTTAATACTTTTACTTATTTCTTTTCCCTAACCCTAATTCACCCATTTAGGGTTTTCTCCATCTTCCACCCTTCCATTTGATGGATTGACATTCCATAGCATAGAATTATCTAACCACCATTAAATTCACAAAAATAAATTCCAATTCTTAAACCCTAAAAATCCAAAATTTCTTGTTTAAGAAACTACTCACCATCCGTCGTCTCCTCCGACTTCATCCGCTCCCGTCGGTTTCCTTAGCCTCCTCTCTCCTTCCTCTTTATCTTTGATAGGTCAAGATCTTTAATCAATGGTGGCAACCCCCAACCTTAGGATCGGCCAAAGTAGAGCTTAAATTGAGAGAGGGAAAGGGAGAGATGATGAGAGGGGAGGTGATAACCTTAATCTTAAAGTGATCTCCCTCCAAATTCTACTTCTTTCTTCTCTCCTTCTCTTCTCTTCTCCTTAGTTCTCTTTCTCCCTTCACTTGAACATGGGACGGCAATGGAGAATGAGAATGGAGTGAAAATGAAGAGAGGATAAAAAAATGGGAAAGAAACTCAAGACTTATCCCCATTTTTCTTTACATTAAAGACCCCACCAACCCTAAGATATTTAAAAGATCTTTTATTTGCTTTATGGTGGTGGTTATCCAAACCAGCACCAAGCCCAACGTGTTTCACATTTGAGGTTGGAATGAGGTGGGTTTTCACCTCTTGGCCCCACTTTGACCACTTTTAATCACCACTTTAAATAATTTAATTATTTAATTAATTAGATAATTACCTTAGGTTAATCCATTTGTACTTAACCTAACTCCATTACTCCACCCATGCTTGACCAAATCAACCATGGTGGCCGGCCCCACCAAACCTTGGCCCACACGCCACCTCACTTGATGAGGTGGAGGTGGGTCCCACTTGGCCACATCACCTTGATTTATTTTTTAACTTAACTTAGGTGATTTAATTTCATTGAATTCACTCTAAATGGATCACTATTGGGCCCATGGCCCAATTACACTTCCATCTAGCCCATTTACCTTAGAGCACAACCATCTTGACCCATTGGGTCCCAATGGGTATTTGACCCAATTTGACCATTCTTGACCCATTTAACCCTCATTGACCATTTAAATAACTTTAAATCCAAACATTAGTCTATTGGGCCATACTTGGGCCTTTGTCCAAATTTTGGCCCATTTACCATCTAATCCACAAATTTTCTAATTTCCATCACTAAAATAAATAATATCCACATTTATATTAATTTAAAAATTCTGGGCCATTACACAGCATATCCTCCAATACCAGTATTGTCCTCTCCGATTGTCCATCAGTCTGTGGGTAGAATGCTGTGCTGGTCAACACGTCGGTCCCCATAGCCGACTGCATGCCCTACCATACTCTGCCGGTGAATCGGCCATCGCTGTCGGACACAATAGTCCGGGGAATACCATGTAGTCTGATGATATCCCGGATGTACCGTCGACCCAAGGTCTCCGATGAATCTGTCATCTTGACAGGAAGGAAATGTGCAGATTTGGTCAACCGGTCCACCACGACCGATATTGCATCGTTGCCTTTGGAGGACCTTGGTAACCCTGTCACTAAGTCCATGGAGATATGCTCCCATTTCCACTCCGGTACAGGTAAGGGTTTGACTAAACCCGGTGGCTTCTGATGTTCCTCCTTAACCTGCTGACAAGTTAGGTAACAGGCCACAAACTCCGCTACATCTTTCTCGAGTCCACGCCACCAATAGTGCCTCTTAAGATCCTGGCACATCTTGGCGCTGTCCGAATGGGTAGAGAGCTTGGTTTGGTGTGCCTCAACCAACCACTCCCTTCTGCAGCTCTTAGGCACATACGCCCTGCCTCGGAATACGAGACCCTGCCCCGGTCGTAATTCCTATTTCGGGACTACCTCGCCTGTAGATATCTTAGTCCATATCTCCTCCATTTCTGGGTCTATTCGCTGTTCCCGTTCAATCGTGTCAAGTACCTCTTAATTACATCAACATCACTCATATCTACCTATGAGTTTCATTCTTGTAGAATTTACTCTATCTCATGTTACCTCTTTTTCTTATAAGCCCATTTGCGATCTTATGTAGATTAATGTATTCTATTTCACTTTATCCGCTACCAAGACATTTCCCATGCGTACTCATTCAATACGTTCTTTCGTCTACTCTCTGCGTGAGGTAGTCTGCCAGTACGTGTAACACCCTGGAATTTCAAAGTTATCAGTTTATATGAAAATATTCATATTTACGGAATTGCCATTGTGATAAAAATTGATTTGAATTTAAATGGGTCAATGGCTCAATCAAGACCCAAAGGATGATAGTTGGTTTACAAAACAAATAAATGGGTAAGATAAATTTAAACGGGTCAAGAATCATATTTGGGTCAAATTTGGATAAATGGGTCAAAATGGCTAGATGGGACCCAATGGGTCGTGTGAATGGCATGATTAACCATGGATTGAGTTCAAGCTTAGTAAATTTAAGTCTATTAATTACTTGAGTTTGGTTTGAGTTGAAATGAATGGTTGGTTTAGTTAAGTTGAATTTATTAGTTAAGTTAAATTAAATGAGTGACTTAGGTTGGGTGAGTTGAATAAATGAGTTGAATGAATATGTATTTTAATGTAAGTGAGTGAAGTGTGTGAATGGGAGGAGAAGTGGTTTAAATTCCAACTTTGAGCAAGAAAAACGTTGGTGCATGGGGAGAAATTACCATGCATGTAACCCCCATTTAGGTGATGAATAAAAATGGGAGTTACATTTTGAATGGGAGTTATTTCTTGAAAACACAAAGGTTGCTAGGGACGTTGGCTGCATGCATGAGCAATTTCATGCATGTAACGGCTACCATGGAGATATGAGAATGATGGCTTTGAGAGTTACAAATGTATGAATGAAGGAGAATGAAGCACATGGGAGTTTCATTTGGTTGCATGGAAATTATGGCCTATGCATGACACTCCAAAGGTGGAGACTATTGGAGTTGCCGTTTCATGGAGTTACAAAAGGGGCCCTTGACTTTTCAAATTCAAAAAGGTTAGACTACACGTTGGAAAGGGCATGAGGGTTTATTCCATGCTTAAGTATTCAAAGAGACAACCAATGGAGGGAGGATAAAGCACATGGGAGTTGCATTTACATGTGAAACTCCCACATGCAAAAATTAATGCAAAATGGATAGTGTGAGGAATGCACACAGCAAAACCGTTGGGAACCCTTGGTGTTTCATTTCATAGATGAAACCCCAAGGAATTTAAAGGATTCTAATTATGGAGAGATGAGTTACACAAGGGCTGAATTAACCTTGGGCTGTTTTTGGTCAAGCAAAGGATTTTCACTCTCTCTATCTCTCTATCTCTCTTGGACGTCCTCTATCTTTCTAAACTAAGAGCAGTAGCTGGTTGTTAATCAGTCCTTGGTTTGATTCCTTTTCATCAAGACAAGTTCAGCAAAAAGGGAAGGAACAAGCGGGAGTAAAGATCAAGTGGAGGAGTCGCGGAAACGGTAGGTGTTCGATAAACTATGTTGTTTAATTAAGAAATATGATCCGGCTATTTGATGGCTGAATCTAACAAGGGTTAAATGTTGGTTAGAAGTACATGAATAAGATCAAAAGGTGGACCATAGGGTTCGGCCCATTGGATGGCCAAACCCCATGGAAATGTTGGATTTATTTAGATGGTTTTTGGAAATTAAAACCATACAATTTTGGGACTGTTTTAGATGATTTTAAGTGTGTATTTTAAAAAGGTTAAAACATAGATAAGGAAGTTATTTTGGACATAGATGAATAATTAAGAAACTCAAAACCAAAGGACATAGGGTTCGGCCACCATGGAGGGCCGAACCCCATGCAAATAATGGTTTGTTTTGATGTGTTTGGAACAAATAAACCATGAAGTTGATGGATTGTTTTGGGTTATTAATTTAAGATGTAAGTACATGTTTTACAATGGTTTAAAAACATGGATTTGGGTGCTGGTTTCAGACCTAAGATGAAGGACTAAAGGTTCAAAATTAATCTCATGGTGTTCGGCCAATATACATGGCCGAACCCTATGAAATTGGGCTAATTTTGGAGGATTGTTTTGAAGGTTAAAAACCTGATTTAGATATACAGTTATTACCTGGTTAATTAAGGTTTAAAAACAGTAAATGTAATCATTGGGTTCAGCCATGATGGAGGGCCGAACCCCATGTAAAACGGTGTGGGTTTTCATGTTGAGAACTCCATGGAAACCATGGAAACCATGAAGATCCATGGACTGTTTTGTGGAATAATTGGGTTAAGTTTATGATGAACATTAGGTATTATTTATATGCTTTAATTTAGAATAATATATGTTGTTTATGGAGTTAGTATGGGTAGGTAATCGGCCCATATGAATGATGGAAATGGAGTATAAATCACATTGGTGAGGTTCGGCCATGTGTATGGCCGAACCCCACTAATGATGATTGTGGGACATAATTGTTGATTTTATATGAGGATATGGAGGGTTAAAGAAGGATCAAATTAGGTGATGAGGTTCAGCCATGTGTATGGCTGCACCCCACTAAAGATGGTTTTATGTATGGTGATGAAAGTTAGTTAATATAAAGCAAAGGTTGGTCTCAATGGCATAATTGTAATTATGGCTGAAATGATCAAAATAAAATGATCATATGATGGGATAAATGGGCTAAAACCAAAGTGGTAAGGTTCAGCCATAATGTATGGCCGAACCCTACTAAGGTTCGTTTAGAAGTTTGGGTAATTAGATAGGTTTTAATTAAATAAATGAATGACCAATGTGTTAATGGATGAGATTCGGCTATGGCTTGGCCGAACCCCACTAGGTGATTCTTGGAACATAAAGCTTTGCTGGAAATTAGGTGGATAAATGATTAAGTTGCTGCCATGTATATAGGGTATTCGGATTTTTAGAACGGTGAGCGAGACGTGATCGGAAGACGGTCCAAAGGAAGGATCGAACAAAGTAAACTACTGTAGGTTTCCTACCTTGTTGTAACCACACAACTTATTCGCTGTTTTATGTTTATTTGAATAAGTTATTTGAATCATATGTTATATTTACAAATGGCATGTTGCATAGACATCTCATGCATAGCATGGGATGATGGGGAAGTAACCGGAGGCCACACTCCGTCGGGGCGTCCGAAAGACCATTGTGGGGTACCCTGATGATGAGAATCCCATCAGGAGGAATCCGGAGGCCACACTCCGTCGGGGCGTCCGAAAGACCACTGTGGGTTAACTTGACGATGAGAATCCCGTCAAGTGATGGCTATGTTGAATGGTGATGGGTGGGACTCATTACATGTTCATTTCATACATAGCATATTTTTATAGAATTTGTCACACATGTATAACTATTATTCTATTTGCATGATTTTGACTAACCATGTGGTAGCCCTATTCGGAAACACTACTGGGCACGTTGATCTAACGCCCTATCTATACCTTTAGTGGATGATG